>OY787672.1:23874259-24474259 GCA_963678985.1 Spisula subtruncata | reverse complement strand
CATGTTTTGTTAATAAAGGAGTGAAATCGATGCAAACAATGCATACGACTACTGCTACGTATCACACATTTAAAGTCGGCTTTAAATTTCACACAGTGCAAAAACCTGTAACGTATTACCTGACTTCCGTTGAATAGTATGTTTTTTATGAATTTACATTAGTCTCGCATACAATTTACAGGTTAGGCTGCATACATTGGAAAGCAAAAGACTAAAAGATCCAACGTTGGAAATATCAATTTTCTTACACTTTTGAAGACAAATGTCACTCAATTTGACTTGTGTAAAATGTATTATGTATACAGTAAATCAAATATCTATGTTCATTTAGCACAATGTGGCATGCATAATTTAACCTAACCCTAAAAATAAGAGAAACGATTAAAATTGCACAACAACGCAAAAACTTGTCATTGAATGTTAGTGGAAACAAACACAATTCAAATATGACCATCCTGTTTTAAATGCAAGCTTCGAGTACATGAATGTCGTAAACTAATATATGGATTAAACAATTTTAATACATGTAGTTACAATTACGATATTTTATAGTTGCCGGCTTAATGTGCCTTTAATGATACAGTATATACTGTATAATGATGGTGCTTATAATGATATACATGTATATTTCCGAAGTTTGTTCATGATTAGAACGCAAAACAACGTCTGTTATATACAACCGTCATTTAACAGGCAAGTTAGTACATGTTATACTAACTATAATCACTATACATCGTTGTAAATCATTGTCATTAGATATATAGGAAAAACGGAAGGTTGACTAATCCAGTTTTAGACTCTCACAAGACATGAAAGTAGCAGCAGAACTTCCACGTTCCATGTGTCACAATAATGGTAAAGCAATCGTCCATCTTGTTATGTTTCAGTACCGTGATGAAAATATAGCACATTTATCTAAGGAGTGTGACGATACTAGTAGTAGTAATGATGAGGTTGTTGTTGTTATTGCTAATGTTGTTGTTGTTCTTAGTGTTTTAATGGTGTTGTTATTTGTCGTCCTGAACTTTTACATATCATGGTCTACGTTGCGGTTAGTCTATTTACAGCTTGTCATTATAGCCTTCCTATTTCATTATGCAATAAATAGACATTAATAAACAAATATGTAGACCCTGTGGATGTGTCAAACCTTTATTTATTCCTGACGACAGGTGAATATGTTTGGTTGTAACTTTGTTTTGTCGTGCCCTGCACTCATTGAATCTACTGACCATAGTTAATTAATTTCTGTGAACTGGAGTATCCGTTTTATGATTGTACAGCTGGTTATGTTGACAATTGCGTATCTCCTAACATGACCGATATGCTGTCTTTAAACAACTAAAACCATGCGTATTCACGCCCTTGAATGTCAACCTTCAATTAACAAAATATAGATATATTCTCAGTTTGATCTACTTACACACACTTAGTCTCTTTTGATTCCGTACACTAGGTATATCGTTAAAACAAATTATGGACTACATTTCCTTGTTTAATTACAAACTGCCGGTTTTAAATGAATTGATGATTTAGGTAGATAGAAAGTTGTATGTTTTAATAGTCTCTAATAGAACGAATGTTTCCTGAGTACAACTAATAATGTTGTTTTTGTGGAAACTTCCATTGACATACTTGTACTAACATATGGTGTATATAATTATTACAGTGACGACGAGCGAGACTTAATCAAAACGAACAAACAATTAAATACGTAATGATCTATTTTAGTTGTGGCAGACGTTGTTGGCAGTCGCAGACTGTATTAAATCCTGAACGAATTTCCTTTATCTTAATGAAACTTAACAACATACGCTTAAAACACTAACCGTCAATTATGTACAAGTTCTTGGTGAGTGCTTTATAAAGAGTGTACCGGAATCATATTTGTCTTAAGAAATACTAACAAAGCTTTAAATAATATATATTAAGCAAAATATATCTTGCAAACATTTATGGTTTACGAGTACTTAATTATTCTTTTTTTACATTTACGAATATAATGTTATATGCATACTAAGTTATGTCTCTCGGCATAACGACTTTGTATTAAAATTTATTATAGTTTTGTTTTAATACATTACCTTTGGAGTATTGCCTTCGACTTTGAATGTTCGCTTTTAACTTTGGAAAAAAATAATGACGTTGCATTATTCTACGTTCCCTGAGAAATTTGTAAAATGTGGACGCAGTTGTTATCGAACTTGTTTCAAATTGGAACTATGTGATCAATTACTACTTTATTAACTTAATCTTTTCTATCCGTAGAGAGTTTCGTTATCTAAAATAATTTCAATTGTGTGAATAAAGATAACAGAAAAAGTTAAGTTATTTCACTACAGTACGATGCAATTAAAATATCCATTTAAAAACCAACGTAAGTTTTAACGTAAAAATTATATTTCGAGGTCAACTGTAGTGTTATGTTCATTCAGCTCATCAAGTACGTTTTCAACGATTGTTTTATCTATAAATGTTTTTTTTATGAAATATTGCTCAGGCTGTAAATGAGTAAATGGTTCAATTATTTAAGAAAATTACAGTTATGACATTTCTTTAAGGTTTAGTGTTCTCCGTAGGGAAGTTCTGAAATACCATTATATGCATTTTCTCAGAGCAGTTCTATCTGACGCTCCTCGAAAAAAAACACGTACACGTTCATTAAACATTGTCTACGTTATATGAATAATGGCCTCGTCATAAGAATTTGACGATGTTGGTTTTAAGTAATGCGTATGCAGGTACATAATGTAACACTGACGAGTGGGCTGGCCGACCAATTACGATGCCAACCGGATATAGACATTGCATCATTGTATATAGTAACGGGCAGCACAAATCAATGGTTGATAGGTTGATTGGCTAATAATTAATGTGTCAGTGGTGGTGTTCCATCCTGGATTGCATGCTTGTAACTATTCCATATCGTTTTAACCATGTCTAAATTATGATTTTTCTTCACTCTGGATGATAATAAATTCTCTTTCATGCCTTCTAGAAATGAATAGAAGGGACTAAACATTGCATATTTGACGTGAACGTTTCCGTGTGACACGAAATATTCCAATTGAATTGAAACATGAACAAATCAACGGACCATGAAATACTAATGAGTAATTCAATGGCCGGTATACACGACATGTGGTCTGTGATTTTCCTTTAATTCAAGTCTCGTTTTTGTGATTGGCTGTTTACTTTGAGTACTGCTGTAGCTGACCAATGTGTTGTCGTTTGACCGTAAAATACCATCGCTCAAAGGAAGAATAAACATCGGTGAGAATAGCGAGGTATTTTAAATGTCCCATGCCCGCTTCACTCCAATATTATCATGCATTCAAGTAATATCGAATCACGTCCTCTCTCACAATATATGATGCGATTCAGATATGTACATTGTTTGATCTACTTACAAAAACGTTGTATCCTTTTTATCCTCACAGTAAATATATTTTTAAAACCTGAGATCGAACATATTTCTAATAGGGTTTATTCAGGGTTGGCCATAAAACCCTATCCTTTAAAACCCGGGTTTAAAACATAAAGCATGTTTTTTTCCATATTTTAGGGGTTTGAAGAAAATTATTTCTAAAGAAATCATATTTAAGACTATAATAACCCTACTATTGGGTTATCTGATATTGAGAGTAGCATGTATGTTAATATTTAGACCATTTAAAGTGGATTATTGCCTTTGAAATCCTTGGTAGGTGTGATATACAGTGTTAAACACTGTCTGACACCTTCAAAGGTGCTATTCAATGCAATTCTTCATGCAATTTTATGAAATTATTAATGAAAAAATTAAAACAGAAAATTATTTTTATAAAAATCTTTAAAACCCCTTAATGCCCTTTAAAACCCTTTAAACCCCCCATCAAACCCTTTAAAACCCAAAAACCCATTTGGGTAGGGTTTTAAACGAAAAAGTGGGTTTTATGCCAACCTTGGGTTTATTACTAGTTGATGGTTTGTATTGTTGTACAAGTTTTGTTGGTGTACATACACTGTATATGCTAGGTCTTAACATTAAATTGTCACTTAATCACATTAAAAAAACTGAGACTTTTTTTATTCAACGCACTAAATAAATTCAATACGTGTTAATGTACCTAGATATTAGGTTGTATGTTAATTGTCTCTAAATCGCATTAACAATAGAACGAATGTTTCCTGAGTAGAAGTAATTATGTTGTTTTTGTTGAAACTTCCATTGGCTTACTCATAAATATCAATGAACTAATAGTATAGATACTTTAAACTAAGACGACATATGAGACTAAATCAATAGGCACAAACTAAATTACAATTTAATGCTGAATAGTGTAATTGAGTTGAGACATACGTTGATGACGTGAAGTGAATGAAGGAAAATTATGTAGGAACATCCTTAAATTTAAGAAAGTAAGAAACACGTAGCAGTGCTTTGTTGCGTAATAAAATATAGGTACGAAATACTCTATTAAGGTCAACAGTGGATCGCTGATATTATTTCAAAACACCTTTAATATAGTTTTTTTTGTGACAATAGACAAACTATGAAATACCTTCTTTATCCAAATAAAGTTTAGTTTAATCGTATACAAAAATGATGTCCGAGTTCATCGATGCATGCAAGACAAACCGGCTTGGTTTATATGACCGGTTCTCTATGAAAATAGAAAGCTATCAACATTTGATATATTTAAAGTACATTCTGAAATTTAAAGCATGTTTAAATTGCATATCTCTACAAAGAAGACGAAATGCGTTTTGTTTTAGGTAGTGTTATAAATGTTATACTCGATACATTAAAACATAATATGCTTTCATTAAGGAATTGTACACCTAATACATAATTTGAGACATAACTATTTTGTTAAACCGTCTGGGTCAGGACTTTTACAAGTATTCAATAAAATTTAATTTACAACAATTTTACAGTCATCGTTTGCTAACATACATTCGCATATGATTGTGTCTGAGCGAGTTGATATATTGGTTAATGTTATAGTATATTACTTATTCTTATAATACTGACGTTAGCTGTTGTTGTACTTTTATAGATCTTTAAGATGGATCAGAATGTCGTTTATTTTCTGCCATTAATGTTGTGCTGTGTAAGATCGTGACTGTATTGTATACACAATCGTTTGTTTGTTGTATATGATGTAATGTTCTATGGTTGATCATTTAGGATGTCTCGATCAAATCGGTCAAATCATAATTCGTAAAGTCCTTTGTTACTTTGTGTCGACATATTTGTACCTGCGTTCATTTCTAAACACTACGTCATCACGTGCTCTGTTATTACTTGGCACGATATTGAACACATCCCTTGTATCATTTAGGTTGATTCAGACAGACAAGGATTGTTGCAAAATATCTATATACGAGAGGTGTTCAACTTATTTATGAACAAAACATGAACGCCGATTTTGCTATATTGAATAAAAACAATTGAAGTATCTCTTTTAAACCATGTGAGAAACCGTTTTAAGTGCAACATATGATCATTATATATTGTATATATAATTTGGTTAAAGCTTAAAACAACAATTTAGTAGATGATGTTGTTTTACTATTTTTAAGGCAAAATGGCCCTTTTTATAAGCATCAAGAAAGTACTGGTAAATTATTATTTTGCATTTTTAATGAGACCATTAGTAATATTTGTCGTAAGAAGGTTTATAAGAGTTTTGTTTTCAGTTATGGTGAAATGGCACAAAAAATGAAAATTTCCCAACATTGCCAAAACCTACACTATATAGTTAAACTGGTTTTATCATGTCTATGATGGATCCATTAGCAAAACGCGGAATATTACCACTGATGGGAGTGTCCATAGAAACTATCAGAGAAATTATTTCGACAAAGTTGAATGCAAAGTTCCGGGAAAATGCGAAGTTCCTAGGCTGTAGTAACTTAAAGATAACGCCGTTTATTACACGTCATTGCAAAATGGGGCTTGATGGATTTATTCTATGCAGCAATTTCTGTACAGATATATTGTCTCAACGAATTTGTTCCACTGGTGCGATCATTTAATACCGACTTTAAATATACAAATTTATATCGTTGAAAAGGGTGACATTGTTCATCGAGTGTGGTGCTAAACTTCAATATTGTATTTGACAAAGTATATACACTAAATATGAAAACTATCTTTCTGTCTGATGACTATATGATCGTTTTTATAATATACGTTTGTTAACATACAGGTGACAGCATCTAACATATTACTGTAATAGGTTATTTGTTGGTGCGAGAAATTATAACAGGCCAACATACCACTATAAAATATAAAGCGCAACACATTTAATCCGTCTTTAGTAGTACATGTATCAGTCTATGGCTATAATTATTGGCAAACAAAATATCTTATAATGTAAGTCCAATTTCCAGAACAAGGCAACCATTGGGGCTTTAGTATTTATCACAATAATATTGTTATTTCCGGTAACAGCATCATTGAATATTAAAAAAAATGATACTGAAAAAATGGGATTATTTTCTCGGAATTTAGGTTCTCTATAATGGTGATTTTCCGATTAAATTATATCATCCAGCCTTATAAAACGAAACATATCCGTCAACATAAAATCGGGAACACATAAACATATTATATCAATTATTGGACATAGAAGCAGATAAGAAACAAACAATGCTATAATATAATATAACTTGATTTATAAATGTGATATTTAACTAAGACCTACTGAATATATCAACTATCGGACTCAATTAGAAACAAATCTTTCAATATAACTTGATTTATAGTAATTGATTGATAATAGTGAAAATATAATATTTAACTATAATCTACTGAATATAATGAAAAAACTTAAATAAGAAAAATTAAATATAATTATAATCTAGATTGATTTATCAGTGTCTAAATATGACATTAAATAAAGAGCTGTATATTGTACTCTAGGGTAACTTATATATGACCCAGGACAAAAACGTTAATACCACATGTTCTTGTTAATGTGATATTCTTGATTTTATGGTTCCATTATAATGAAATAGTATACCTTTGGTATTTTCACTGGTATAACATATTTGTGATAGTTCATACTGGTAGTCAAAACTAAATTTAGAATCGCTTGTATTTGAAAAATCCCTATTTTAAGTTTACGGTAAAAGACAGATTGCCTATTTTGTTACGCCAGACTGCATTGTTATAACATAACACCTGCCAATGGTAGCTTTAAGAGACAGCTTTTAAAGAAATCGTTTAAGTTCCGTGTTTATACATATGAAAACAAAGCAATAAATCGAATTATCGACATGTCGACATTACTGTCTGTTCTTACCATTTATGGATTTAGCAATATTTATAGTTTTTTATGCAACACATTGGATTGTCTTCCATCCATCGTATTTCGAACAGCCTTGCGATGGTTTCGATTGATTTGAAAGATATGCAGCTTCTTGCTGATTTGATAATGGCTTTGATTTATACAAAGCAACTAGGTGGATGACGTATTTACCAACATAAATATTACATATAATAAGTTAAATGATTTTAATTCAGATTGATATTGAATACACAACGTTTCTCATATTGCGCTGAACTCAGAAGGCACACTCCATAAATTGAGGTCGATAACATGTTGTATTATAAAGTCAGGAGGGTGATTAATGTAGACAAGAACCTTTTATGTCAGCATACAGAAGGTACCACATACTGGTTCCACAAATTGGTTCCATGAGTGTATGATAAAGCAGTAATATCGAAGCATGTAGAATCAAAACCATATCAATATAATTGACAGGACAATGATTGTTCACGACGTAAATTTACCAAATGGAATAACAAATAGTTGAATTAAGCCGCTTAAAATCAACATGTAAGAATTTATGAAATTGCATTGCACGGTAACGTTTTATGTTGGTCCATGGTTGTACGTACATCCATTTTTATTCTACAGTGAACAAGTCCTTAGCCAACACCCTCCACTCATATTGGTCGTCTGAAACTGTACGAGGATTTGTGTTACAAATAAAAGCAGTACTGGTCCCTTGTTGCACAATGCATTGCTATCTTATTTCACGTATTATTTACATTGTCATCAGCCATATTATTTGTGTTATGTCTTGCTATGTCTTATTCAGTCGTGTTGTGTCTTGCTAAGACTTATTCAGTCGTGTTATGTCTTGCTATATCTTATTCAGTCGTGATATATTATGAACTGCACTTCTGTTCCGATTATGTCGTGTTTGTTACTTTCTTATGTTGTTTGTTCAGTAGTTAAGTCTTGTTAAGCCTTGTTTTGTATTTTTGTCCGACACCATTATCTGCAGCTGTGTTCTATTCAGAGTGGAAACTGATTCATCAAACAAGTTCATGTGTTCTATGTGCTTATTCACACCACTAGCGACCACTAGCGACTCGTTTTTACGATTTACGAGAAACTAACAATACAAGTTTGTTCATGATGAAATAAAGACAGTTAAGCTATACTCGTACTTGGTTTAAAATTTAAACTTTACTAAAATGTCTTTACTAATTACAAGTTGCTGAGGGAAAAAAGGCAAAGTTTACGACTTCACTTTTGACAGTTTATGGCACCTTCTTTATCCTACTTGACTAATGATAGAGAGGTCCCAGGTTTCAATCATTGATCGGGGCACTTGATCATTTCTGAAAAGCTTTTCAGTGTTCCCACCAACTACATGTAGTGATGAATCGGTTGGCAACCCAGATGTAGTATCAAGTGGATCGGCGCTATACACCGGACACGTTATACTACCAATGTGTATCTTCGGAAAGAGCCAGACAGAACTACCTGATACATTGTATCAGACTATTGTCCCTTCTACTTGACACAATCAGAAAAAGTGGTGTACTGTTATGGGTTATTCTTGACCGAAAATGTTTTAATAATTACAACAAATGTTTAATGTTTGCATGACTGTGGTATAACAGGATACCAATAATTTAATGTCGTCTCAACGCTTTATTTATGTGTCCATGCGTCGTTTTATGACAGAGTTTCTCGCTAAATTACTACAGCATTTATGTACTTTAATTATAATAGGGAACGTTAAGGCAATAAGTGAACTTTTATTACGGTATGCATTGGTTTCTTTATAAAAGAATGTCTTTGAAGTATTTATTTCTATAATAAAACTGACGTTTTCCATGTGAGTAAGTACCAAATTGATGTTGTTTTTTATTTAGGAAATAACGCAAGTCATTTGCATATCCATAACATGACTTCATCCGTCATGCTATATTACGTTTTGCTACTTCAGTAATTTGTTTATCGGACATGCTGAATGTAATTTGATATGCGTGAATAGTTGAAAGATGTTTCAAGTTCTGATCTGAAATTATTATACCCTTAATACTGTACTCTAAATCGCCAATACCACTTTGACTAGCTTATGTAAGCACTGACCTACATCTATACGTATTTTCATCGTTATAACCTCATTATATTCTCCATTCTCATGTACTGTAGACTATTATTTTGTAGATGGATCATGAAGCACATTATACAACTTATAATATTTATTATAGACAACTTATGGCTGTTTATATCCATCACCAAGTGCATTTTTCCATAATGGCTCGTTTGTCGTCTGGAAAATTGTAGCCATACTTCAGACAAATTACTGTATAATGACACAATTACGGTTGAAATATGTTTTATTATAAATAGTTACAAATTTTCGAGGACTGTTTTAGCAATCCATGCTTGTCCTGTGTTAGCTTAGATAGAGACTCAAATATTACAAAACGATGGATGTTATGTCCAGATTAAATATATCTTTCTGTAGTCAGGAAGATCATTGAGATAAATAAGAAATAGAAACGGTCCAATGACGGAGCTTTGCGTCACTTAAGAAGAGACGAGTATTGTACTGATAGTCATGTCATTTACAACTACTAATTATGAGGTGTTACATGTAGCAAGGAATTTCTTGATCCACAAACGTGTATGAACTCGGATGTCATAGAAGTGAAGTTTACAGACAGTGTTTTGTGATTGACCATGTCAAAGCATAGAAAAGTCAAGAAAATATAAATAAATTGGCTTTTTGAGTGCAAATATTGGAGAATCTATTCTGCCAACATCAGAAGTTGGCTTTGACAAGATCTTCTTCCCTGACACCAAGTTGTAGTTCATAGAATAGGGTTGATTTTGTGAAGTGTTTTGTGATTGTGGGTCAAATATTGTACCTTTCTTATAGAGAGGAGCTACGTTTGTCATGCTCCAGATTTAAATTATGGTTTTGCCCGTTTTCCACCAATCTAGACTTCCATTAACCTTTAATATCTGATTAGAAGAAAAATTGGTTTATCTTCATAAAACACACTTGTCAACTGTCATTGCCATAAAATCATCATGTTTGGTCTTCAGGAATTCCCAGGTAACCACATATGTTTTCATGATGTCGCTGTCATAAATAGTCAGGTTTTAAAGTAACGTCGAAAGGATAATAACAAAATAATAAGCATTTTCTCGTTATATATCGATCATTCATCGTATGTTGTATTTTGAGAAATTATTACAATGTAAGCAAGAACTATGCTAAACACCATATAACACATTTTAAAATGGATACCGTCTGAGGTGACATAGATTACTACGCTAGGTCAAACTCATTTATAGCTCTGCATTACTTTTTAAATTGTGATTTAAATTTTAGGTAAAACAAATTAGATTCGAAAGACCAAGGGCACAATAAATGTGCTGGTTTTATAATTTCGCCTGTTGCATCATGCGAACGTTTCCTGTTGTGCGTTCGATTACATGCTTAAATTTTTTACGGTAGTATCACTTCAATAATTAATTAAAACAGAAAATTGAATGTCGAATAAAACTATGCATCCTAATTTCAGCATTCAGTGAATGGCCACATCGTGGCGATATCATCATTATGTGAGTACAAACATGTTACGTGATAGCTACAAATGACAATCTTGCATGTTATATGATAGTCATCAACGTAATTTGATTATGACGAATGCTGGTAATGCATGCTATGAAGACAATAATACCGTGTGTTCGATCGTTTGAGGATATTCAGTTATCTGAGCGGAAATAGTACACCAGTATATTTTCGACGCCGTTGTGGTACAATGTCAACGCCCCTCGACGAGCATTTCTTCCAAAACCGCAACACTGACGACAGGTTATTGCATAATGTCCTTAAAAGCGTGGGTTTTCTATAAAAACGTGTCTGCTTTGTATGTATGCAATGTACATTGTATACAAACATGCCAATAATAGTTTCAGTAACGACACTTTTTAAAGGTTGATAAAACGGTATGGTAACATGAAGTCCATTGCGATTCGATGTATCAAACGTGTTAAACAGTGATAAGATATATAGCGCTTCACAATAAACATAGTAACTTGGTTTAGGTAATTCAAAGTGTGCTGCCGGTAGTCCGGACTGAAAAAATAACTCAATAGAAATATAGATGTAATATTAATGTTATAATTTAATTCGCACAGATGAAAAATAATTATTTAAGACATAAAGACGCTGCTTCGTATTTCAGTTCCTATTCCAAACGCTTTTTGTAATTTATCGGAGCTCATGTCTTAAGAGTCATTTGTAGCGCCGTAAATACGTGGTTTTAAAGTTAATAATTTAAGGAAAACAACACAACTATTTTTTTTTAAAACTGTAGTGATTTTGTTGGGCACATAACGTTATAGAAATGCAGCTGAACATAAATAATTACTCTCAATTCCCTCATAAATACGATCAACTCCTACATAGTAAAGGTCATCGGACATAAAGTCACCATAGGAGAGGTATGTATCGGACCAGCAGAAGATCATAAATATAAACATTATGAATGTAATGTGATATAAAGAAGCAATAAAATACCACAATGCTAACCGACACCAGATGGTTCCTGTGTATACAAACTCACTTTTATGGTATGTTTACAGCATATATACAAGCTTTGCATTTCGAGGAAGCTGTAGATTTAACTTTTGATACTGTTATTTTTTAAGTCAGGGTAATTTTAAGGTTTGGTACATCATAAACATGTAAAAGAGGAACAGCCCTTAGCTACCACATTTGGTACTATGTTAAATTAGACCCAGTAGACGATTACAATAAATATTTAAAAACATTCAGTGATTTTTGCATTTTTGTAAAGCGTTGGGTCCGAAAACGTCCGCTGTGTCGCATGGAAGCGCAGTTTAAGGCAGGTTTATGTTTCCAAAAGGCAGGATTGTGTTTAGCTGTTTC
The DNA here is from genome assembly GCA_963678985.1 of Spisula subtruncata. Taxonomy (NCBI): domain Eukaryota; kingdom Metazoa; phylum Mollusca; class Bivalvia; order Venerida; family Mactridae; genus Spisula; species Spisula subtruncata. The sequence continues at coordinate 24,462,052 of OY787672.1, read as the reverse complement.
TCAAATACCTCGTATATCAGATGCGATGCAAAAAGGGTTACACGTACATCATTAAGCGCATACAATATCGTCTTTTCTGCGGTAATGCAGGCTTAAATAATAGTTTGTAATGAGCATGTGAGGATTTCCGGAATACTTTTTGCTGGTTCATATTATGCCTTTGTGATTAGGATTGTGCTGGATATAGAGTTAGCAGAATAAAGTTTTAACAGATGTTATTTTTTAATCAAATACCATGTGAACCTGTATAATTTATAAACATATGTAGCAGGATATGTTGATTCTATGAGGATGTTTCATAAATTATGCCTGTTGGTTCTACAATTTAATTACGGCATATCTCGTTAGGTATATATGTATAATTTTATTTATGTGTTAAATTAACTCGATCGTATAAGTTGACAAACCTACTGGAATTCACATTATATTTAGGTAGTTATGGCGCATTAGATATTATAAATGCCACAATATTACACTTAAATGAAATTGTATTATCATTATTTGCAATGTCTTTACATGATATGTTATATATTCTAAATATCTATCAAATTATATGTATTGTCTGCAAGAAATTTTGAAATATTGATGTACTAGAAAAAACGATATCAAAGATTATCAGTTATCTTAAAGGCACTTACAACCTTCTAATTCTAAGCCATCAATATATTGACTATTATGCAGCACTGGGTTTACTATACACAATGTTAGAGCTAGCAACTCTCTTGTCAACACCCTGTATTTTCTGTCCACTGATCCTGATAAATCTTATCAAACATGCACATAAATTTAGATTAATTTTGTCCGTATAGTTTAGCATTGTCGTTTTTGTTTTAAGTTTGTCTTGCATATTTGTAGTTTCATTTGTTAATTAATTCTCTTGTAACATTTTTTTGTATATCTCATTGCATGTCTCATATAAATGTTATTTGCATACATCTAAATATCTGATTTCTTTGCTATGTCGAATACAAGCTTGTAGCTTATGTTTATTGTGTTAACTATAATCGACGTCAAATAAAGTTTATCTTATATTATCTTATCTTAACGGCATCGAATAATAAAGCTCTAAAGTAATAATTCATGTCCTCTTTATTATCGCGTATGCAAATACATCCCTTTAATGAAGTTCACCTCACTAAATTCATATATACACTTTGTCTAGGTAAACTATGAAGATACCTGTAAATGTATCTTTATCCCTTGCCGTACAAAAAGAAGTAATAAAGTAAATGGATTTTCAAAATATTATTGAAGAGCTAACGCTATCATATCTAAAAACACAACCGTGTTTAAATTCATAGAATAATTACTCAACATTCTAATTTTCCGATGCTCGTATAGTATGATCATTTTATGTGTCTTTAGAGTATTGTTTATGATGTGTATGAATTATTTGATAATCAGATGCGTTTGTCTGCGAGTAGAGTGAAGTCTGACACGACAGTGCAACTCGCTAAATAGTGTTTCCGTGTTCATGTTTACTGCTATATAACAACACTCGTTCCGTTACTTACGGCCTTCAGTTTTTCATGGAAGCCATTATCACAAAGTACTTAAAATGTGGTCATATCAGTTGGTATGTGATGCAGGGTTTAGCTCACTCCCTTAGAAGAAATCTACCAAGTCAAAATTTAAAAATAAAATCGGACAATCATATTCTTTGATCGATCATAACGGTACAATTTCGACCCATCTCTCTTTTTAATAATTTTGAGTAACATTTTGTAGATTTTTTCGCCTGGAAATGCGGTATTAGTCAAACATAAGTTTACATACCACGTGGTATTTCCATCCTGACACATAGCTGGCTTTAAATCAGAAGGTCGTACATATGACCTTATAAGATTGATATATACTTGAAATCTTCATCATAAGGCGTTTCTTATGAACTTATTTTCATAAAAAAATCGGAAATTGTCATGCTGGCCATGCTGTGTTTTTACTGTCTGTTTCGCCATAAGTAAAGTGTAATTTTCAGACAGTTTTTTTCTTGTTTTCTCAAAATATCGATTTTGTACTGACGACCTGTTTATTCTTAGCCAGCCAGTTCAAACTAGGATTGAGCGTGTATGACGTCTCGTTAAAATCAGTCTAAGAACATATGTTTAAGGTAGTTTGTTAGGTTGTGTTAACTTGCGTTGATGTACAAACATAACATCATGACATTCTACTGTATAACGATAGAAAATATTAAACCCAACACATTTAATGTTTATTTTTTATTTGAAGAAACCATTTACAGACATACGCCAATTATTGTAAAGTGTCAAATCTAAATATCAGGAACGCATAATACAATCAGTGCAGTCTAACATGCTATCAAATAATCTGACTCATGAATAGCTTATAACATTCTACTAAAATTACACCATAGATACTGCATACTAGGCGCCCAAATAGGGGATTAAAATAGCCCGCGCAGCGGGTTATTGAAAATACCCACACCAGTTATACGGGTAACGTGCGTATCTTCGTTGAGTCTCTGCAGGTACTAATGCTTTCAAAAAAAGTTATTTCCGGTCAACATTTTCAGGCAGTTTTCCGAGGTGAATGGTCCTTGGAATATAAGAAAAATAGAAATCTGTAAACGGTTCAGCCTATCGTTCTCTTTCGATTAATTATCATTTTAAGTGTAATATGTATAACAAACTATTTTTAAAAAACAAAGGGAAGTAAGAAATATGCTCTACTGTTTCGTGTCACTAGCCAATTCATTGCAAGCGTTTGCGAGATTTCCATGCGCCCATTGGACATGGAAGATGTTTTAAGAATCATCAAAAATAAAGGTGAAATTTTCATTTAGACAGCCGATTTATCATGACAGTACTCGATCTCCGAGGAAATTGGTCTTTAATAGACATTTTTGCGTAGTTTTACAATGATATCAACACTCAGATCATACCAGATGCTTGAACGTAAGTAGGCTACAATTTGTTCCATGTCAACAATGCAAATCAACAATTCTATGTCTCAATGTATAGCTTGTCAAAGCAATGTTTATGAGATTATTGTGTTACTGTCAGTGTGTATAAGACTTATGTACCAGTCAGTTTCATCCACAGCACCCCAGCCCCGGGGGAAGGGCGCTCCGGGATTTTGTGTTACCAAAAATCTACAGCTCTTCCACGGCCTGCGGAGGAAGCTGATGGTAAAATCTCCAGTATTATCCCTGACAACTACCGGTAAATATTGTGTCTAGACTATTGTTTTTTGCAGAAAAAATCCTCAATTTCCACTGCCTTGCGGGGGAAGCTGGAAGGTAAAACATGGCCGTCTCCCTGGCTATCCCCCATTGTTCCCTGTGGTCGGGGGAACTGTGGATGCTACTGACTGGTGCATTAATTATTTGTGGTGGACAAACTTGTGTACTAGAATGGTCCATGCACTGAAGGAGCCCGCAACACAAGCTAACTTTTTCGTGATGCGAGGTAAATCTTTTTTGTATGCAGTGATATAGTGTATGGTTGCACTAGCTGCTTATATTGTTACTGTTTTTTCACTTGACTAACGTAGCCTACTGTACGACTTTGTTCCCTTTGCTCTAACATTGTGGTCCTAACTGGAATCTATGGAACTTGGTTACAAAAGCATTTCAATTTTAGTCCATCCTTTTATAACATGTTTGTTAAGAAGAGTTTGGCTTAATATTGTGGATAATTTAAAGTAAAGATCAATTCCAATGAATTCAGTGTGTATCTAAAATATAGCTTAGCAGTTACCCAATATCTTTTTAATCCCCGTTTAGGCGGTGCCTTAGTTCATATTATCGAATTTATTATTTTGATTTCTACTCATCCAATTTATAATAGTGCTAGACTCGAGATAGGAATACAAATCGGCATTTTATGAGCACTTTCAAAAATATTTCTAAGAGATGCGCATATTACGTACTAAAATGGTTTTCAGTGCTTTAGCATCTGGTTCGAGTCCCTAGTCATACATTATTACGACCTTTCCCACCTTTGATTTTCAATTGTCGTCTTCTGACATCGAACATTTTAAATGTGTTTGTGCTTCAACTTATTCACATTCAGATGATCAAACGACACTTTTGTTCATGTTTCGTTTCCCTAAAACTATAGATAACTTAAAAATTATTTTATACAGCTCTATAACAGGAAACTTATCCGTCAACAAAAAATCGTGAACACATAATGTTTCATTACATCAACTATTCAATCTTTTGGAAATAGAAACAAATAATACAAAACAATGATATAATATAACTTGATTTATAATCGTAGAAATGTAATATTTTAACTATGACCTACTTAATATATCATCTTTTGAAATCAATTAGAAACAGATCTTGCAATATAACTTGATTTATAGTTATTGAATTATAGAAGTAAAATATAATAATTTATAGTAAACTATAATCTACTGATAATAATCTACGTATAAAGAAACATATAAGAAACAGTAAATATAATTATAATCTAGAATAATATATAATTGTCTACATGTGGCGTTAAGCAACGATTTGGGCTAATTAGTTGTATATTTTACGCTAGGGGAATTTATATATGACACAAACCAAGATAAGATCGTTGACAACATATTCGAGTTGTCACTTTTATGTGATATTCATATTTATATTGTTTCATTATAGTTCAATTGTTTCTTGCTTTGATATTTTCACTGATATTTCAAATTGATAATAGTTCATAGCCGCATTTAAAAACTAGTATCGCTTTCGTTGGCGAAATCAATTAATTTTCGAAAATAGACAGCTTACCTAATGGTAACGTCAGACAGTCTTGTAACAACCAAACACCTGTCAATGGCCACTTTAAGAGACAGCTTTTAAAACAATCGATAGTTTTGCGTGATCATACCATTTTACGAAATTTGTAATAATTCTTTATGCAACACCCGTGCATCGTGGAGCAGCATTGCGATGGTTGCGATTGATTTGAAAGCGATGTAGCTTTGCAGTAATAAAGTTTGAGACAAACGGAACAGCTGTTTTGACAAGGGCTTAACGATGTGCATGTATGGAATCTAGGTAGGTTACACAGGAACAAATATAATGAATACTAAAATAAGTTCAATGATTTTGAGTCAGTTTAATATCTAATTCACAACGCTTCTCACATTGAACTGAACTCTAAAGGAACAATCATACATTTTGGTCGCTTCTATTATTGTAGAATAATGTCGGGGAGTTGCGGGACTGATTGTGACAGTCGCATACATTAATATAGAAAATAACCTTATATGTCATACATTATATGGTCGATCATGACGGCATTTATTGGGTTCTGTAGAATCAGTCCTTCAAAAGGAAAACATACATTAAGAAGTCGTTCTAACGACTTAATTTCCACTTCCAATTTAGTTGATACATGTCTGTGATACAAAATACACAAAAATAGACAATTGTGAACATAATCGTGTAAAAAAGAGTCAAGAGACCGGCGTTTAACTAAAATATGTTGTGTCGAATACATTCGACATGTCTCTCTCATAATAAGACTGTTGCATCTTATCCAACAGACGGATCGTGTATATGACGTACCACGTGACAACAGGTCAAGGGTCAATGCCGCTGGCATGGACAGGTAGTGCTGCTATAATTCTAGCACCAAACTAAATGACACTGTTTTAGCTTAATCGTAGTCCAACCGACATTAAAATGTATGGGATAATTTCTTTGATTTTGCGTTGTTTTTATGACCAGTGCGCTGTTTCTTAAAATCTGAAATTTCGTACAGTGTCTATCACGACATCCACACTTGTCTGTGGTCAAGGGGATGTTACTTTGGTATAATTACCGATTTAAATAGCTTCCTTCCACTGCAAAAACGTAATGATGCGTTTATGTTCACAATGGCCATTTTTTGCCATCAACTTAAGCGTACATTGCAAACTAATTTGACTAACTATTTGTGTATTTCGCATCACAGACATGTATCAAGTACATCGGAAGTGGAAATTTAGTCGAAAATGAAAAGCCCTTTTTTGCGCGCTTGAAAAGACGTTTCACCATTTGTGATGGTGTGATCATTCAAACGTAATGGAGGCCAATGGGAATGGGTTCAACATGAACACTCTGGGTACACAAATGGACTGTGTTTGTAAAGAGTTATTTCAATTTAACAATTTTAAAAGAATGAATGTTTAATTCGTTTGCGAAAATTTGACGCTCAGTATATGTTAGATAAAGTTATACGTCATACAACCACCAAAATTGTAGTTTGAAACACTACCAAGGATACAAGCGCATACAATCATGTGTTCTGTGTAATAAACTACGCTACCCACGTATAGTATTGTTGTAGATTTACAGGAAAACATAAGAAGAGTTGCGTGCTGGATATTTTATTTTGAATTAAAAAATATAAAACACTACTCAGTGAATTTTAATTGTACCAAACATAACCAGCTAATAACCAGTTGCTCAAGGAACGGGAACATTGCACGGTTTTATTTTTATAAAGTACGTAATTATGTTTACAAGAAAAAATGTTACAAAAATAAATTCAAGGCTACTATTAAAAGGTGTATCTGTTTCGCCTTTACATGTACTTTGCTGAATACCATTAGTTTTCAGTTCGGTAGAGATAATTTTAGTTTGCGACGCAAATTAATGTATGAAGTGACAGTTTCAGACAGTAGTGTGTACATGTATTCATGACTGCAATTAAAAATGTTCAATGGGTGTGTGACTACTGTATGATTTCAAGACAACCATGCATTTCATCTCGACTCAAAGCTGAATTATTGTTTTCACTGATGGTTGCATTTTTAGCCGAAGTGCAACACCATTTATGGGCGTCAATTAAAGGAAGGTTTAAAGCAATATTTGATCATTAATATAATATGTTAGACCAGTAACGTACTTATAGCTAGAAAAACAGAGTATCTTCCATGAGATGCCTTAAGGGAACACAAATATATCATTGTCAATCCTGGACAAGATTTCAGCCTTCGGGCTGTTTTCACCTGGCATTTAGCAACTAGACGAATTTCATTTTGTGTTCGACAAACTTTATATATTTTGATTAAGAACCCAAATATGTTTTTAATCCTAAATGTATTTTACTTGCAACACTATTTATATTGACATGCATTTATTATTGTCACTGTATTCTTGTAATACAATCATTGTACTTTATATTCTCTTCCGTATGTAGACTAATTTATTTTACATTGATCATGAAACAACATCTTCTACTTATATTATTCATTATTGGCATCTTATAGCTGTTTATTTCCATCATGTAAAGTGCATTTCCATAACTGCTGGTTTTTGTCTGGTTATTAGGTTTTATTTAGAAATACTTTAGACAAATTACTGCTGTATACGATACGTAAATGCTCATATGTTAAGTCTAGCACATTTATTATTGCGTTGAGAGAGTACGCAATAACTAACCGAAGATATGTTACTATAAACTTAATATATACGAGTACATGTTCATTTTATTCCGTATGTTAGATGATAATTATGAATGATCTTTTTTGAATAACAAGGTCCTGTGAACATATTAAAGAAGTTACGACTTATTTGACTGATCGACAACTCTATATACGTGGGGTGAGCAAAATGTAATGAGACAAACGCTCTAAAATGATAATTCTTCGTGATATCAACAAAATCAGTTTTTATTTCAAATAAAACATAATTATATCCTCTCTCTGTCTGCAGTATTTTATAAATGTCCATACCTTACTGGCTGAGATATTTATTATTTTGCAATCTAGGGTACAGCGACTCGCCGCACATTAACGACGTCAATGACGTTAATTGTTAACTATTCGAACGTCTCATTGCACTGAAAAAACTGGTCATGTCTCCAAAACTATTGGATAAATTAACTTATAATTCAGTATTTATTTAGAACAATTGTTTCTTTGATTAAAAGCAATTGACACCTTCGTCAAAAACATTTTAATCCACTGTTTTTCAATGTTTTAGCATCATGTCCAGTAAATGTGATAAATATTCGAGAAGATTTTATTAAATATAAGTCTAATGCTTTTCCATACCATATGGCGAAAAATGGCGACGTTTTAGTGTGCGGCGATAAAGCGCTACATCTCATATGTTACCTTACATTAATTGTATAACATTGTATTTTATACGTAAACATCGGCATTAAATGCTGCAAAATAATAGGGCACTTTAATGACTCAGAAACGTAAACTTTAAAAATTAGAACCTTGGTCTCATATCTTTTTTATCATACCACGTAGCATGTGTTTTTTCATGGTTGTATAAAGTGCAAGCATTTTACAAAACAAATTCTATAAACTAGAAAGTATCGAATGTAATTGTTCCTGTCACTTCATATATTTGTCGACCGATGTAATTTAATGATACTTCCTTTAAGTATTGATATACGCCTTATACGAGGGTATATCCAAAAGTAATGTCACTCCTCCCGTTGTTTAATTGTTTATAGGCTGATATGCATAAATATGATATGAAAATATTCAGCAATTCAATTCTGATTAATATAAAACGTGCTGCATTATTCGATTTTCATAGCTGGAGTATATGAACATTTAAAATATATATATGGCGTCATATCGCCGCACACGAAAATCACGCTTGTTTTTCATTATCATAACAATTTTGTTTTATGCGTTTTTATAAAAAATAATTCTTGGAAGCAGATAATAATTTCGTGACGTGATGAAACAAATGTTTTTTGTCTTCTGCTAAAAATTCAGTAACGTCACTCAACTTTGAAACTCGTAATATATCTTCAACGCATTGATTACTTAACGAAAGCATGGCAGATTTGTGACAAAAAGACGCTGCGCGTAGTAATGCACTTTTCCTAAAAGTTTTGAAAGTCACCTACTGAAACTTTAGTTACACAAGGCGGCAACATAGGCTCATGTGTATGTAGTATAATCTTTTAAGGGGGCATATATCACCAAATCATTATCGATAGAGAGTCATGTGAACGGTTTTGAGTAGACCCGAAAAGAACACCAAGAGTATTTTTAACGCCGTCAATTCATTTCGACGTTCAAAACTGCAACCATTATGTGTTGAGTTAAATATTTTGCTGTGGGACTATCTAGAGGACACTTAAAAATAATTTGATTTCGCATAGACTAAGTGTCGGGTGGTTTACATATTTTTAAAGGTCTTGGAAATGACTGCATGGTTTATGAGTCGTTAGACATCACCAGGGATGAACCTCTGTTGGATGAGTAGGTGTCAGCAAATAACGTCATTTTGACGTCGTTGACGTCGGACTTGCGGCGATGTTCGTAAGTATGTCTCATGAAAACGTTCATCTCTCCAGAACTATTTTGTGCATTGTTATGAAGTTTGGTCATCATATTCAAATTAAACTGAAGTAACGGTTTGAAAATAATTGTGGTTTTACTGACATTATATACGATTTTATAGCATCAGTGACATTACTTTTGGATATACCCACGTATATCTTAAACGATGTAACGCCGAAGTTAATTACGCTTGTATAATACTATTTGTTATTTAATTGTGTTATTAACATTTATGCGACATCAACCAAGTGGTTACAGAAGTACAAATAACAACGTTCATAAATAGATTATTGGGAAACATATGAGTTTATCAAGCAGTGATCTAATGTATTATTATCTAATGTATTATTAAACTCGTTGTAAAAGTCTAAGAGGTATATATCCGAATATAGTCATTCATATTTATAAAGAATAGTGTTTTTGTTTTCTATGAGAATTTAAGAAAGCTGAATGAAAAAGTAGAATACGATAATGCTCAAAACGGAAAATAAATCGTAATAAAGCAAAATATGTTTGAGCAAAGTTTATACAATTAGATTTTTCATAATTCTCCAGAGAGGAAATAATTATTTCATTCTACAAAATGTCATATGAACCCCTTATCATGCGTATTTGAAATGTTTGAAGTAAATACGAACCGTTTGCTTCGATGAATGCAGGAGCCGTTATATTATCTTAGCAACTCTTCATTTCGCTTTTTTTTGCATTGGGACTCCATTTCCGCGGTGGCCGCCGAAAGAACCACAACAGCCACGATCGACACCGACAAAAGTAACACCTAAACGTTTCCTCGGCAGGCGACACAAACCTGTTTAAAGTCCGATTGGCTTCGTTGGCTGCACGGCAAGCCCGATATACTCTACCATGATGTATAAACAAGTAATGACTTAGTTAAACGACTTAGTAAAATAGAATGTTACTGTGATTCAACTATAAATTTGCCTTTAATTTATATTAAAACAGTAAACCTCAAAACGAAACTGATGTAACTATAAACGATTAAAATAACTAGTTTCGTCAATTCCGGAATGACATAATTATATAGACCGAAACAATTGATAAGCATGTTCTGTATATAAAAACAGGAACAAATGTGTTTAGAAAATTATTACGGTACGTTATTTTCAAAAAGTTCTGCGAGTAAAAAAACCAAATACAAACTAGCTTTTGAAATACTAATAGCCAAGTTGAATACTTGCTTAAATAACATCTACGCTCAATAAGTATTTAAATACGTACATAAATGAATGTGTGGTTCTGACAATTGCAAACCTACATGGTCACATACATAACATGTTTCCCTTCACTTACTACTCCAAGCTTGAATTAACCCAATACTGATATATGACTACGGAATTATTGTAGTCACTTCTTTGTCGAAGCTCCAATGCGACTAACGTGTCATTGAATCATTCCTCGAAGTTCTGAATGTTGTTAAATAACCAAATACCAACATTCCATTCAGGTAGCCAATTTATACCTTCTGTTACTGACAGAGTTTCAATGTTCTATATAAAGTTTCTCCGTACTAATAAAAGTTAGGAGTGCTTAATATTATTGGTATAATAATGACCTCCATTGCGTCTATTTTTATATTTGTTTAATCAGAAGTTATAAAACTGCGTAAAGTTGATGAAAAAAAACATTTCAAGCACACTAGAACTTTCGTTATACAATATGTAAAGTATATATTATATATATATCGTAGTCTTTTGGTGCTGTTGATATAATTAATCAATATCCAAAGGTTTCGTTCACTTGACAACATTCATCGTTTGATCTGTTTAATACGGGTTCACTGACACGATTTCATCATACACAGTACTGCCTTCAATGTTACTGATTTCTCGATTGTATATTAGTTTAATAGCCTTTAACGTACAAGTATTTTGTCTTGTACTTTCTCATGAAAAATATTTTCCAGTATATACTCTTTTTTATCTATTATTCCAAATGTCATGCACTTATCCCAAGTTTATTAATTCTATAATAAATGTTATGTCTTTAATAATCATTGACCTTTTCAGACTAGTAAATCAAATGTTTTATGTGGAAAAGTCAGTATTGTTTGCCACCGCAACGTGTCGGTTGTGACTTTAAGATTTCCTGTGCGTAACGAGAGTAAAAATCAACCTGCAACTGGAACAAATGGCGTTTAAAACACGAAACTAATCTGAATTAACTGATATGAATTCCAGAGCGTTTTATGACAAATTCGTTGTTTGAAAATGTAATTAATGTTGACTTGCTGGACGTTTTAGTCAGAATAAAATTATTAAAAGGCAAAAGAGGAGCAAACAAAGATGAAAAGCCTATTCGTAGGACATTAGCCGTTAAGATTGGCGGTCGATATAGTGCATTGGCCGTAATATATTGCGACATACAAGGAATAACTTGTAATTATTGTTTTGCTTCGAAAGCCTACTGTTATTAGAATATTTTGCAGCAATACTTGAAAAGAAATATATGTAAAGAAAGCAAATACAAGGGTTGATCAATATATTCGATGACTTTTCATCTAGCAATTTCATATTGGCGTGAAGGCTTAAAATCAATTGGCATTATTCGGAGTAAGATATCTCCGACTACTTGAACTAATAAACTAGATTTATTCGTACAAGGGGCGCGTGACGTCATCGTTTGTACCACACATAATTTCTTTCTAGACTGAAAGTCGGTCCCACATGCATTAGATTGTGTTTTCTCTAAATAGTGAAATAAGTCATTAATTGCCATCTGTGGAATGTAAGTTGAAAGAAAAGAGCATCGATTTATTATTAGAAACTAAAATCGGAAAAGGTGGACTGATTTTACAAGATTGGATTATTCCAATGAAGATTAAAGCACGACCTAGCAAGTTTAGCAGGCAATATCGAAAGAACCCTTCTGATTTGGAGTCAACTATGTAATGTTTTTCGGCCTATACCAGTCTTCGTTTTCGCCATTTACATTTAGTTCAGATCTGTGTGTCATATTTCGCAGAATTTAACGGAAAGTGTCTCTACCGCGGCGCTATTTTTGCTGTTTATCCTTATTTCTCCTCCTCATCCGTTCGACATAGACCCTACAATCACATAATCAATGAAATCATCTGGAAATGACAAATATGGAGCGCAAAGAGTCCATGCACAATTCAGTTAAGTCTTTCTGGAGATATCGCAAAGACTTTACAAGTTTCGCATTAATTTTGATAGCATGTCGTTGCTCCGAAATGATTCGCCTCGGACAATTTCTTGTTGGGCCTTACCAAACTATACAATAACGCTTGTATGAGGACAGTTTTGATAAAAAAACTAGCACTGTATCTATTACATAATCACTCACAATAAGAGCGGAAGTGATATTTCTGTAACGGCATAAACTATAATGACGCTAACGAGAAAACTAAATATTTCAACTTAATATCTATCAATTATAGATGAAGGAAAATCTTAAAAGTTACATTATTTATTATTACATTTATTTGTTTAACATCCATTACATGTTTTTGTAAATATGTTGAAGCTTTGTAACAATGACACAATTGGGTTTGTTTCCACTGGTTAGCGACTTGACATAGTGGAGATGATGTCCAGCAACGAGGGTACGTAAAAACAAGGAACCTGTCTAGTTCGCCCCGGGCTTTAACTATCAACCAGGTAACTTGTTTAAACGAACATTTTAACGAGAACTGACTGCATTCTGGCACTTGGTATTTATGTATATATTTAGTATTAAATATGTTACGTTTTCAAGTAAATTGGTTTTTAAGGTCCTCTGACACGTATGATTCAATCATATGCTAATAAAGATGTTCTCAAAACACACTAACAATATAGATAACCATTTAAGCGTTTGGACGTCTTCCCAATGTTTATGCAAATTCATTTCTAATGATGTAACTGAAAGCCTGTTGTCATATTCCTGAAAAAAGCAATACAAGCGGTACGTAAAGAGGTCAACAAACCTATACTATCGTCTTCCCTAAATTATTATGGCTAAGCATAACCGATGAAGAAACCGTTTAAAACGCCTTGTCATACACATAGTAATTTATAGATAATATAACTGGAATGTTAGTGTTCAATGTAAATAACTGGACCTACACCTGTAGAATATTAAAACACCACATACACCATGCTCCACAATAACCACAATTATACAGCACAAGCCCAACACTAAAGCAGAAAAGATCGCAACCACTAACAGACCAAGTGTGGGAAGGTCGAAAGCCTCAGTCTCAGCTGCCAAAGGGGCAGAATATCTTGTTTCCGTTACAACAAGGCGTGTGGTGCCATTCCCCAGTGAGGGTCGCATTAAGATTATCATGTGAAAAGGTGATGCACGATACTAATATGTTTTATCGGCTTCATGCCAGGAGATCTTATAGTTATTTTCATACACTCAAGACATTGATCGGCAAGGTATGGATTGACAATTCTCACACGTTGAGCTGTGATAGTTTCGTCCATTAAAACGAATTATTGGTCGATTGTACCAGCATATTGAATAAGGACTAGCATTGACTGTTCCATAACCATACACGTTTGCGTTATGAGTGCCCACCCAGACAATACCGCTACAAAACGTGTCACGTTCGGATATCCATGTACATGTACAATAGTTGCTTAAGCACTTATTTTGATGGCTATATACACACCGACACCATATGAGATGACACTATGACAAAATGTTTATTCCTTAGTAGTTTTGTGAATCGGACCTTATACGACCGACATCAGGTATTGCCACTAGTCTTTTGAAGAAGGGATTTGCCTGCTGATGATACATTCCGTAAATCACTGCACCTATTGTGCTTATTGCAAGTTAACGGTAGTATTAAACTTGACGTAAATAGACGTAATTAAGAGTAATTAATCATGTATGACCGATAAAATTACATTTAGATGAATGTCCATATAAGCACGATTTTATTTCATTGTTTCTATTCTTACCTGATATCGTTATTTTGGTGTGAGTTAATTATGTTCGATTAGCGTGATTCTACCTATATCGTGTCAAACATTATTTTACAAGTTATATTATCGGTGGTGATGACGTACGTTATCTGCTATCACTCGTCACCAGTGATTAAACTACGTCCTCCAAATGTTCGTTTTACGTATGCTAAGCTCTTCTAGGTCAATAGCCAAACTTGTATTCGCAACTTCCATTAATCATTGATATCGACATCTCTTTCCTGATGTTGTCCATCAACACGACGGTAAGAGAGGGCGAGAGAGATGCGTCTGAAATAATTTGTCTTGTCTAGTTGGCTTTACAAGTTAATCTGAGTTAACTAATTATTGAGATACCGTAGATGTTTGATGACTTTATGCACGTTATAAACTCATTTCATGGCATTCAAGGTATAGGCACGTGTTTTCTGACAATATACACTGGTATTACAAAAGGTACATGTATATACGAGCATTACAACTTAGAATACACCTTTCTTTTTATAACATAATTATCGTTTATTATACATGATACCGCCCTCAAATATTCAGTACGTATATATTACACATACGCCCGTATACTCAGACTATTATGTGTTGTGAAACTTGTCTGGGTACCTGGTTTACGGGCATTTAGCGAATTTTGCCATTTTCACCAAAGTTCAAGCGTATGATTATGTAATGGTACATTATGTCCTTACTTCTAGAATATTCACCCGGTCTCAATATAATAATAGGCACATGCTACTTAACCGGTGTTTTGTCATTGTTTTTAAAATGTCACGAAACATACTTCCTGCTATAAAAGCAGAAACCACAGTCATGTTGCATGCTTGAGGAAATATGTTAGTTTCATCAACAAATTGTCAGATTTCAACCATATCGAACAACCATTCCGTTATTTAAGAGACTTTGTTTGATCAAAGTTTAATTATCGGTTAAAATTGTTACACCACGACGAGTGAAACAGAATCACTTTGAATAATTCAGATGCAATTATTCCCATTCAGTTGTTGAGGATGTTGTGCTAATTGAACGAGTCTAATGACTGATTTAGGATGGATGACATCAGTTCGTCGTTCTGGTGAGGCACAAAACTTCGTTGATCTACCAAACATACTCCTTTGATGATGTATAAGTATAGAAAGTTTTATTAAATGCGTCATACACTCAACCGCTTTAAAAACGCACCACTATTGAAAATAATCAAAATTTGTCTAAAATCATTTTTTGGTAAAATTAATAGTTTACAGGCTTTGTTCAGTACATCAGGTTTGATCTAATAAAAGAAAACGATTTTGTTTTCATTCGGAATACCCCGCCCAAAAAACTTTTTTGATTTTGCATGTTTTGCACATGCAGCTCGATCGTGTCGACCTACGTGGTCAATATTGACTTTAAACTGTACGCTGTTGGTTTACACATTGAAAAAAACAACAGAAATACTATTTGCTAATGGTATTTTTATGCTGTGAATATCTCGAATATTTGTTCGGATGATCGTGCCTTCGCTTTTAACTGAAAAGAGCATCGGTGCCTTAGCATGGCGGTTCAACTGTCTTCACACAACGATTGTGGGCTTAGAGCACCGATTCCTAGCGAATGACACAGTGAAAGACCGACCTGGATGAAACAAGCTAAATGTATTGAGCCCGAGCTATGAGGAAACATGACACCGGTTGTGCCATTGTAATTGGTTCCGCTTGGCTGCACACACTGTCAAAAGAATGTCGAGTATCAATAAACAAGCCAAAAGTACATTATTTTATTTTCATAACTATTCTTTTTGTAATTGTCAATAGAAAGGAAAATCATTTTAGTACACTTTTTAACGAGTTTTCTCCCGTTTAGAGCCGAACGTCCTAACTTTTTGTCTTCAAGCTCTTTCATAGTGTTGTTTTGAGGTGCCATATAAGCACCACGGGGAACATCCTGACAGTCTGATGCTCATAACCAAGATTTCAAGTATAAATAATGCTTGAATCCATCTTAGGTTCACTTAATGCGCATATCTGGACCGCACTCGGTCGTATGGTATTAGCCAGGCAGACAAAGCCACATAACATTTATAATTTAAGTTAATCTTTGCTTGGATGTTTAGAAACATGAAGTCGAACATAATTCAATCATAATACGTATTTAATGTTATTTTTTAAGAGGAGAAACCACTTACATGCATCAATGTAACGGGCTCTTATAATTGATTTTAAAATTGTGACTTTCACTTTCATGGGCCACTGTGTTATCTATTTCATAATTTCTTTTAAACTCGTAATAATCGCATGAAAATTACACAACTCGTTGTGTATAGACTGAAGATGATCAATCCGAAAATAAATAACCATAGATTGACGTTTTCATTACTTAAACCGATATGTCATATGTGGTGCATTTTTAAAGCGGTTGAGTGTATGTACAGGCTTTACTCGGTGTTACTTGCAATGGGTAATTCCTTGACATGTACTCTGAAATTTATTTAATTATCTTTATACCGACATACACTGAAAAAAAAATCCAATTTGAACTTGCTCAGTCATACATGTATTTCATTTCAACGTCATCAAACTATGTATATAGTAGTGTTACTGTAAACCATTAAATGATATTTAACCTTATATACTTTATATACAATTTAGTTTGGGTGTTTAGAATCTGGTATATACGTGCAACATCATTCTCTAAAGTTGGGTACCACTATATACGCGGGTATTTGTACGCTGATAAGGTTACAATACAAGTCATCAGCTGATGTCATTGTGTTACATATGCTGTTAACAATCAAACGCCAGCGCATTGTAGTGCAGTGCAGACAGTATATAATAGACACCAGCTATCCGGATTTTTCAAAAGGTTAAGACAATATACATTTGTAGTCATTCGGTGCATATTCTGACAAGAGGAAGTGCGATCTAAATTGCGCAGGAAACATTTACAACAATAGACAATTACATAATGTCAGACGTTATAAGAAATTATTATTGGAGAAGACACGCTGTCAACATCTAATATTCGTGTGTCGATTTAATGCCCAGCAAACCTTTCCGACTATTTGGTATGTCTATCATTGCATGATGCGTTAACTAATCTTGCAATATTTGGCATGAATGTTAACCTGTATGAAGCAGAGTACAATGTAATCTTCTGGTTCCATCTCAAACACCAAAGGCACAATTGGAGGTCAAAGGTCGACTTGAACTTTTTTTCTGATCATAACTTTGTCATGCATGATGGTATTCGATTGACACTTTAATTCTGCCTTTTTGTCAACGTGTACAGGCTCGACACATACTGTATTCTGCCAGATGGAATAACTTTCTAATCATGCTGTGCTTTGTGTTGTGCATTGGGTCGTTATAAGCTTTATCAAGTTTTGACAATCAGCATACGACATCATTCTAATGATTGTACTGTTGTATACATGTCTATATAGTGTTGTTGACATTTAAGCAAAACACGATAAATAATCAGAAATTGATGTTGTTGATTTCATGCTTTGTAATTAATATGTTTGAAGTAATCGATATAGTCTGGACCATACCCAGTATTTGGTAATACGAAACGTCATGGTTATTCTTGAATGATCATCAATCATTCTTTGTATCCTGATATGACGTTATAATAAACTGTATGTAATAATATGACTAGACTATCCCCGTGGATTGCGTGAAAGTATACACAAATAGTGCAAACGTTAGGAAAGTCAATATAACACACCAACAAACTACAAGGTTGAACGCGTCACGTCATTCAAAGAAGCACTAAATTTCAGAATCCAATTCGTTTCACTTTTAAGTGCCAATGAAGTAAATGGATTTAGTGTAACATTCAATGCTTCAAGTGTATTGTGTTTTATTCAGGAATATCCTAAGATCGCGTAAATGTTTTGTAACATCCGGTATGACATATGTCTGACGTTTCATTTAGGTGCCAAGTTACCCTTCCGACTTGATATACGTACAAATAAGACACGAGAATGTATAGTTGTGATGTTTTTAAGTGGCTGCAAACTAACGAACAATACATTAGTTTAATTTTTACGACATATCAACGGATCGACAGTCACATATAGAATCAACCCATGTGTGTATTATCCCTAGGATATACTGAGATACAAGTAGGCAACGGAAACTTAAACACAAATCGGAGAGAGATTTTATGATTTAACCAATCCGTCGTAAAGTTGCATGTTATGTTTATGTCTCTATTTTAAATATGTGTAACCATGTCATACTTATGGTTGTAAACAATTTATTGACACGAAACTCCAGAATAAATTACATGTTTAACATTACTTAATAAAATGGTTGGCGACTTAGTAAAGCGGAGTAAAGAAAAGTCAAGAAACCTGGAGTGTCTAAAAACATAGAACCAATCTAGTGCTCTACGAGCATTTACTCTCAACTTAGTAAATTTTAACGAGGGCTGACTATATTGTGGTATCTTATTTTAAATTTAATGTGATAAATCTTGAAGAAAATTGAACGTTCTGGTCCTCTTCAGTGTATAATGTAATAATATGTTAAAAGGAAGTTCTTTACACTTGCTCCAAATGTATATACTCATTATAAGGTTTGTAATGTTCTCCCAATGTATAATGCAAATACAATCTAACAATGTAACTAAAAGCCTATTGTCTTAATCCTGGACGGTCATTTAGCTCACACTTAAAAGGTCAATAAACCAATCCTCTAGTTCATAGTATTTTTCGACCAGGAAAACGTTTATACATTAGAACAAGATACTATAGAGTCTTACAGGAAAGCTCGCACTACATGTTGACACATTGGCAAACACAAAACATAACTAAACTAGGATGAAAATTAAACCACTGAACGACAAAAGTTCATGGGTCAAAAGGCTGAATAAACGTCTATTTTATCAGAATTTCCAAGTTTATGATGCCTAAAATGCGTAACGGCAACTTTAATTAATATGTAGACACATTAGTCGCCTTTGTTTCATTTCCAGCCGATTTGCTTTGTATGTAAATTAAAATATTATTGTTAAAGTAATAAGGCTGGATGTTCAAAACTACACAATGATACATTATAAAAGATAGTTTACAACCGCACATGGGACTCTTAAATAGCTTGTCATTGACCACAGATATGATTCTGGCACAATAACGACAAAATAAGGTCCATTTAATGCCTTGGCGAGAAATGAATCCAAAGAGCTGCACGTATTCCTGTATTCAATCTGACTGTTCATAATGTTAACGAATCACTACCAAATCAGCATCGAATTCTACCAATTGCACTATTCTTTATCCGTGTGATTTGTGTCAGATTGATCGTATTTGAAGAGATACACTAAATAAATTCATCCCGTCCAGGATTAGTGGCTAGACAAATTAATTTTGTGCGAATGTGCAAAATAATTTATTGTTACAAATAAAGCGCAGTTAAATAGAATCACTGGTCTGGCACTGCAATAACACATTATTCGTGGATTCGTTAAGATTGAAGCTTGTATATGTATCTCAATTCAACCTGATTATGGACGATACGACGTAGCTGATGTCTAGTTATCGTGCGGAAACTTGTCAAGGAGACATCCAAATATGCTCCGACCGATGTACACTCAAAAGAAATGCAAAACTTGTATTATAATGCTATTTTCAAAGTTATTATTTTTTCAAATTCAATAAAACTTTACACACTTATGCGTGACATATAAGGGAGGTATTATTCAAACAGTCATTCATTTCTGTACATCAATAACAATTTGGCATATATACTAAGCAAAACAGCTAACCGAACGCTTATGTTTTTTATAAATATTTATAGAACTATATGTACCGTATAACTTTTTTATCTTTTAATATTTTTGCACGAAGTTTAGTGTGTTTGTTATTTACGATCTTAAGGTGCGATTTAAGTAGTTTTATTTTGAAAAATGCGAAATGAAAGTTCACGGAACCATGAAATAACAGAACATAGACATATAAACTTGAAATTCATGAATAAGCGTTACATAATAAAAGGTTATAGATTTATTAATACACATACACATTAAAGACTAATCGTCAAATCAATAAAATTAATAGTCAAACTCGATACAATGCTATTTGATCACAAAACATGCATTTTTTAATTTTTCAAAATTATGATTTTATTTTTAATGGTCAAGGGGGGGGGTAATTTGGTCGAATATCTTTTGTGTGGCTAATTGGGGGTAATTACTGACTTAATTTTGGTGTTTTTCTCAGTATTTTATTATTTATTTTTGTTTCCGTTATCAGTATATACACTTACAACAAACTGTTTTACCAAAGCGGGCATATAGCAGCATTAACAATTTGTCGAACACCCGATGAACGCACTTCAAAACTGTCATTTTTACTAAATTGAGTGAAAACACGTTTTTTCAAACACATGTACAAATCCCATAAGGACTAATATGTACAAATTTATAAAGTCAATGTGTTTCAGAAATGCATGCCAATACAATTTTATGGGAAAATGTTGTGAATTGACTTAAAATGAAGTAAAATTATACAAGAGTTATCCCACTTGAATTTATTATTTATCGTTGCTCCTGTGAATCCCAATATACTGCTTTTGGTCTTTTTATGTACATCGGTATGCACACACACATGAAGTAAAATAAACTAATGTTTGTGATAATTTAAATCTGTGTAAAACTGATCTGTCGGATTGATACCCTCCGAGGAGAGAAATGGCCGCTATTCCGCGGGCTACCTTTGGCAATTGCGCCATGTTTTTGACAAAATAGTTTGTTTTGCCGACTAACAAATACCCATGCTACATAACATGCACACAAAACTCGTGCAACTTGAGAGCAATCGATCACAATGTACAAAAATGGGATTTGAACCTATTTCGTCATGGGTGAGTGATTGTGGAATGGATTTTCATGGGGTACGCTCCATTAGGTGCACAATCTATATTGAAATATATATGCAAAATTTTATGTTTGTACACTTACCGGATACTGAAATATTCAAATTTAAAAAGCGTTCGGTTAGCTGTTTTGCTCAGTATATTTTAATCTAACAGTTCAACATTGCAAAATTCGCACATGTGTCACATTCAATATCTGGTGTAAGCACCACGACTACGAAGTTACTTTAAACATAATAAGGCAAGTCAACAGTGATATACTATTATTGATGCATTGTTTCACGCACAAAAAAGGGCATTTCGTAGTCCACGAACGTTCCACATGCTTTTAAACCAAGAAAATAATAGACGACTTTTCAGACCTTGGTTAAAGTCCCAATCAGGTTTAAAATGGTTGTATTTTCTATCTTCAAAGAATATTGAAATATTGAGATATTAAATTATACGAGAGGTGTTTAACTTATTTATGAACAAAACATGAACACCGATTGTGCAATATTGAATGAAAATAATTGAAATATCTTTTTTAGACCATGCGAGAAAATGTTTTAAGTTGAACATATGATCATCATACATTGTATATTTCATTTGGTTAAAGCTAAAAACAACACTTTAGTAGATGATGTTGTTTTTCCTGTTTTTAAGGCAAAATGGCCCTTTTATTAGCATCAAGAAAGTGTTGGTAATTTTTTATTTTGCATTTTTAATTGGAACATCAGTAATATTTGTGGTAAGACGCGTTATTTAAGTTCTGTTTACAGAAATTGTGAAATGGCATCAAAAATTGAAAATTGCCCAACATTGCCAAAACCTACACTATAAAGTTAAATTGGTTTTATGATATCTATGATGAATCCATTAGCAAAACGTGGAATAGTACCACAGATGGGAGTGTCCATAGAAACTATCAGTGACATTATTTCGAAACAGTTTAATGCATAGTTCTGGGAAAATGCGAAGTTCCTACGCTGAAAATCAAGAAAAACATGTCACGCAGCCAAAAGTCTAGGAATCTAGAAATGAGAAATAAACAACAATATGTGGAAAAAATTTTCATTATGGGGAAGCAATGCTAAATCTTAAAGAATGTCATGATAGATTATGGTATGCTATTTTAGAAAAAGTCACAGGGATAGGGAGAAGTTCATGTTTGTCCAGCATTGTGTGTTCGCGGCCGTTTTCTTGGAAAGGCATTGGGTTTGTTGTTATGGAAATACGCACATCAAAATCAATATCAAATTGACGAAATTGAAAGCTGTGGTCTATGTACGAACCGTTTCAAATCAGGTTTTCAACAAAAAAGTGTTACGTATCGTTCCTAGTGACTGTTCCAAGAACATAGTGTTTCGTCCGGATTCAGCTTCAAGTCACCATATACGACGTCAAATAAAAACAACTTAAGAATATAACTTTGATATTTATTATAACCAAACAGTGGATGTCGAAGTCTTCTCATGCTTTAACAATATAATTTTCCATCTGGTTGATACTAAAACAACGATTAAGGAAGGAAAATGTAAACGTAATTATTACGTGTTTTGGACCTTCGAAACGCAAATAACAACACCGTCTACGCTAATGCTAATTATGATTTAACCGTAACGTATTGTCAATTTACAATTATTATATTCACTTCTTGATACACTACTTTACACAATATAAAAGTTTTTATTCAATTTCATTGTTAGAGTAACAAAATATCGATGTTCATTTTCTGTTCATAAGTAAGTTGAACACCTCTCGTACTAAAAATGGTGCAGAAGGGACCCATATCTGACCTCAGGTCGCTGTTCCTTCTTTGAGAAATAATCAACTGCAAACGCTATTTAGTATTTTGTCCTCCGTACAAAATACTCAATAGTGTTTACGTTTAAATTTTTCGAACGATTCCGAAGATTTCGTCAATGATCGGAAGTATAAACACAAAACCCTGAACACCAGTATCTGCCGGTACCCTGTTGTAGGCCTATATTGTATTGTATATTGCGTGGGGTATTGTAGTCTAATCATAACTGACACCTAATTGAATGGCTAGGTATAATCCAATTAAAGTATTAGTGTAGAAGTGTGAATGAATATATATCACTTAATATAATCATGGAATTATATAGACATGCACATTAACTCCATGATATATAACATATCGAATGAAAAGATCGTATCTACAAAATCATATTTTAAGAAAATATTAAGAAAATCTGTCTGACAAATTACTCTTTACTTATAGTTAACAAGTTTTCATGAAAATAGGCTCATAAGAAGCGCCTTGTGATATAGATTTCAAATATGGCACTTACAACCTTCTCATTCTAAGCCAGCGATATAAAATTATAAGGACAAACAAAAACATCTAGTTTTTTATATTTTATTACAGATTATGTTGTATCAGACAATAAACAAAATGTAGCTAGCTACAATTAAATACATATGCATAGGAAAATTTGAGGGCATGTGGATATAACATATATTTTAATTTTCCATTCATATGATCATGTTTGTGCATTTTATATTGATATAAAATAAAAGGCCACCTCTTTGATCTTCATAATGATTGACACGTGTCTATGAAAATTAAATAACTCACAACATTCGTGTATATTGAACATGCAGATTTATATACTTACAAATAAACAATTGTTATTTTATTGTAGATTCTACTGTACATGAAAATATAAATCTAATAATTATCGAAGAAATTAATACATCTGCACACATCCATTCGCACTATCGATATTGCATACGCATAGTTGATCCACCGCCTCTGGCATGTTTCAATTATACAACATGATAATGTCAATATACAAGGCAATATACAAGGCCATATGCAAGGCAATATACAACGTGATTAGGTGTCAATATCGGGCTTCTATATACGTTAACCGGAAGGTACTGGTAAATACCGGGTTATAGTAAGCGCCCTACGCTATCAATAGGTGTGCTATCCATCCATTGGTTATCAGAAACTGGCAAAATATTCTCGGTAGTCTCCGGAAAGTGACGGAGATGCTGTTAAACGTCGTATTAGTAAACAAACCGGGCTCGTTATGCCAATCTTCAAGGGAAAATTAGTTCACATATATGACAGTATGAGCGTGTTTTAATAGCTTGATGTTAAATTATTTATCAGTCTTCAAATCAGTAACAAAGATTTGTTTCTCTATCTTTAGAAAATATGTTGTTCCGGAACCTTATTATGGCTTTAATATAAATAGACTATTCCGAACTACTAAACTGTACATGCATGTTTATGATTTCGGTTGTTGGAAAATGCACTAGCAACCGTGTATAACTTTTAATGATATATGCATTTAGTCAGTGTTTAGGACACTGCTGGTATAATATTTATGAGGTGCGAAGGTCATTGGCTAAATCAAAACAGCTGAGAAGTGTATCGTTATCGCCTTTAATGTTGAATAAATTGTAAATTAATCAAAATAAATGTACGATATTTAGAAAAAGAGACTTATGTTTTCCAATAAATGTGTAAATATGTCTACCGGAGGGCGCCAATGATTCTCCTGGAAGTAATTGTGGCCATTCGGAGCAGTCTGGTAGGTTCGGGTCGAATGAGTTCAGGCAAACATGACATGTTTAAACTGTATTTATATGTCAGTACGATACAGTATCAATTAAAGGTAACATTAAGAATTATTTTTATTGCAAAATGTCTTCTTCTTTTTCTAATATTACTATTTTATCATCATTAGGGAATAAAAAAAGTACATTGTATGTTCGATTAGCGAGATTTTACCTATTTCATGACAACTTGCTAAATTCCTACACTGAAGACGGGCGTTAACTGGTCCACTCGTCAAAAAGTAATTGGACAATTTCCTACATGTGCCCATTTGTAGCAATCAGCCTTAAGGTGATTTTACTTTTACTTAATTTGGTCGATTGCTAAACATTTGTCCACGACTTCTATTAATTTATCGATCTCGACATTTCTTTCCTGATGTTATCCATCACATTTACTGTATGGGAGGGCAAGAGATATATTAAAGTCGGCTTTAAAAGTAAAGTAAACCGATCTTAATAGTAACAACTAGAAAAGCAGAGTCATTTCGATAGCACGTAGAGTCAAGCCTTGTTAGCCGTATAGTCTCATTCAGTGGTTACGCCTCAGGCATGCATATTGAAAAGTGTGTTTATAGTTGAATAGTTGTTTGGTACTGGTATGTTGATGCTTAATTTGAGATTCAGTGTTTGACTCAGTATTTGTGCACCGTAGAATTCTTATTTTTGCTTATATAGTGCGTATTATAGTTTCAGCATGTCATCTTACTGGATTTATTTATCAGTTTTTGTTGTATCAACGATGTGTGGATATTTGCTGATTTTGCAATATGCTTAAGAGAAACATCCTTGTTACTTATGTCAGCAATGATTTCAAGTAAAGTGTTACCTAAGCTGACAAGTCATAAATCACTTCTTCAGTGGGTGAGTTTTCCGTCTGTAATTTGACTTGATTGATCAGTCTCTAAATATAGCTTGATTGGCATGTTTGAGTTTATGAACAAGATGTAGTAGACATATACTTGATGATAGCATGCACGTTATGAAACCATTTGGTTGTATGTATGGTATGTTTCCGTGTTTCTGAAGATGTACACAAGTAAATTACATGTAATCCGTTTTTGTAATCACATTTGCTAAATCTACTGTTATTGGAACTTACTATGGTGAGTATACCGCATTTGTATTTAACTTGATGATTCGGAAGGACTTGAACACCATACCACGCAACCAATGTCATCACAGTACTAAATCTAATGGTTTTGACCAATGACTTAGTTTATCTTCTAAAAATAGCATTCATATGCTATTATGGTCTACATTTAATCAATTAAAACCATTTGACTTCAAAAAAGAACATTTAACAGTTCTTGAAATATTACATCACAAAGAATGAAAGAGAATCACTAAATGGTAATTTAAAATCAATTATTTCCCATTCACGTCCCATAATGCAAAAAAAGATATGAGAAAATCCAACAGGGAAGGTAGCACTCAACCAAACCAGCCGAGCACAAAAATCAGAAACACAACGACACAACTACCGTGAGCAATCTCACACAAACCAATGCCTAAACGGCGACCAAATGAGGCATAACAACCCGGAGCGTGACCTAGTTTAAGACACTTAAGACAGTGACCTAACATTATGCTACCTTAAGAGGCACAGCTATGACTTGACATAGTTAAAATATTGGGCAAGGTAGAAATGGGTTGAGAAATAATATATCACGTATTCCTAGCAATGAGCAATGCCCACACATAAGCCGAAGAAACAATTAAAAGTCCAAGTACCCGCCGATAAAATGCAAGATGATCCACTTTCACAAAGAAATTGTGTTATAGCGGTCATTGCCGAATAACACGCAGCCAATACTCAGCAAAGGTATAGAGCAGTATACATTCCTGGTCCGATAGTTCATATTTTGACAGGGCGATCTACATTTTACGAGAAATGTTTTCAACAGTAGGCAATTTCATGAAGTCAGACGTTATGAGAAATGGTTATTTCTGAAGACACGCCATCAACATAAAACAAGTTGTGTCTCAAGTTACAGCCTAGCATGTATGGCCGTTTCCAACATCTGCACAACATCGTTGCTGTAATATACACACATTTGGTTCCTATATTACACCAGGCCACATCCCCTGTTCATTGGTGTTTTAAATATGTTATTTGATATCCTCGTTATGCGAAGTTAAGACTAAAATATGCCCATGGTCCACGTCCGCATTACATATCACCGCTCTGCATGCGGACACCCTGATATCCTATTCCAGTTATCCGTTAATGAGCTTTTTGAAACGTTGACATTACTATACCAGGTCTTAGTGTTGTTACATATCTCGTCTTTGCAAAACTTGAATAACCAAAGTCACTATTGAACATAAGTTACAGCTACGGACAAGTGCAGTTACATAGCAAATTCTGGAACGAAGGAATACTTTATTGGTATGCTGCAGTTAAAACTTTGAATAAATACTTAGTTCTTAGTATTGTGACAACTCTAAATAAGGTCAAAGTTTGCCCTTCATCGTAGTAAAAACATTCGTAAAATGTGTCAGCATGTATCAAAATTGATCTGCGGAGACATGGAACAGTCACAATGTTAAGCTTTCAAATCACATAGTTTTTTCACGTATGCAGAACAAGGACACTGAAAAATCAAATACCGGACTAAATAACCATGCATATTTGTCGTCCAATCAGATGTGCTGTTATTAACGATAAGGAAGCACATGCGTTGATAAGGTTAATCTACAAGTCATTTCAGCTGATGTCATTGTGGTGCATATGCTGTTAACAATCAAACTGTCAGCGCAGTGCAGTGTAGAGCAGGGAGTATTTCCTGGAAATCAGCTATCAGAAATTTCACAAAGTTATAACACCAAACATTTCTGGACACGAAGTGCGTATTCTGACAAGAGGAAGTACAAACAAAATTTCACAGGACATGCTTAAAAAACAATAGAAAATTACATTATGCCGAACATAATGAGAACAACATTATTGGAGAAGACACACTATCAACATTAAATACCCGTGTATCGTTTCATTGCCAAACATGTTTTTTCCGGTTCTAAATCGCTACGTGGTATGTCCATCATTGCATAATGCATTGGCTTATTTTGACAATATTTGGTAACCAATATTTGTTAACCTGTATGATGCAAAATGCAATTCAAATCTACAGGTTTGTTTCTCAAAGGCCAAGGTCACACGTGGAAGTCAAAGGTCAAATTGAAGTGTTTTAATTCTGCTATTTTGTCAACGTACGCAGGCTTGACACGCACTGTATTCTTTCAGATGACATTAATTCCTAATCCTGTTTTGTGTTGAGTATTGGGACGTAGTATGCATTGTCAAGTATGGACATTAAGCATAGTTTCGTTGTCATTTGCACGATTGTGCAGTTCTATACAATGTAAAAAGTGTTTTTGCCATTTAAGCATCAAACAAGAATACATCAGAAATGAATGTTGTTGTTTTTATGTTTGTATAAATATGTTTGTAGTAATCGATACAGTGTAGTGTTTCGCGGCCAATACTCAGTACTTGGTTATGCGTAACGTCATGACTATTCTTGAATTGATATCAATCATTCTTTGCACCCTGATCTTATGTTAAAATAGACGTTGTGTGGGAATACTGCTAGACTATTTGACATTTTAAAGAAGGCTGGCAAGTATACTCATAGAGTAAAAACGTAAGGAAAGTGCGTATAAAAAGACACACTATCTCAGCAAGTAAAAATATCAGGATAGTCCACATTAAACAACAACAAGATACAAGCTTGGACGCGTCTCGTCATTCAAGGAAACACTTTATTCCAACATCTAATGTGTTGTGTTGTTTAGTGCCAATGTAGCTAATGGATTTTGTATAACATTAAAATGTCTGATGAAGCTGTTGCAAGTGTATTACATTACATTTTATTCAGGAATATGCTACGAATGTATACATTTTTAGAACTTTCTGAGATACGATATGTAAGCTAATGTAGGCGTTTCTTTTAAACCTTATATATATAATCCTCTTAAAAAAAGCTAGTCCGATTTTAAAATGGTGTAACTGATAGTTAATATATTTTTACCTGAACAAACGAAATAATAAAACAATCACGACCTCTTTTTGCAGCTGTTTATCACTCTATATATTTGTTCACAGCAATATTAATTTGATAATTTTAAGGCTACGTATTTCCTGTTCAATATTTGTATTTGTCTCAAGGTAGTGTGAGAACATTCTTCTTTAAAATGCGTTGAGAATGTATGTTTCGTCTAAATACATGTACATGTACACAAACCGTTATATGTTTTTAAACAAGCAGGATATACAAAATCGGTTTTAAAAATTTCTTTTTTCCAATGCTGTTTGGAGCTCTTCCAGCAAATATTTTTTTAGGTTGAAGGATTACGTTAAATACATGTTTAAACTTACATACGGCGGTCGATTTACATACTCTATTTCTATGAGGCGTATTTTAAAGCGTACCGACATACTTGTCCAGAAGTAACTATTTTACGTCACTACAGTCAGAAGATAATATTATCGAACACATGATCATGTATCCGACTTTAAATCGTTTATAACAGAAACAGGGGGACTATTTTTAACACTTCCATTGTATAAATCATGTGTGCTCTACAATTACTTTTGAATATAAAGAGTAAATTCCTGAAACTATTTAAAGTATTTCAGGATCAGCATGGCAACACATTGTTACGCCTTATACAATGCATAGAAGATCTATGTTACGCTGTTACATCAATAGCTCACTGGAGAGCTATATTCGATTGATGTTAACAATAAGAGCACTCAATAGATCTTTAGTTAATGGTACATCGCTCAATATAACAAACAGAGCTCATCTTCATGAACTATGCAAAAGTAAGATGGCATTTCAATAAATGTTGTACTTGATGCTAAGAATTCAGTCACTTTTCAGCTTAAGTCTATCAGGACTTTATCACTTAGCAATTTAAATAACTGTTGTACTTTTAACCTATGTACAGGGTGTCCAAAAAGAAAGTATACAGTTTTGGGGTATTTTAATCAACTCTTAATGTTCTGCTATCGCAAAGAAATTTTACACATGGTTAGAAAAAAGATGTAATTTTTTTCTGATACCAGTTTGAAAATTGTAACTTGAATAATTTTTAATAAATGTTAATTTCCGAAAATTACTTTATGGTGACCGTGACGTCATTTTGACGTAATTTACGACGTTTTCACAATTTCTGTCTGTCGCATGTTTCACGGTTTGCACCCATTCGTTAAAAGTGTTGGTTACATTTACACAGATTTCTACAAACTGGTCTTCTTAAATTTAATTTTGATGTTGATCAGAAGAAAACGTGTGTATATTCGCATTTGATTGTACATAAGCGATCTCGGATAGCCCAAAAGAAAAAATCCACATGAATTAAGACCCGGGCTGTCTGCGGGCCATTCCACTGAGCAGTGGAATTTGCTTAAAATTATTTTGACACCAATGTGTTTCTTTTATTCACCCAACACCGTGTATTGCCATGTGTGACTCTGGCTCCACTTGCATGAACCATACCACATTCAAAACAAAGGATTCACTGCGGAGTTCCGAAAGAACTTGCTAAACAAAGGCAAGTAACACAATGGGTTTACTTCTTTCTATTTTGTTGTCGAAATCGCAAGTAAAAAGCCTATTAAAAGCCAACAAACATGTCCATGCTCGTGAGACACATCATATATATAATATCAATTTAGACATTTGTGAAATACAATGCAAATTTTCCAAGAATGCATGCAAGACAAGAATCACCAGAATACAGAAATTATGCAAACGTCGTAAATAACGTCAAAATGACGCCACGGACAGAATACGGTAATTTTAGAAAATTTACTTTTTTTAAAAAAATATCAAAGTTACAAGTTTTAAACTGATGCCAGATGAAAATTTCATCTTTTGACTAACCATGCACTGAATTTCTTTGCGATAGCAAAACGTTAAGATTTTATTAAAATGCACTGAAACTGTATACTTTCTTTTTGGACACCCTGTACATCAACATCACTTAGCATAGCGAAGAAGGAGCGGCTAGTGTGCATGTCAAATAAGTCCATTTAGCTGATGTGACACAGGTCTGACAACTTACTTTATGTACTATTCTACCGGTAATCAAGAAATGGAGTGTGTTGAAGTATAATACCAAGTGCTTTGTTAATGAGGTCGACGATGCCCCGCATCGCAAGTCATTAAAGTGACATATTAGCATATACAACTTGTCTTGAACCTTTAATTATTCGAACTTTGTTTAACTGAAACATCGACGGATTATGAGGATAACGAGTGAGACTATGAAATACTATCGGATAAGCCATTTTAAAAGAGTGCCAGTATGACGTACTTCAGTGGTTGCAAAATAACGTACAATCAGTACCACTTAATACATTACTTGTATTGTGACGATATGTCGACAGATTGACTGTCACATCTTGAACAAAACCATATGTGGTTTTGCCCTCGAATTAATAAAAATATATTATAAGGGCATTTAAACATAAGCATGGGAGCAAGTCCATGATTAAATCAATCCGCGGTCATAAAATTGTATGCTTTGTATGTGTATCTATTTTAAATATATGTAACCAACTAATATTTGGGATGTAAAAAGTATTGCATAGCAACTACAGGATAAAAGTGATATATAAAAAATGGTATAATAAAAATATAAACAAAATAGATTCAACATTACCTGTTAGTAAAACGGTTGGTACATTGTAATAACAGAGTTGAAGGCAAGAAATTGGCGTGTGAGAAAGCAATTAACCTATCTATTGCGCTCCTGGCATTCACCGTCAACTAGATCACTCGTTTAGATAAGACACTTTAAATGAGACTTGACTATCGTGTGGTACTTGGTCTTGTATTAAATGTGATAAGTTTGGAACGAAATTTAATATAATGGTCCTCTTCAAGAGATGTAACTAAAAGGCTTAATCCTGGACGGTCATTGAGCTCATACTTAAAATGTCAATGAACCAAACTTCTAGTTCATTGTACATAACGATGAGGAAAATGTAAACAGATTTGTCAGAAAATGATACTTTAAAGTCGTGCAGGGCAGCTTGCACTTAATGTTCACATTACCAAACACCAAACTCAACTAAACCAGAAAAAATGTAACTACAGAAAGTTTCATCAGTCAAAAGGCTGAAATACCAGGTTTCAATGTCCATTTTATGAGAACTTACAACTTTACCATATCTAAAATGCGTAACGGCAACTGTTATTTATAGCCATATTCATCAGCGTTGTTTCAAAATGAAATCAAACAGCTGCACGTAATTCTGTCTTCTGTCTAACTGTCAATAAAGGTTAACAAATCTCTTTTGCAGCGAATTATATAATGCAAATATTCAATATCCGTGTGGTACAGTGTCGGATTGATCGTATTTGAAGAAATACACTTAATTATTTCATCACGTTCCGGACTTGTGGCTAGACAAACACATTTTGTGTGGGTGTGCAACAACATTTATTGTTATACCTAAAGTGCATTGAAATAGATTTTGTTGACTGACGCTGCAATATTACATTGTTCTTAAGTTGTTAACCTTTATGGTTGCACATGGACCAAAAATCATTCGGACTCCGGACGACATGCGTGTACCCGATGTCTAGTTATTGTGCAAACAAAAGCCAGTGAGACATCTTAGTATTGCTCCAACCAAAGACTGTCTGGCCTCCTGACCGATTTGTCCAAAGTTGGCATTCATGCGTTGGTTGATCGGATTTGGTTTGTGACTAGGGTATTGGAAGACCAACATCATACATAGCGATCGTCGCCAGTCTATCATTAAAGGGCATAACAATAGTATTGCCAATACACTCCGTAAATGATGTAACTGATTATATGAAAATCTTTTAAAATGCTTGACACAAAAAATATAAGTACAAGTCATTTATCACACAATCACGATGACATGCTGTTCATAATTGGCCTTGTCGAGAAAGGAATCCAAAGAGCTGCACGTAATTCTGTCTTCTATCTAACTGTCTATAAAGGTTAACGAATCACTGTTTGGTACGCAGCGAATTCTACATATGCAACTATGCTATATACATGTGGTAAGTGTCTGATTGAACGTATTTGAAGTAATAACTCAATAGTTCATCTCGTTCAGGCCATGTGGCTAGACAAATTTATTTTGTGGTAGTGTGCAAAATCTTTTATTGTTATATTTAAAGTACATTGAAAAATATTCAGTTGGCTGACGCGGCTGCAATAGTATATTACTCTTAAGTTGGTAACCCTTATGGTTGTACAAATCATCCGGAATCTGGACGACATGCGTGTACCCGATGTCTAGTTAACGTGCTAGCAAAAGCAAGTGAGACATCCAAATATTGCTCCAACCAAAGCCTGTCTGTCATCCTGACCGATTTGTCAAAGTAGGCATACATATTCAGTATTCTTAAACATAAATTTAATCATATGATCAAGAGCACACATAGTCGGTGAAACTGCCTATACAAATGAGTTTTCAAATATATTCTGAACAAACTTACATGTTACATATCTTGCACTGATGACGTACGTTATCTGGTCTCACTCGCAAAAAAGTAATTGGAC
This sequence comes from Spisula subtruncata, assembly GCA_963678985.1. Classification (NCBI taxonomy): domain Eukaryota; kingdom Metazoa; phylum Mollusca; class Bivalvia; order Venerida; family Mactridae; genus Spisula; species Spisula subtruncata. Next base: position 24,428,862 of record OY787672.1, on the reverse strand, counting down.
TGTTTCCTACATATGGCCATTTGTAATAAGTCATCAATAATCATTAGCCCTAAAACGTTAGTACTTATACGTAATTATGTCGATTGCGAACCATCACGACTTCTGTTAATCGATCAATCTCAACATTTCTTTCCTGATGTTATCCATCACAAACACGGTATGAGATGGCAATATACATAATGTACGTATTTGAATTCGAACTACTTAAAATGTAGATTATACTAGCCATGAACTATTCAATAAACCTAAACGGCACTGTCCTCTTCATATGTATCTCCTCCGTCATCAGACAGCTGTCAACTTTTAAACGAATGCACTTATCTTGTCAAATATTGAGTTTTTAAAGATTTTTTTGTTATTTCGAGGCTGGTATATACCGTCTTCACGCTTTCAGGTAGGGAACCACTTGTCACACGGGGAATGATACGTTGTATATGCAACGTTGAATCCTCTGAACGGTCAATATCCGGGATCTGTATACGGACACATACGGATACCTACCAAATGATCAATATAGTTCGGGATGGGGGGTAAACACTTAAAACGAACTAACATAAAGAATAGGGGTATTCCAGTACCAACAAGTACCATTGACCTAAACAACACGTCCTATAATGCAAGGTTATATAGCAGTATACATTCCTGGTCCAATAGTTCATATTTTGACAGGGCGATCTACATTTTATGAGAAATGTTTCCAACACTAGGCAAATACATAATGTCAGACGTTATGAGAAATGAGTATTGTGCAAGACATTCTATCAACATAAACAATTTGTGTCTCGATTAACTGCCAAGCATGTTTCGCCGTTTCCAAATCGCCAATTATCAGTACATCTACGCAACATCGTCGCTGCAATATACACACATTTGCGTCGTATTTTCCTTCAAACCAACATTCCCATTCAGTGTTATAAATATGATCTTTGATTTTCTCGTTATGCGATATTGATAATGAAAATCATTGAAGACCGTTTACTGAACATTTTGGAAACGTTGACATTACTATACAAGGTTCGAGCTTAGTTACATAACTTGTCTTTGAACATACGTCATAGCTACGTACAAGTGCAGTCATAGCTTGGCTAATTTGTCACGTGTCTGACCTATTTATAAGCATAATTCAACTGTAGATATATAACCTTCGATACATCACCAATTGAATGTTTTCATAATCGTGCAGTAACACGAGGACGCTGAGAAGAAGTAGAAGCCCAATTTTGAAATACGGATATTGCAGGATTTGTTTGCAGAAATTGATATATTCAAAGCAAGAACTTTGTAATATATAATATTGCATAAAGGTCAGGTTCGGGTTAAAATAGCCGAGCTGTACATGGTTATGGCTTATTTCTGGAACGAACACATATGTTTGGATCATGCTGTAATGAAACCTTTGAATAAAGACCTAGTTATTGACATTATGAAAACTCAAATTAGGTTAAAGTTTGCCCTTCATCGTTGTTAAAACATTCGTAACGTGTGTCCGCATAAGTCAAAATTTGCTTTGTGGAGACATGGAATAGACACAATGTTCTGCTTTCAACTATACGTAGTTTCTTTCGCGTATGCAGAACACGGACGCCAATGCATCACATACCAACCTAAAAATCCATGAATATCCACCGTCCAATCAAATGTGGTGTTGTAAGCAATAAGGAAGAAAATACTGATTAATTAGTTCCTGGTCTACGGTTTCCAACTATACGTATTTTTATGTAATGAAACTAGAATATTGTTTGTATTCACTGGAAGTCCTGTAATCAACAACATTATTCCAAAACGTCACGAAATGCCAATGCCAACCGGTCATTTTTATTGAGTCTGCCCATTTCTTCCTATACTACATATCGCTGGCGTAGAATGAGAAGGTCGTAACTTAAAGTATATTAACCTCATTTTGGTCAACATGTTCAGATTTTCATTAAACAGGTGTCATAAGAAGCGCCTTATCATGGGAATTTCAAATATGTTTCAGTCTAAATAGGTCGTAAGTAGTATTAATAAACTTCTCATTCTAAACTAGCGATGTACCAGTTTTTGTGTTTACTCGTTCTTAATTATCTCTGCTTCAAATGTAAATTGTTTCAGAGAATAACGTATTCCACAACAGTTTTGGATCAAAGTATTGATAGAATGCAAAGCTCAATTATACACTAAAATGATGTGTCTTTGGTAGTTGCCTTTACTAGTAAAACGAAGTGTACTAATTATTGAGATACCGTAGATGTTTGATGGCTTTATGCATGTAATAAAACCATTTTACGGTATGTAAGGTACATGTCCGTGTTTTCGGACTCTTTTCACAAATATTACGAGTATATATTTAACAACTTTTCTAAATATACACATTTCTTTGTAAACCCTATCATATACATGTATTACACATGCTTACTCTCTCAAATGTTGTGTACGTATATATTACACATACGTCCGTATACTTAGACTCATGTCCGTTTTATAACTCGTCTGGGTACCAGGTTCTTGAGAACACGTGTGCATTAAACGATGTTTGCAAATTTCATGCACGTTCAATCATTCGATTCTGTAATCTTGAATGTACATTACGTCCGTATTTCAAGAGTTTTTATCCGGAGTAACCAAAATAACAGGCACATTCTGCTGAACAGGTACAATTGTGTGGTGTCAACTTTTTCAAAATGTCTTAAGTCATTCCCATTCTGCTGGAAAAATAGCCAGTACCACATTAATGTTGTAATTTTGAGGAAATATGTTTGTGTCATCGATTGTTTGCCATCCAATATTCAGTTTTCAACGCGTTGTTTGATCAAAGTTTAATTATCGGTTAACATTGCTACATCGTGACGGGTAAATACGAATCACTTCTTACTAATGGATAATTCAAATGCAATTATTTCCCATTCAATAGTTACATGTAAGCAGGTTCTGCTAATCAAAAAGGATTTTCATGCATGTTTCAGGACGGATGACTTATTAGCGTCTTGGTTTGGCAATAGTCTTCGTTGATCTTATAAACATGCTCCTATGATGATATAGGATTATCCTTTTTTCCAAATGCGTCAAATACACTTGTTTAATGTTATAGGTAAACTTCTAATGCGTAAGGGGGTAGTAAAGCAACATCACTCGATAATTCGATAATTGTAATTTTGCCAGCTGCAAGCAGTGAACCGTGAATTTCCAAAATATGAAAATTGCCCTTGAAAAACAAATGATTTTTGCAAGAAGTCTCAAATATGTTCCTACACAATGTCCATTAATACCCACACAAATGAAAATACTGGTAGAATTCTTAATGCAGAAGCTGCAAAAGAGGTTTGTGCAACGTACACGTCTCATGACATTAATATGCTTGTGTAATTTAGGTCACCACGACATTGACCTATAATCTACTTACCACAAAATCTGTCTGAGTTTACAACTGATGGTTAACAGCCTATCTTCTATGCTGTACGATAAAAGAACCTATATGTATTTCGTTGTTGACGATGGTATGATCATTCAATGGTAACGGATGCCAACGAAAATGCGTTCCACATGAACACTATAGATACACAAAATGACAGTGTTAGTAAAAAGTTCTTTCGAGTTAACAGTATAAAAAATTTGAATTTTTAATTCGTTTGCGAAACTTTTGACGCTCAGCATATATTCATTTGATGATTTTTAGGCATGAAAAAACCTTACACGTACTATTTTTACGTATCCTTAAGTAATGTGTTGGTGCACTTGTAACATTTAATGAGTGTATGTACTCTTGACTAACTAGGGTATGTCCATGAAATATGATATGAAATTAGGTTTATCTTCATACACTCAACAAAGTTTCCTATTCGACATTTTGGGTTCTACTTGGAATATGTTCAGTAAGGCATACATTTGATTTCAACTTCATCGAACTAGTATTGTTACTGTCAACCATTAAATGATATGTACAATTAAGTTCGGTTATTTAGAATTTTGTCTGTACGTACAGCATAATGTTTCTACGTTGGGTACAACTATATACTCCGGTATTTGGACGCTGATAAGAGTACGTTACAAATCGTATCAGCTGATGTCACTGGGGTGCATACTGTACCATATGATGTTTACAATCAAACTGTCAGCGCATTGCAGTATAATGCAGGGGGTATTTACTGGGAATCAGCTATCAGGAGTTTCACAAAGTTATAACACCATACATTTCCGGACACGAAGTGCATATTCTAACAAGCTGAAGTGCGATCTAATTTGCTCGGAAATTTTTATAACAACACACAATTACATATGTGCCAAACATTATGAAAAATAATTATTGGACAAGACACGCAATCAACATTTAATACTCGTGTGTCGATTCATTGCCAAACAGAATTTTTCCGGTTCTAAATCACTACGTGGTCTGTCCATCATTCCATAATGAATTGACTTATCAGGACCTCTTGCTACAGTATTTTAAAATTCTGTATTTCTTCACAACAATCTTAAGTTGATAATGTTAAGGCTACTTCCTGTTCAATATTTATGTTTGCCTCAAGATAGTGCGAGAAGATTTGTCTTAACCATGCGTTGAGAATGTATGTTTCGTCTCAATACCACGATGACACAAAACGTTATATGTTTTTAAACAAGCAGCAAATACATCATTTGGTTAACTTATTTATATGTTCACGATGATGTTAGGAGCTCATCCAGTAATTATTTCTGGATTTACTTAGGTAAATCGGCCGCCGTATACATTTTATATAAATTCAGAATATACAAAATGTTTACGGCGGCCGATTTACCTACTCTGTTTCCATGGGACGTATCTTAAAGAGTACCAAAGTACTTATAACTGGTATACGTCCCTTTATTCAGAAGATAATATTATCTAGAAAGCATGTGATCATGTCTCAGACTATAAATCGTGTACAGCAGAAACAGAGGGACTATTTTAAACTCGTACATTGTATAAATCAAGCGTGCTCTACAATAAATTATCAATCTAATGAGTAAATTCCTGTAAGCATTTAGAGTCTTACAACATCTGCATGGCAGCACATTGTTACGCGATATACCATGCATAGAAGAACTATGTTACGCCGTAACGACAATTGTTCACTGGACAGCTGTATTCGATAGATGTTAGCATTAAGAGCTTCCGATAGTTCTTTAGTTTGTGGTACATCGCTCAATATAACAAACAGAGCTAATCGACATGAACTATGCAAAAGTACGATTGCCTTTCAATGAATGATGTTCTTGATGCTAAGAATTAAATCACTGTTTAGCTTAAGTCTAGCACGACTCCACTGCTAAGCAATTGCAATAACTGTGGTACTTGTAACCTATGTACATCACAATCACTCAGCATAGCGAAGAAGGAGCGGTTAGTGTGCAATTCAAATAAGTCCATTTAGCTAATGTTACACAGGTCTGACAAATTACTTTATGCACTTTTGCTGCCGGTATTAAAGAAATGGAGTGTGTTGAAGTAATATACCATGTAAATTGTTAATGAGGTCGACGATGCCCCGAATCGCAAGTCGTTAAAGTGACATATTAGCATTTAAAACTTGTCTTACACGTTTATATATTCGCACTTTGTTTAACTAAAACACCGACAGATTAGGAGGATAACGAGTTAGGCTATAAAATACTATCAGATAAGCCATTTGTAAAGCGGTGCCATTATTACGTACTTCAGTTGGTGCATTAACTATGCAAAAGTACGATTGCCTTTCAATGAATGATGTACTTGATGCTAAGAATTAAATCACAGTTTAGCTTAAGTCTAGCACGACTCCACTGCTAAGCAATTGCAATAACTGTGGTACTTGTAACCTATGTACATCACAATCACTCAGCATAGCGAAGAAGGAGCGGATAGTGTGCAATTCAAATAAATCCATTTAGCTAATGTTACACAGGTCTGACAAATTACTTTATGTACTTTTGCTGCCGGTATTAAAGAAATGGAGTGTGTTGAAGTAATATACCAAGTGAATTGTTAATGAGGTCGACGATGCCCCGAATCGCAAGTCGTTAAAGTGACACATTAACATATAAAACTTGTCTTACACGTTTATATATTCGCACTTTGTTTAACTAAAACATCGACAGATTAGGAGGATAACGAGTTAGGCTTTAAAATACTATCGGATAAGCCATTTGTAAAGCGGTGCCATTATTACGTACTTCCGTTGGTGCAAAATAACGTACAACCAGTAACACTTAATATATTATTTGCATTGTGACTATATGTCGACAGATTGAATGTCACATCTTGAACAAAACCATTAAATCTTGTGTATTTGCCCTTGAATAAATACAAATATATTATAAGGGCATTTAAACAGTCCATGAATGAATCAATCCATGGTCATTAAGTTGTATGCTATATTTGTGTATCTATTTTGAATATTTTAACCAAGTTATACTTATTGTTGTAAAAAGTATTGTATAGCAAATGCATTTTAAAAGTGATACATGAAAATGGTATGGTAAAATATATTAAACAATCTAGATTCAACATTACCTGTTAGTAAAACAGTTGGTAAATTGTCAAAGCAGAATTGAAGTCAAGAAACTGGGATGTGTGAAATCAATGAACCTATCTATTGTGATCCGGGCATTTACTGTCAACTAGGTTACTCGTTTAGATAAAACACTCTAAACGAGAATTAACTAAATTGTAGTACTTGGTCTTGTATTAAATATGATCAGTTTGGAATGAAATTTAACATAATGGTCCTCTACATCGTATAATGTAATCATATGCTAATAATAACTTCTTTACAATCGCTCTAAAAATCATTATAGGGTAGGAAATGTTTTCTGAATGTATAATGAAAATACATCTTAAAAGATGTAACTAAAAGTCAATTGTCTCAATACTGGACGGACATTGAGCTCATATTTAAAAGGTCAATGAACCAATCTTCTAGTTATCGTACAAAATGATGAGGAAAATGTTAACAGAATTGTCAGATAATGATACTTTAAAGTCATAATGATACTATAAAGGCAGCTTGCACTCAAACACCAAACTTTACTAAACCAGAAAAAGAATTTAACCACAGAAAGACTAAAATTAATATGTCTCAGCAGTCAAAAGGCTGAAATACCAGGTTTCAATGTCCATTTTATGAGAACTTCTTACTTCACCGTATCTAAAATGCGTTACTTCAACTGTAATTTGTAGCCATATTCATTAGCGTTGTTTCATTACCAGCCTATTTCCTCTTTGTGTGAACGAGTACGTCGATGTTGTAGGATATTGATTGGTGATTTAAAACCGCACATTGAACTATTAAAAAGATATCGAAAAAATAAAACATGGAAAGGTAGCATCCAGAAACACTGACAAAATCTGCGCATAGAAAACAGGAATACCACAACGACAAAATTGTCCATTACAAGCCTGCATGGGAAAATGAAATCAAACAGCTGCAGGTAATTTTGTCTTCTGTCAAACTGTCTATAAAAGTTAAAGAATCCCTGTTGCAGCGAATTATATAATGCAAATCTTATATATCCGTGTGGTACAGTGTCGGATTGATCGTATTTGAAGAGATACATTTAATAATTTTATCACGTCTAGGACTTGTGGCTAGACAAACACATTTTGTGCGGGTGTGCAACAACATTTATTGTTATACCTAAACTGCATTGAAATATTCAGTTGTCTGACGCTGTAATATAACATTATTGTGAGGTTGTTAACCTTTATGGTTGTGCATGGATCACAAATCATCCCGACTCTGGACGACATGCGTGTAACCGATGTCAAGTTATTGTGCGAACACCAGCCAGTGAGACATCCAAATATTGCTCCAACCAAAGACTGTCTGGCCTCCTGACCGATTTGTGCAAAGTTGGCATACAAACGTTGTTTGATCGGGTTTGGTTTATGACTCGGGTATTTGAAGACTGACATCATACATAGCGATCGTCGCCAGTCTATCATTAAAGGGAGTAACAATAGTATTAACAATACACTCCGTAAATGATGTTACCGATTAAATGAAAATCTTTTAAAACGCTTGACACAACCATATTAGTACCAGTCATTTATCACGCAATCACGAGGACATGCTGTTCATTAAAGCCTTTGTGGAGAATTGATTCCACAAATTGATCACAAATCGTCCGGAATCTGGACGACATGCGTGTACCCGATGTCTAGTTATCGTGCAAACAAAAGCCAATGAAACATCTAAATATTGCTCCAACGAAAGCCTGTTTGGCATCCTGACCGATTTGTCAAAAGTAGGCATACATATTTAGGTTGGTTGGATTGGGTTTTTGTCTCTTGTATTTGAAGACCGACATCAAACACAGCGATAGTCGCCAGTCTATCACAAACTTTACGATACACTCCGTAAATCATGTTACCGATTAAATGATAATCGTTAAAGCGCTTAACATAAATACAAAAACATGTCATTAATATAGCGCAAAAACTATGAAATCATATTTTATATTTCCTATACATATGAGTTTGCAAATATGCTCTGAACAAACTGACATGTTACATTTCCTGCACTGATGACGTTCGTTCTCTGGTCTCACTCGCAAAAAAGTAATTGGATTATTTCCTACATTTGGCCATTTATATTAAGTTATCAATAATCATTAGCCCTAAAACGTCAGTATTTATACATGATGTGGTTGATTGCCAACTATCACGACCTCTGCTTATCAATCAATCTCGACGTTTCTTTCCTGATGTTATGCGTCACAAATACGGTACGAGAGAGTAATATATATATATAACCTGTATTTGGAATTTTTCTTTGCGGATAGTACATTTTTATTCGGATTTAACAGTAAACCGAACAAAGCTGAGTAATTCAATAATATCGACTTTATTAAGATTGGATAACATGCGTAGTCCTAGAGCACATCATCATGAAATATATACATTGCAGTTAACATTAATACATGTACAAACACATAGATATATCCTAGCCATGACTGTACTATTCAATTACCCAAACAGCATTGTCCTCTTGTCAACTTTTAACCGTTCGAACTTATCTTGCCAGCTATTGAGCTTTTTTGTTATTTCGAGTCTGGTATATACAAGCTTCACGCTCTCAGGTAGGGAACAACTTGTCACACGGGGGATGATACGTTGTATATACGTTAAATCCTCTGTCCAGGATCTGCTTTAAGACACATACGGAGACCTATCAAATGATCAATACAGCGCAGAATTGGGTAAACACTGTAAATCAAACTAAAAAATAAATGATATTGGATATTCCAGTACCAGCAAGAATTATTGTTTACAAAACTAAACTATTTAAGCAATGGTTTTAATCTTTTGGGTACACATAAAAGATGATGTCACAGTCAATTTATCCTAAATAGACCAAAAGTTAAAATTTGTTTTGTGAAGACATGGATTAGACACAATGTTCAGCTTTCAACTACATGTAGTTATTTCGCGTATGCAGAATACAGGCGCTGAGACATCAAATACCGGTCTAAATATCCATGAATATGTATCGTCCAATCATAAGAGTTGTTTTGAACAATAAGGAAGCAAAGACTGATTAATTTGTTCCTGGTCTACATTTCCCTACTATACGTATTTTAATGTAAGTAGTATATTGCATTCACCGGATGTCCTGTAAGACGCGCTTCCTTAACAATTGACTATATTGTTCTAGCACGTCAAGCAATGCCAAAGTTCTTTGCATAATTAATGGTCCGGTAATCATCAACATGTCTTATAAAGTCACAAACAAAATTGATGTACGTTGTAACTCTAGATTTATTGTAAGTCTCTGCGAATCAAGTTTTCTACACTTTTCTCAATATGGTTATTTGCTAAACATGTCAATTTATTCAGTCTGCAAATTTTTTTCTGTACTGCATATACAAATTTTTGAACTAGGTTCTAGCTGCTTGTGTCTATTCGTTTTTAGTTATTTCTGCTTAAAATATAAGTTGTTTAAAGAGCATTTTCGAAAAATAACGCATTCAACAATGTATTCCTAGAGTTTTTGCATTAAGGATTGAGTAGAATGCTCAGCTTATTTATCACAAAAACACCGTGGTATTCCATGTGTGATAACAAAATTTGCATAATTCATACGCACATTTCACTGTAATGGACTACATTCTAAACGAATCTACCACTCGTTTTCTTTTGAGATCAACAATTCTTAATGCCAGAGGCTCGCTTAATAACGGTTGTTGTTTCTAGACTCATTTAAGAAATGTTGATATAAAAAGAAAACTCGTGTTAGTTGCTTTATTTATACACTTATTCCTTGTAAACACCAGGAATATTTGGTAACTGGATGAAGTTGTACAAACTGTTGCTAAGTGATGAGGGGGAGAACAAGAGAGATCGAATAGTTTGACAGATTGAAAGAAAGAATCTCGTTGTACAGATTTAAACAATATTCACATGTTTTATCGTTTTTTTTTCAAATTCACGTGTAGTTGGTTCTGAACAATTTGGCATAAGTGAACACGATCTAGATTGGTGTCAATTAGTTATTTTGTTGAGAAAGCATTTAAATCATTGAGATGATTGGATCGCAATACAGAAAGATAGATAGTGATGGTGTTGTAAGAGTCTGAATACGTTTAAAAAGTTCTGTGAAATTATTAATTGATTCTGACCAAGTTTTGGGCAATTTCTTTTGTAGTACAACGTTCAGCGCTATTCCACATCATTAAGCAAATACTCCTGTATCTACAAATAAAGCTACAACGATTTAACCAGAGATTAGTGTTGTTTCATATGCGGTCAAACTATCTCTTTAGAAATGTATTTGTTACAACTTTTTGTTTTTTAGAATTACCTGTCTGATGCTCGATTACATAGATGGGATTGCCGTTTTTTGTTATTTATTTGTGAAACTATGTCACCCCACTGTATTACAACTCGGAATATGGCGTTTAATTATTTCTTTGGGTTATATGTGGGCATTGCTCCGTGTCGTTGTTTATTTTGTGATGTTGCTGTTTTTTGTTGTGTTAATTTAAATGCTGCCTTCCTATCCCTGTTTGACTTCTTCATATCATATTTGTCTCGAATGAGTGTGACGAGCAGGAGTAAATGCATCAATGTTTGTAGTAATGCGACAGTAAATGCTGTATATAATATATACAATATATAAGTTCATTCAAACTTGTTGATCATTTGTGCACATTTTGTATTGATTTGAATGAAAGCAGACACTCGACATTCTCAGATTATCATAAAACAGTCTGGGGAACATACAATGTCCAAGGTTTCTTGTAATTTACTGCACATATGGGTATTTGATTTGACTTTTGAGTTTGTTTATACAGACTTGATATGCTTAATGTGACAGACGTGATTCCAGTTTAGCTTGCGCAGTGTCGTGAGAAATGAATTTCATGCCTGTTATGTTCAACTGGCTGAAGCAACAGACAGTCGGAATGGATTTTTGTATTTTTTGTACAATGTGTTTCTCTCTTGGTTATCTCAAGGTACTCTATTGACGTGTATTGATTTATTTTGTGTGATCATTGTTGGCATTGCGTTGTATGTTTTAAGTGCTTATGTCCTGCCCGATTTTTTATATTTTTCTATGCAGGTGTCATTAATATATATCTAAAGGAATTTAGGCACCGTCAATTTTGTGGATTGTGTCTTAAATATAATTATCAGCAATTACTTAAACTTGTACGAATACAAACAAAAAGGATAACAAACCCACATGTGTTATCAGAATACTCGCTAAAGGCAACATAAATCAACTGCAAATTGGAGCTTATTGTTCACACTTTGAGACCTGCAATAAATCAGCCACATACCAATATTGACAAAGTCGAACATTTTATATATCTTATTTTAGTGATTGCCTTTAACACAGAAGAAGAAAATCCACACATTCGCATAAATCACTGACGCATGTCAAAAAATGACAAAATCACAGTTTTCTCATACATTCAACTCAAAAACTCATAATGTCATTCATATTCTTTCAAACATGATTTACATCCAACTCAAGAGCATAAATACATTACATTCTTTCGTAATGTATGACGTAAATGAAACTTGAAAAGAGCACACGTGCAAATTCACGACAATGGCATGTGAATAAGATCGTATTCAGTTATTGTCGATATTAGGGTTCTTAACATTTTACTATTGAAATGAAGATCTCGTTCAATAAACATACGAGTGTTTCTATAATACAAATTACATATGCATCTCCTGTTTTACACTGTCATTATGTCTAAGTCTTGCTACCGTGTCTAGCAATTTCTAAATTGGCATTATCATTCACCGGTATCAGTTTGTTAGAAGTACCATTTTGTCAAAACTGATGGAATTTCATATAAACAGGTGACTTCATTCACAAGTGCACTGGGTATATCAATGAATATCATATAGTTAAAGTTGACATGGGAATATTTCGGTCCATAAGGAACCATTTTATATACTAGTATCAAGATCGTGAAAATCTAAAGCCAACACTATGAGATAAATAGCATTTTGCTGTATTGAATGGTTGGACTGTAAGCAATTAATCAAAAATTGCATTTGGATCTGGAAGATATTTGAGAATATGCCATGTAGCGTTTTGTAACAATCAAACTTAAGTGTTATCTATGCGTTAGTGCTACTCTAATGTACTTTATGCATGTTATTTTCAGAAAACTACGGAACTAATAGTTTGGACGCGGAAGGTAGTCGAGTAAGTAGCTGCAGGTCATCCCACAAAAAATCAACAAATACAACGCACACGCACTTTTTACGATACAAGACAAGGACATGTCAGGTACACAGTAACATATAAAACACACCGTACAAACTATGTCGTCTTTTTTTGTATCAGCTATTGTACGGGAGATAATCGCTTCTTCTCTATTTGTTTATGTTTATTTATACATGTATGTAACTCAACACTTCCATCCTTGATAGAGTGAGTTTACAGTTAATCAGTCAGTATAGTATAAACAGACAAACGAACCGCATCGAATAAATATGCATTAATAGTTAATCGTTAATAGAAATAAATAGTTGGAATAAATAGTTTATATAGACATATAATTATGCAACTTGTATAGTTATAGTAAAAATAAATATATAAAATTATAATGGATTATAGTGACTTATATTATGGGCCCAGCAAACAGTATTATATAAACCTCTGCGGAACAGCTATTAAGTGGACAATACATACATAACAAGGCTGACCCTATAAGGGCTTCCACATTTGTACGGATAGCAATCATTTCAATGCACAATAGTGTCATGATGGCCACAAATTAAGACATTTACTACTTCGGCAGGAATTACTTCATTGATGCAGTTAGCGGTCGGTTTACCCTCGTATGTCATCTTATTTGTGTGGGTTTCAGATACTTCTTGGTCAAACATAATACGTAGATTCTGTCAGAATAACGTGTAGAAGGTATCAAGGGCTTTAAATGTGGCTTGAGATTAATTGCAGTTTTTGTTTAGCAATAATGTGACAAACATATATTGCTTCAGCATGAATTAAACTATGTTTGTGCAAATATAGTGCATGATAGTGTGTGAGTTCAAGATGAGTTGAGTAGTATTGTTGTTCTTTATTGTCGAGATGGCAAAGTATATCTTTACGATATTAAAATCTGTTCTTTAAACTTTGATAAATTACACAACTGTCAAAGAACACACACTGTTACAATTTGCAGAAGACACATAATGTATTGCTCTGTTGAAGTTTCAACGACATTATAAATGTATTTTTTGGTTTTACAGATCTCTCTGGACTAAAAGTAGATTTCGGTAGTCTGGATAGGTAACAAAATATCTCAAATACCGTGATAACGACATGGAAACTGTCTCGATTTCAAAATAGTTTCGATTTGTTAAAATAAGATTCCACTTAGATCTTGAAAAAATAAAAAAACTCATTCATCCAAATACCTATTAACTACCCTTGCTAATGCTCCCTTTTAGATATATTGTGAATTCCCTAGGCAGAATGATGCAGATGTGAAGCCACATTATTTGCGTGGTAACACGAAAAGCGTTTCATATTCTTCCTAATGACAGTGTTTAACGTTAAATTTGCGATGATCTTCTTAAAAGGCATGTGACAGTTATAGAAACCAGGTTATACTTAAGCGGAACAAACTTGTTACAGTGATCCCTTTCAAGAATTGCAAAAGCAACATCAACATCATGTGTGACCTGTGCGATTGTAAAAGACTTACGCCAATACTATAACATGGATTGATTCAATATTTGCATTGTCGTTTGGCATAATGCTGTTTAAAGATAACGCTGCACAAGGCATGAAGTACTCTTTCACAAATTCAGACCTAAATTGATACGCCTTTTAAGCAAAAAAACCGCAAACCGGTTCTCTTGAGTGCGGCATGGTCTGTCAAGTTGGTGTGTGGCTGTCCTTTCGATTCGTTAATGCCCCGACTGTGGAAATATTTGGGAAAATGATAAGATAATCCAATGAGGGTATGACATTTAGTTTATTATTATTTCAGTCATCGAATGTTGTGTTACAAAACAGGATGCAGTAAGTATCTATTTTAGAAAATAAACAATACATCACAAAATACAAATGAACAGTCTTACAATATGATAGTGACCTGTCAATTTCATCCGACAGACAGTATTTTTTGTGAAATACCAGCTTCTAGCATCTCATATACCCGATTATGTTCACCGTTATCCTTTTTCCACCAAATTAACCACACGTTTCTTATTAATTTAATTAACTGGTTGTGTATTTCGTATCACAGGTATGTTGCAAGTAAATTGTATGTAAAAATTTAGTCGAAGAAGAACAACCATAATTTAACGCACTTGAATAGACGTTTACCATTCGTGATGGTGGTATCACCCAAGCGTGACGTAAGCCGACGGAAATAGGTTCAACATAAACAATTACGGTAAACTAACGGACATAAGTGAGTGAAAGGTTTTTTCAAGCTAACAATTCAAACATTTGGATTTTTTATTCATTTCAGAATCTTTTACCCTCAGAACATATTATTTTCGACTTAGACTCCCCAACTTCAACACAGAAAGGTAATACTTAGGCCAATACATCTAATTTTGCATATAGTTATGCTGTCGTGATACTCTATACTCGTATGACATTAAGCAAAGTGAAATGCTCTATTCGAGTAAAACAATCCCGTGATTATGCTTTATGACTTGTATTTTGAGGTTTTATTTCTTTAGGTGTGTTCGTGCTTAAGGCTCTCGTGATTTGAGATTTTTTTGTATTGTCTTCCCATGTCTGGTTTGTCATTGTATTTTTTTATTACGCTAGACATCTTTTTATTGCATATAATGAATTAAGGACAATTTCGCGACGCAAACTTAATTATATTGATTAACTAATGTTTTATCACCCATAGCGAAACAAGTTCTAACTTACTCTCAGCATCATATTTGCTGATGGAATATATCACAATGTGGCTATAAAAGAAGACATCTGAACGCAAGTATGTCCAATTTACGAGTATGTCGAGGATCAGCCAGCGGAACATTTTCATTTCTTCCTTAGTGCGACACGAAAGCGAAGGATATCCTGGATATTCCGTGAATATCATTAGAAGGAATTCGATACACATAAATTTGATTGATCTGGCCAAGTAAAGATATAATTAAATCATTATGGTACATTAGTCTGAAATATGATTCACTAATTACCAATTTATTCCGAGCGCTAAACACTATTTTATATTTGTACGATGATGATACACCGGGACCTGTGATTGAATTAGCAATATCCCGCACATAATTGACTAGGATTGTTTATTTTATTTCTTTGATCGTTGATTTGCCAGTTTGACTGAGAAAGACAATTATAGTACCGAAGGGACTTATATAACACTATAGCAGCGTACCAAGATTGCATAATGTCCAATTGGAAAACTAGTCAATTTCTTTGTTGGCTATTTGTTTAGATCGTCTTTATATCAGACGTATTTTCAGCTAAAAACAACTTTTACTTTCGTGTTCGTTTAAAGTGGGGAGAGGGGAGGGGCTAGTGTCAGTGAGCTGTGTCTACATGTACCAGTCAAAATCACTATAAGTTAAATGCACAGTATTATAAATGCTTTCAGTAAATAAACTCTTTTGGTCAGTAGTTCATACATTCATACTTTGTCGAAGGATACTTAATTGACATCGCAGTTTGTTCTATCAAATTGCCAATGTCTTCTTGATTATTTACAAATTTGATGTAGGAAGACTCTTTTAATCAAAAAGCAGCTTTTTTGTTACTTACCATCATATAGAAGGGTATGTTTAATTTTAAGTCTCTATAAGACATCACTTCAAGACTGTAACTTACATGTACTCTGTTGAACATGTTGAACGTACTGAGGCGACAGAATCTCGGAGTTTCGTGTTTTGGTAGCTGTCCAGGACCTAATTGTTCATGTTTATTTTAGCTTCACATTTCAAAAAAATGTGTTGGGGATATCGCAGTGCTCAGTGCGTCGGCTTTATGCTGATCTTAACTAACAGGTACGAACCTCAATATTATAATTCACCTTAGGTATTGTTACATTGCATTCGTGTTCATCTACACTTAACACTCATACTAGATCTATATCAATCATTTATCAGCTATTTTCTACTTAGAAAACCAAGTTAATGTTAATATATAACCTGGAGTATTTTTGAAATCTATTGATTTATTGATTTGGCATACGTTTTCACCAATATTATAATTAGAGTTCATTAACTTTAGGCGCCGATACATTGCATTCTTGTTCATCTCAACATAAAACTCATACTAGATCTATATCAATCATTTATCAGCTATTTTCTATTTAGAAACTACCTAAGTTAATGTTAATAAACAACCCGGAATAATTTTGAATCGATTTATTTATTGATTTGGCATACTTGTTCACCAAAATGTCCCTCCATTTTTGACATTGCAACCACAACTCTACACATAACCATGGGGTAAACTTATCGATGAGTGCCTGCAAGATTGTCCTAGCTGCATATAAATAAAGAAACACATACGTATATACTGAGCGTCAAAAGTTTCGCTAAAGAATAAATAGAACTTTTTACTAACACTGTACATTTGTTTACCCATAGTGTTCATGTTGATCTCATTTTCGTTGGCCCCCATTACGCTTGAATGACCACACCATCACAAATGGTAAAACGTCTATTCAAGAGCGCAAAATAAGGATTTTTCATTTTAGACTTAATTTCCACTTCCAATTTATTTGATACATGTCTGTGATACGAAATACACAAAAAGTTAGCCAAATTAGTTTGCAATGTCAGCTAAATTTGATGGCAAAAATGTCAATTATGAACATTTCTTGTCTAGGTCAGCGGCATTGACCCGTGAACTGTTGTCACGTGGTACGTCATATACAGGGTCCGTCTGTTGGATAGGATGCAACAGACTTATTATGATAGAGACATGTCAAATGTATTCGACACAAAGTATTTATAGTAAAACTCCAGCCTCTTGACTCTTATATACACGATTATGTTCACAATTGTCAATTTTTGCCATCACATTTAGTGTACATTGCAAACTCATTTGACTAAATATTTGTGTATTTCGTATCACGGACATGTATCAAGTTAATTGGAAGTGGAAATTAAGTCTGAAATGAATAAGCGTTTTAACATTTTTGAGGGTGTGATCAATCAAGCGTAATGGACGCCAACAGAAATTGGTTCAACACGAACAATATGGGTAATCTGGTTCCCTGTCCTAAATCGTACAGTGGTTTAGGTCAGGCAGCAACCAGATAATCGATAACTACGGTGGTCAAATCAAAATGGCGGACGTACGTTTGTTTATATAGGCAATTTAAGAATATCCACCTAAAGTGTATGATATGTATGTGTCATTTTGATGTGAACTTGCATAGTTATAGAAACCAGACTGCGTAGACTAAACGCTTATGCCCCCGTGGAAGCCATTTCAATAAGTCTAAGTCCAAAATTAGGTCATATACAACATCCATGAAAGTATAGAAGCTTTGTAGCAAGCCATATTAATGTTATAAGAAACGGTCAATTTGGGTTAACCAAGAATTGGCCTTTCAATAAGTCTAAGTCCAAAATTAGGTCAAGATGAAGGTCAAAATGGAGTCAGGTGGTACAGGCGTGTGGAGAGTGGTCATATACAACATCCATGCAAGTTTGAAAGCTTTGTAGCAAGCCATATTAATGCTAGAAGAAACGGTCAATTTGGGTTAACCAGGCCGGACGGACGGACGAACGAACGGATACCCCCACGATCGCTACCTTAGGTGGTCATTCCATTGTTTAAGACCAAAGGAACGACCACTTAACGGACAAAAAAATTAAGTGGTCACGGAATGAATTGAATAGATTTCTATTGTGTTAGGCCACACCTCCGACCACCTAAGGTAGTTTTCGTGTGTGCAGACGGACGGACGGACGGACAGGTGAATCACTATATGCCCCCCCCCCCGATCTATAGATACGGGGGCATAAAAATAATGGTCTTTGCAATGATAGAAGTTTATTCGCTACAGCAGCACTAATATCTACAACATAACGTTTATAAAATGATTAAAATATTTTTGTAGCAGGGTTTTACTAGTCCATTAATTTACAACTTTCCAATTGGCAAATTTAGTACAATCGGTAGAGCCACTGACTTGTAATCAATGGATCCCTGTTTCGATCCCAGTACAGGCCAGTTATTGTTTCCTTTTTAATATTTTGCTTAATTTGTGTAATACAAAAATTTTATTTTCTTATCATGTTCCTTATTCAAGTATAAACTAATAGCGAATTACGTTACACTTAAAAAAAAATAATAATGACAATACTGGTATCGAACCTCAAACATTAATGCTACTGGTTTGACGCTTTACCAACAGAGCTAACCGGGCATTTGATGTCAGGTGCGATTCATATGCACTATATACACGCTGGTACAGAAATTTTCTTAATTTACTTTGCGTTTTTTTTGTACATATCAGTTGTGTCATTTCAATGAAACATGTTTAATTGAATAGAACATACATTTTCCCATTAATAAACAAAATCTCATCGATATGACACATACATAACACACCCTTTTGGGGGATATTCTAAAATTCCCTACATAAGCTGATGTTCAACCGCCATCTTGTTTTACACATGGAAGCGACCATATTTGTTAGATTACGCCGGACCTATACTGCAATGTAATGAAATATTTAGGTACCGGGAACCAGACTACAATATGGGTACACAATTGGACAGTGTTAGTAAAAAGTTCTTTCGAGTTAACAATTTAAAAAAAATAAGTTTTAATTCGTTTGCGAAATGTTTGACGCTCAGTATATATTGCAGACAACTCTCGTAATGTATTCTGGTCGATAGCGAAACAGGTTCTTACAACTTGTATTAATAACTCACAGCGTCTCATTTCCTAATGAATTATATTACCACGTGGGTATTAATGAAGATGTCTGGAAGTCAGCTTTCCCATTTTACGATTATATTGAGGACCAACAAGTGTATCACTTTTATTTCATCTTCGGTATGTCATGACAGCAGAGGATCACCGGACATGCTAACATTTGTAACGGACTATGTACTTTTATCATGTGAATATTTCACTACAAATGTACGGACTGATAGATTTACATGACATTGTACGGATATTACGGACATACACTGATTGGTTTGCTTATATAGCACACTTTTGTTAATCAATTATTTTGATACATGATTCTAAAATTGGACCCTGTAGTGCCTTAACGCTTTTGCACATTTTTACGACGTGGATATATCTAGGCCTCATATCGAACTTACATTGTCCTGCTCATTAAGTCGACAATGAAACTATGAAGATACATTTACCAATGTTGTGTACTCCATTTACAAAGAGACAAAACAAATGCAGACCAGATTGGTTCACGCATAATCGTTGATTAGCCAGCTTTGTTTTACTGACAGGAGTAGCACTATAAGCGTCCCAAGGTTCTATTTAAGATCACTAATCAATTCCTTTGCTGGTTATATTTTCAAATCGCCTTAGATGCTGACGTATTTTCAGCATCAACGAATTTGAATGGCGGTCGTATTTACTGTAAACAGTTTATGTTCTAGCACGAGGCAATCTTTGAATGGTCGATACCTTGTTGATACCGTTGATACTGTTGTCATATTGGAAAAGTCGACATTTCTTTCTGATCACTGTTCTATTCAGGCGGGGCATTTAAGCCGCCTCAAAGCCCACCGAGACATAATAGTTTAGTGTTTGATGTCACATTGGATACTGCCTGTTACGGTAACAAATATTGCAATATTCGTTATTTATTGATATGCATATAATATTTTCATCATTTATTGTTAGTTAATTAAAAATAAGCCATACATTATTTATTCACAAATGGTATTATAATTATATACTTTAACAGAATAAATACTGATATGAATCAAATATAGATAGTTTTATAATTAGGATACTAGTTGTTACTTTCATTGATTTATTATATAATGATGTGAATAATAATAATTGATGTAATAACATTTCCTGTTTCTTCTAGAAAGTTTTATGTACAAGGTTTATATTTAAATACTATTTTGATAACAAAAATAAATTCTGATACTTTTTTGATAAGTTGTTTATTCAAAATTTACTTATTTAAAAAGTGGTATATAGTACATTTTAATGATAAGTTCTTATAATCGTTAGATAACTCGTTGTTGCAATCAATTTTTCAATTCAAAAATCAGGTAGCATATAGTATTGTTACGCTAATCATACTGACCAAATTAGAAACATGTAATGTACGACGAAATATGTATAGATCACTATAAAGTCAACCATTTTCATGACAGAATGTACAAATGAGAGGGAGTAAAGTTGCCAATAAACTAAGATTGTGTTTTATACGAGATTATAGGTTTACAATCTCGCGTATTTACACAACATCATTTACTTTTTTGATACATGCACCCGTAAAATATACGTTCCCTAATCTGATTAAAATGATACATTTTCACAATTACAAAGGGACGAAATTCCCTATTTGGCACAGCGTCGCATGTTTTCTTGCCAAAAATAGGATTTTTATGAAGGAGAACGTACACATCGTTTTATGTTAACTTCAGTCAAAATAAGATAAATGGCAATATTGTAATAAGTTATACTTTGTGCCTGGATGTTTGGTTTTCATTATTGGAATAATTTACCAAATTTTGGACCAAACGGGATATTTCTGTCAATGTTTATGACTCTTAAAGTGTCATATGAAATTGATATGAGAAAACAGTACAAGAAAACTTAAGGCACACATCTGACGACATTATATTAGAAGGAAAAGAAAGATAATAAAAACTCATTAAGCGATGAATACATTATAATTATATAGTTATAACGTACAGTGTATTCGCTATACATTAAATAATGCCCATAAGCAACCTGGTGATGATCCTTATTTCTCTTCCTTAATAGTACAGCATCGGTAATCCGTAATGCTAACGTATTTCGTTGCACAAAATAGTTATGTAACGCGTAAAATAACTTCTAAATACATAGAAATCCAGAGTCATACTAATTTCAGTGAGGGAAACTGGCTTCCCGTCTCGCATAATGGAAGATAATTGAAAAATATCACATTATATCTTGTGAAGTTATGAAATATGTGGACGTTTGACTTTCAATTAAACCAAAAGGTTCAATGCGAATGATGACGTTTTTATTAACATTAAATGGCTATGGCTTTTCGTGGCACAAATAATTAGGACACGCATCTGGACAAAATAGCAGATACACAATAACTTAACTAGTCTGAGGGCGAATTGGGAGAATTCAGCAAACATATTACCCGCGTGCTAGAGTAAAAAAGAACAACTTTTTGAAGGACAGCATGGTATAGACGATACAGGGATCGGCAGATGTTAAAGATTTCCGCAACGCCAGTCGAAATGAGCGAGGTGTCTTCATTTTAACATATAGCCATTATATCTAGCTTTAACGTAGACAATATAAAGTAATGGGGTCTAGTGAATATATATTACAGTATATATCTAATGTTCAGGCATACAGCATTATAAAAAAATCGTAATATCCTAGATGTTTTCAATAATTGTATTTGAAATATGTATCACAATTTTCAACAATACCCTAACAGCGGTTTGAAAAACGGATTAAGAATTAAAACGGTTGAAACGAAGGAGGAGAAAACCATATTCTCTTCTCATAAAACAGCTTGCGATGTCTACACAATTAGAAGGATTACAAGTTTATTGTTAAGAAGTGGTCACTAGATATATAAGAAAACGATGATTTCTGGAATGTAGCATTGTGTATGCAAATAGAACAGTTACATTGACGATGTCATTTGTGTGGTTACACTTGTGTTGTCAATTAAAATGGTTACATTTATTGCATAAGTAAGCTGTTCGTTCGATTAGGTAAATGTGCTCATAACAAAAAGCGTTTTATGTATTACATAGTTACTTTCAATTACGATATTAGAAATATTGCACACTTTCAATAATGACATTTATTACGTTCGATACATTGGCTACACTGGCTATAACATGTGAAATGCTCACATCTAGTATACCGTTAAATTGGTTACATTTGGTTTATCGTTGAACATATTACATGTTTTTACAATGACATATCGCTTGCTTAGAATGAGACGGTCGTAACTACAAAATCAATCGTTTGAGAAAACAAGAAAAACTTTCTGACAACCACTCTTTACTTATGGTAAAATAAGCTTCATCAACTTCAGTTTGTTCAACACGACAAGTTCCGATTTTCATAAATAGACTCACAAGAAGCGCCTTATGATGTAGAATTCAAATTTGCATAATTAATATAAGGTCGTAAGTGGCACTTACAACCTTCACATTCTAAGGCAGCGATATATGCGTATTATTTTCTATATTTAGTACGCCATCCGCAAATATTTGACATTGACAATATAAAAGATGCCCATGCCGTAAATTGATATAACAATCGTCTGTCATTTCTGAATTATTTCACAATTTTATGACAGGGGATAAAATTGATATCATGTAAATATGTCTTAAAATAGTGTACTTACATTTTCCCAAACAGCCAAATCTGACGGCTGCAATTGTTATGTAGAATAAGACGTTCATAATATGTAATTTGCATATTTAACGTTGCAATTCGTTTGCAACACGTTTAAATAAACCGCAAGGTTGCATACAATGTAAAACATTTGCTGAACACATTATAATTATTAACCATATGAACCGACACTCTGAGAGATACATATTGCATGACAACATCACCAAACTAATCAATGTTCAAAACCATAATATGTCCTTCCTAACAGGAGCATTACGGTAATTAAAGTACATGTTGCATCGCGTGAGAGGAATAAGCGGAACGCAAATTATGAAATAATCAAGATTCCGATTAAGAAAGAGTTACGTGTAGGGTAGATCAAATCCCGATTCATTGTATTACTCAAATTCTTGTTCTCACATTCGGTTCGAATACTCACACATGACAGGTATATTCGAAAATTATATATTGTACATTAACAAAGCGCCAAAAAATGGTCGAAATCAGAGTAGAGGTCTTATTTATCGTTTTTATTATAGTCATACCGATTGAATGAACATAGTGTCGTTCGTTCGCCGGTAGTTACTGAGGTTACCATTGCCGTAGTTTGTTTATTTGCTCGTATGTCTACATACATTTGTTAATATAACTTATATTCCCAATCGAAACAAGATACTATATTATGTGACTAAACTGATTTTATAATAGAAAACATTCTTATTCTTTCACCAACCTTCAAATATGTTAGAAACTATAAAACTGTATTTTCAGGAAAAAATAATCTTTAATTACGTTAAGTGTTGCCTTCCCTTCCTGTCCGATGTATTGTGTGTCTTCAAGGTATGACACCTTTTTACATCCCTTAGTGTGTAAAACACTTCAATGCTATTCTAAGTAGTATCAATTCTGAGATCCCACACACTTGAGTTGGCTCTCGTGACAATCAACGCTACCAGGACAAATCTGTGAGATAAACAATGTCATCTGCGTAAACCATCGGCAACAGTTATCTGTTTTGCCACTACTTAGATTCAGATTGAACAAATTTGAACACTCTATACTTAGTATAAATAACATCAGACGTGACATATATTTCTGAAGTATTAATCGATGAAACAGAGTAGATATGTAAATGGATATAATTAAGGTCAACCGTACTATTTGTGTTTTCAAATTGCCTTGCCTTTTGAAGTAAATTTAAACATAAAGTTATTGTCTCAAATCATTATTTTTCGACTTACTATTTTCTGATGTAACTCGGTAGATATAAAGTATGATAATAATGGAACACAAAATGCATGCACGACGGATTACAATTACCAAATAAGGAGCATAAATAATCACTGGCATCAAGAACATAACAAATTAACTTAAAATATTTAACAAATAATACTTTATAGTCCCTGCCACATAGTCTTTGTGGATGATTGGCTTTGTCAGCGTACATACATCTTAGATGACATTGTCCGCTTGAAATAGTTTTACCGTTGTGGCTGTAGTGTATGAGAATCGCATATCATAAAGCGTTGGGTAATTAGTTTCATATATTGATGCAAAACATCAGAAAATACAAAAGTTATGTGTATAGGATATCTGTCATGTACAACATTATGAATACACACATAGTATTGATATATGACAATCTCTCTCGAAGTTGGACGGTATCATTGATCTATTTTGAAGGATGGAAATTGAACAGCCAAGCGTTTATGACTTCTCCGTCAAATGCAAACAGGAAACACCATGTATCACTAGTATCTCACTCGCGGATGTCCACATTTTTTCGTGAATATTTGATGAGTTTTGACACCTGAAATAAGGACTTATAGTGGTATAGTGTCTTTATATAGTTTCTATTTGTGATGACCATTTTGAATGCAAACAGAAAAACAATCTTTATGTATCAGCAGCTCCTGAATGTCCACAAGTGTCATGTATATTTGATGAAGGTTGACAACTGAAATAATGACTTTGTTTCCGTTTGTGATAGGTATTATAAATTCAAACAAAAAAAAACAAATCATTATGTATCATACGCATCTCACTCGTGGATGTCCACATTGTCCGTGTATACGAGGGGTGTTTCAGAAATAATAGGACTTTTCTCATCACTTTTTACTTAACAGTTACAATTAAATGAAAATTGTCCCATATGCATAGCAGTGTATGCTCTATATGCTGATAGCAACATAATTTCTTTGTTGCTGATGATGCTCACACAAAGCGTTGTCATAGAAACCATGTAACACTAAGGCGGGTCACACTATTATTTGTCATTACTATCCTTATTAAAAATGTGAATATCTCAATATCCACTTGATAAATATTAACGCCTACTTGTATGGCATTGGGTGGATGACTTTGACATGATAATGCAAACTTTCAAATTAATCGCTCTATGTTTGTTATCGTAAGTCAGTAATCAAGTGTATCTATCCAAGCGCGTCATGAATGAAAATGACGTCAACGCCAATAAACGGAAACCACCCGATTGTCAAACAATGGTGCATATTGGGAAAATCAACAGTGCTTACCAGTGAAATGATGAAATACGCATAATGTGGTGGCATTAAGCAGCCACCCGTGTTCTGTTGGCTCAAATTGATTACAGATCGTGGATTTATTAACTTACTAATAAGCACAGGTGGGGTTATAGAAAATTAAGTTGACGTTAATAAACACTGTTCGTTCACTGGTAGGCGCTCCAATGTTTGAGCAATTTCTAACATCATTGCGACACATTTTGTGAACAGGGTTACGGAAACACATCTAAACAATCGGAACAGTGATATTGGATCTGTTTAGAAAGTCAGGATGACTATTAACAAAAATAATTAATGTTTCTTTATGTTGAAATACTGCGATTGAAATGCGACGTCATAATAACGTCACGGTGCGACCGCCTCCTTGGTACACAGTATATTTAATGTTTAATAAATGTATTATTTTTCAATCAATGTCTTTGATATTTCGCATATTTGTCAGTGAAAAATCAAAATTTAATTAAAGACAGCTAGTTTGATTAATTTTTTATTTACCATGCTGCTATGAAAAAAGTCCTATTAATTGTGGAACACCCCACGTATCTTAGGGTTTATGACTTTTGCCACCTTAAATAAAGACATATCGATGGCTTAGCATTAGAAGGTCGTAACTACCAAATCGATGTTTTGAGAAAACACGGAAAAACTGTCATTTACTCTTTACTTATGGTAAAACAAACTTTTACAACTTTATTTTGGTCAACATGACAAGTTCAGATTTTTATGAAAATGAGCTCATTAGAAGCGCCTTGTGATGCTTATTCTAAATATGTATGCATCTTAAAAGGTCGTAAGTGGCACTTACGACCTTCTTATTCTAAGCCATCGATATGGTAGTGGTATACTATCGTTATTTTGTTTCCGTTTGTGATATGCATCTTCACGTATGTTTGTAGTCATTGATTTTTTTCTGTTAATATTGTTTTCCAGTAGTTGATGTATTTCGTGTTCAGGTGCAGTCTTAAATTAGGTCATCCTGCATTTTTTCTGCAGGGACTAGAATTTTTATTGTTTCTTTAGCTTATGTGGTGGCATTGCTCACGGTAGTTTTGTTGAGGTGTTTCTGACTTTTGTGCTCGGCTGGTTAGGTTGAGTGCTGCATTTCCTGTCTGATTTCCTCATACATTTTCAGGTGTCTGATATTCAGTATTCATAAATTTAATTCTAAGATGACATATAATTATGAAATCAAGAGTCCAGGATATGTTATACTCTTTATAGTGTTCTACAATGTGATAAACGTTGGATCATGTGTCTGGGTATAATTTAAACACCTTAGCGGCCAGGATTTGGCGGTATTCGAAATAATGTTGAAACCATTCCATTTCCTTTAACTAACTGTTTCTCCATACGTACGTTCTATTGATGTATCATTTCGATGAGAGTTTCTTGTCTAACCTCATGTTTTACTTAATATGGATTAAATATGCAGGTGCCAAACACCATTGGAAATGTTCGTAACCAATCTCAAACATTTTATATACTCGATAACAACTTTAAAGATATAGTGTGTTTGTCATGGCATGTTGGTTTCACGAATTAGTTAGCGAAGTTTTAACTTAATCCAATTGTAAGAACAAAACGACATAAAGATTAATTTCTCGGAGTTGAGCATTATTGTATTTTACGTTCACATTCAGTTTACTTAAAATCTCACAAAACAAATATGAATAAGTATTGCCTTATATACTTAGCGTCAAAGGGTTTGCAAGTAAATTAAAATTCCAAAATTTCGATTGTTAACTTGAAAGAACCATTCTCTCACACGAGCGCTTTAGCGTACCGTTAAACCCCAGGCCCAAGAAATTATATCACAAAACAGTTTTCATACCCAAATGTTCAATCATGCATTTGATAAAATATCAAATATATACTATAATATTGAATGGATGAAAAATTGCGGAAGTAAGAAATGCAGATTGTGATACAATGTCTTAGTCCTGTGTTTAGGTCACACACCACTAAAACGGCTTTTTAAGATGCATACATTCTGTCAATTTCAAGAAATTAGCCAAAGTGAAAGTGCTAACGAGGGACAGTCCAATTACTGTTAGCACTGCATTGAACATTATCTGTTTGGCAAAATGAAGCGTTTTAATTGTTGGCAATTCGTTCAGTAACTATAAATTAACTTTTAAATTATTGATCAACCACAAATAGATGTGAATATTGCGTGGTAACATTTAGCATTGTTTAACCTTTCAGTCTACAAATATCTGCTTGGAATTTAGTTTTACCGCAAAACCAATGATGACTTCATTTAACTCCAATGGCCGATGCTCATCGTAAACAAATCAGCAATGCTCTTAAATTTTGCTGCTTTAGTGGCACATATGCAGTGTATTTATCCTAAATAGGATGGAAAAGAAAGATTATATCAAATTGTGTTAGATGTTTGTCAATTTTGGCATTTCCTTAACTGTTTCACTGTTAGTTATTATGTATACCACGAAATAACATATGGCCAGTATACTGGGTGTTTCATAATATATGTCCCCATTACAAAATAATGCCACGAGAACGTGCTTGGTCTCATTTGATATTCCAATGGAAAGTCAACATTTCACCATTTTATTCAGTATATAATATGACAATTTGCAATCATAGAAACACCGATAATAAGATTTTTGCAAAATGACTCATTTTGATAATTGTTAAAATGTTTTTATCCCAAATTGATAGCATACTTTGTGAAGTATTGAATGATATAACAAGTTTAATAATGTTATTACCCAAGTAATATGTTGATTTCAAAGTTTAGATTATATACAAGTTCAGATAAATAAGTGGTGCGGTTATTTTTGGTTTCAAGTTGATGGGGCAACGAAAGAACTTAACCACACAGATACATTCTCACTCATATTCAAGTAAACCGGTGACAGGTTTTCGACGAATATGTTTTCCAAATGGATGATATAAATTCTCAAAGAGTCGTTTTTAGTCTACGATACTACCATTTAAAGCAATTGATGACTTTAAAACATGATTTTGAAAGAGAAACAACCAAAGATCAGCAAGTTGGTTACCGGTACTTTGTATGACTTAAAGCGAGAATTTAGCGTTTTGCGTTAGATTCTTTCGTCGTCTAGCAACTAATATCCAAAACAACTGTACCACTCCGAAGTGTTAAGATAATCACAAAAGGATGAAACTTTCATATAGAGATAATATTTTTAAATCTGGTTATATCATGCATTACTTTAAAACCTATTACATATGGACGTCATTTTGACATTAATCGATTTTTCTTTACTTTTTTGGGAATATTAATTCCTATCTTGTATTGATAGTAACATTTTCATGTGCTATTCTGAATAAAAAGATTATTTGTAAGCTTTTCATTGGTTAATAAAGATATCAGATGAGATCAAGCATGTTCTCGAGGCATTAGTTTGTAATATGGACAGATGAAATACTCTGTATTAATATAAGGTCCATTGCGTTTCAAGGTTTTCCAACATTTATTAATGACTCTCTCCTGATGTTATACGCCACGATGGTATGCGAGGAGAAATGACAGTTTCCATTTAGTCTTATATACTAGCAAAAACTTATGTTTCTTTTTATTAGATCGAACCCGGGGCCTCCCATAGTTGAGGCAGACGCTCTATCACTGGAATATTGATGAGTGCTTTATTATCATAATATAATATTTGCATTGATTTTCACTGGTTTTCTTGCTATTTGTGTAAATTGTTTACAGGCGACATACCTAAATAAACCAAATAGTACGGGCCTCGTTAAAGTGTTTTCATTATGACAGAAATGTCAATCCATCACACATTATGACGAATATTTTGATACGATTTTGCAACACTCCCCTTGACATATGGGAGTGCGTAGGACTTAGTTAATTGTTACTAAATCCGATTAAAAGATGTTCAGAAACTTTAAGGCAATTCATTTTTTTCTATCGCAAACGACATATACAATACAGAAAATTGGCAGTTTTAAACTGCAAACAACGTCTCGATTTTGATAATAATTTTAGTTCGCTGTACACAATTGTAAATCGTTCCATCAACACCTACGAGAGGCGTTTCAATTTATTTGTGAACAAAGAATGAACATAGATAGTTTGTTATTCTAGCAATAAAATCGAGTACAAACTTTAATTACGCATTTGTATTGTTCAAATCAGTGTATCAATAGGAATGAACACGCATTGTAAATTGTCAATACGTTACGGATAAATCATAATCAGCATTGGCGTAGAGGGTATTGTTATTTACATTTTGATGGTCCAAAACTCGAAATGAATATCTTTACAATTTCACTCCCATCAGTGGTACCATCCCACGTTTTGCTAATGACATCAAACATATCAATTGTTAAAACTTTGTTCTGCAAACTCTTTCAGCACAACCTTAATTCCAAATGCAAAATATAAGGAACTGATATTTCCGTTTCCGGTGTAAACAGACGTGTAACAATCGGTGGAAGCAAAGACTGTGAATATTTGATGCCTGACGCGTCTGTCGTGGCAGAAGTGAAACATGAACATGTAATATATTGAATACATGTACTGCTATATTGAATGCATCGATTTGGACAACTTTAATATATTGAATTTGAACAAAAGAAAAACAACCAATGTCCCGCCAAAATATTTATCAAG
The DNA here is from genome assembly GCA_963678985.1 of Spisula subtruncata. NCBI lineage: Eukaryota > Metazoa > Mollusca > Bivalvia > Venerida > Mactridae > Spisula > Spisula subtruncata. The sequence continues at coordinate 24,398,728 of OY787672.1, read as the reverse complement.
AACATTCACCGAAAACGGTATAGAGGACCAAAGTTCTACTTCTGAACAAGACAAACGAAAGACAAGTGAAACACCTAGTGTCAGTGAGATTGATTCATGCATCAATGTAGATGCTCATGAACGCGATAGACATCAAAACAGAAAAATAAAAAGCCAAATGTACAATCCAAACTTGAATTTGAACATAAAATGAAAGAATGAGACAGAAACTTATTTGTGAAAGAATTAAGAAAATGATCTCAAAACTGGTAAAAGTTGAAAGCTCGATAAAAGGTGCAAACAAAAATATTGATAATGTTCTGACAAAGGGCGACACATCACTGAAACAAAGGCTCAAGTAATTCATGTATGTAATAAAGGAAGATCTTCAAAAATCAGTAAACAAGAGCATAGAAGTGATTGGAAGCAAGCTTTCGATAATGAGAAAGAATGTGAAGACTTGCAGAACTCTGGGAACAAATTAGAAAAAAGGTCATGAACTACAAAAGGAGAATTTTCCTTGAGAAACGATATCGCAAAACATAACGAGAGAAAGAAGATACCTAACTTGTTGTGCTAAATATACATTCAAAACAAATAAAGTAATTGTACAACCAATACTTACATGAGTGTTTATACACCCAATTAAGGGTTGTAGTTGGGTCGATTCAGATTTTACGCCTGTTTTCAGAGCAACATACTCCACGTGAAATAAATAAATTATCTAAAGGTTGCGAGCAAAGCGAGCTAGAAAAATAATTCACCGTTATTCCGCCGTAAACCTCCGATAAGCATGAAATTGAATTCACTTATTGCAGGACGAGCTTTAAAACACTGCTTGTCTAAGCAGCAGGTCAACCATACATGTTCTCTACTTGATGATATACTGAGCGAGCGAAGTTAGCTTTAAAAGCACTGCTTGTCTGAGCAGCAGATCATACATTCATGCTCGCTACTTTAATGATGTATGTTAATCTGCCAAGTTTGGCATGAGTGTTAACACGTACAGAAATGTCACTTATTCATGTTTATAGAAATGAATTGCAACATTTTTTTATCATCTTGGTTATCGAATAGTATTATAAGGATATAATGAACCTTCAAATTTTAATTCCATACTGAACTGAGTAATTATTCTTGGAAAATGCTATGTTTCCTCTTTCCCTTATCTCATTTTCTCTATACAAGATACATAGTCACTTACAACACACAACCACTGAGCAGATAATATAAAACAATAAAGGTAACTTAAACAAATCTGAGTTAGGTATACTATAAAGTTTCACAAAAAGTGTCACATTTGAAAACCCAATTTTTGTTATACAGTAAAAACACTTTTTATGATTATTATATTGTATAAAGTATTATTTCCATGTCAACAATTGTGAATAAACGGGGTTACCGAAATGGGTCCTCAAACAAACAAAAACAAAAGAAAAATATGAACCAGCAAAACAATTCATGTTTCCTCAAATGTTCATTACAGAGACAGCTGATAACTATAATCTAAGCCTACATTTTCGCTGAACAGACGATATTACATGTGCTTAATGCTGCGCATATAATCTTGTTCGCACCAAGCTTAATATTTGAGGTGTTCGGAGAACAGCGACGATGCAATCATGTCTTAAAGAACGATATGAAGCAGCCTGCGACTGTGGTTCAATGTGACAAAGCGGAAGTCATCAAAGCCAACGCTTAACAAAAATGCAGCACGTCAAATTCATATATATTTTGTTAAAATCATCTATAGTAATGAACAATGCATAATATAAGATGTGGTATAAAATGTGTAATGTGCATTTTCCCCGCAATGCTAAGTTTGTATGTATAAATAACTTGAACCATCTGTTGTAGATCTGTAGGATAGTATTGTGATATTGTATAGCTTACTTATATAACATCACCTTGATAATGTTTATATTTATGATCTCCTACGATTCCAATACAGACATCTCCTACGGAGAAATTATGTCTGTTGACTTTCTACATATGTTCGTATCTTATGAGGGGAATAAAGACTAATGTTTTATGGTCAGCTCATATATGACGCTATTAGCACTACATTATCACTACAGTGCATGATCGTCTGTACGCGATCAACATCCGACATACTTGACTTTATTACAACTGCATGTGTCTATTTGTGAATTTTCATCTTAATTAAACTATTACTAAACAAAAATTAATAAAATGAAAACTTGTCACCTACGAATTGTTGTTTTCGAAAACACGTGATTGCTCCTCTTGACTCAATATCAGCATGTTATAAGTTTTTCAAGATAAGCAGTCATCAGTAATGCCGAATACGTTCATGTACACGTGAATTTTGGTGAACATGCAACTCACGTGTAAAAATGCTCCATCGCGCAATACGCTGACAGCACCGAGTTTAGCTAAAAAACGTCAAAATAAATAAATCATCAGCTGATCTCCTTCACAGATATCGGTATGCGAAATACCATGCGAATTCGTCCATTTTTTACGCAATAGGACTGAAATATGAAGTGGCGGTTTAGCTCTTTTGGGGAGTGTTTGTTCTACTCATTCTGCTGAGTGCTGCTCGCTTTCCTAGTCCAATTAATTTATTCTTTGATTATTTTTCATCTGATCGAATGATAACATTAATGATACATGTAGTTTTCTGTCGGTTACAGTTGTGTTATTGTCATTCTGAAATATTACACTATGAATCAATTAAACTACGTCACTGTTGGATTGTAAAACGCGTTTGATTATACAAAAACATAACACAAGCACTTCATAATTCTTTTCTCAATTCTACTTTGTACAACGTGTAATATTTCGATTTTACTGGACTTACCAAATGATTTTGTTGAATTTTCAAAAGTGTCTTTACCACAACTACTGTACATAACCTACATGTTAAACAGACATATGTCCCATTCTGATGTTATGTTTATTCAATATGAAATTAATATTTGTAAATAATACTGTATATGAATTATGCCACAGTGATACAGTGTATTGTTCATTTCACATTTATATACATTACAATTGCATAGTATATGTTCGATTAGACTAAATGTTTGTAGACGCTATGGTCTGTCCATACAAACATATAAAAGGTGTGGAATCAGGTTGGATAAACATTCGCTGTGCCATCTCTGAAACTTGTGAATATTGCATTATGTTGTATAAATAAAATGACAGATTATTGTATAACACCCAAAGTGTTAGAATGACTTTAAATAGATAGATATGGCTTCTATGCCATCAAGGACGAATTCAACAACATAAAGTGTGATTGTGTCTGTTGCCTTTTGTATGCGCTTCTGTGTGTCTGATGAGATATGCTTCCCAGTCATATAAAATGTATCTTTTAGAACAAAATTACGAAATAGTAACACATAATGTAATCCGTTATTAATTGACATCATTATACCAGATGGTTATGACAACCTAGAAAAATTATATTTTATTTATTTATTGATGGTGGCTTTCTTTTCCTTTTGATTATGAATTATGTCTACCTTCATTCTCTCTAGAGCTATCAGTAGCATCACATTCTTTGAAAGAGGTCCGTCTCTATATGAAAAGCCGGTATGTTCACGGCTTTTAATGACATATATTTTCTTGAACTGACATTGCACGCAAACTGCATCGACAATTCCCTTGCGTTACTTCTTCCGCTTAGATAACAAGGGAATATCTTTAAAGGACACATTAACAAACCCACGGTAGCATTACCTTCTTAGCACGCAGTACCATCGTTTGTTATAACCCAATAATGTTGATGACCTGTTTCATATAGCATGCAGGATTGTCATTTGTAGCCATCACGTAACATATTTGTACTCAAATAAGCATGCTATCGTCGTGATGCGGCCATTCACTGAATGCTCAAATAAGGGTGCGTTTATTCGACCTTCAATATTTTGTTATAATTAACCATTGAAGTGATACTTGCGTGAAAGATTTAAGCATGTAATCGAAAGCCTCACAGGAAGCATTTCCATGATGTTACACGCTAAAATTTAAAACCAGAAAATCAATAGTGTCCTTGATCTTTAGAAGTTAAGTGTGTTACAGTGGTCGTCATTTTACTAAAAATGATAATTCAATTTATAAAGTAGTGCGGAGCTATCATTTTATTGACGTAGCGTAGTAATCAAAGCCACGTCCAACGGTATCCACTTATAGAAAAACTGCTCACGTTGTTCAACATACAATGTAGTTCATTCTTACATTATATCAACATCTCAAATTGATACCAACATACGATCAGCATAAAACAAAAAATGCTTGGAAGTGGTAACATACAGAGCCCACCTTTAATAAGTATACACTTTTTGACAGATGCAGAATTATAATTGGTTCAATTATTCAATGTCGGTTTATTAGGTGGGCAAAACTATAGTTATTTCTGAAATTAAAATTTGACATTTAGGGTAGCAATAAAAGTATTGTCGGAACACTTAACAAACAAAAATATTTCTTCAAGAATATTGTAGCCTGTCCGTTCTTAAAATATTGTTATAAATGCCAGTAAATGGAGAAGTAATTTCGGTATACTTATATCAGGTGGGCACTGTATATTGGCAATGTTTCGTTGACATCATGTAAAAATCTGTGCCTGCGATACCAATTCTCAAGACGCAATATTTGGGCATTTCTTTGGGTGTTTCAAGTCAAACCCGTACCGTTTTCATTTAAGCAATAGCTAGTTGATGAACATTTGTTACTAGGGCCCTCTAAGACTCACCTTTACCAACTCTGTGTTTAAATTTTAGGCCTTTACTAATTTTCCCCGAGCCCTTACGACCAGGTACGTACTTAAAATGAAGATGTTGTATTTGTAACAACTTTAACGGGATGGGTATGGATAACTTTGAACACTATTTGTCAGGTCATCCACGTGCACAGTATATAGTTGAGACTAGTGTTCGGATTGCAATGCCCAAGCAAAAAAAAGTTTTCTTGCAAATTGTAATAACAATATTTATATAGTTAAAATGGTGACTGATTCTTTACTTATTGTACAATTATATTGGACCAAATTGCTACCATTTGATGTGACTATCACTTTAACCATAATACGTGTTTACCCTGCTTTTTACTAGAAATGTTGCGTTACATGTAAATGTAAAGTAGTCTTGTTCGTTTGCCAAAAAGTATGTTTATTTTATTACAGATTGCAATGGTGTATATTTATAGAATAATACATGGCTGAGAAGTGCCTTTGAGTGATAATCGCCGCGGTAGGCTGATAATTGCCCGAGGGCATTAGCCAGAGGGCAATTATCACAGACCTACCGGGGCGATTATCACTCAAAGACACTGCTCAGCCATATATTGCTATTTTACTCAGTGAAGAGTAAGTGTTGGCAAACTAGGATCTAGACGCGACATGCACATCTACAGGAGCTGTAGATCTAACACAAAATGTCCGTAACATTTTATTTGAACAGAAACGTATCGTGTGGGTATTCATTTTCTTAATTAGCTAATTTGCTACACGCAGATGAAACATTCTGAAAAAGTGTTTTTCACATTTACGGAAGAATATAAAAATATTGATATCGCATTGTTTTGATCATGAATTAAATGTCTAATAAATATGTCATATATATTTCATCGAAGGTTGATACAAAATATATCTTAAATGTGCTTTTTCGCTTCTATAAACCAACCATCAACCGTGTTTGCAAGTGATTCTGGTAGAAATAGGCGTACGCCAATGATGTAATGTTGCGCGTGAACGTTTTCCGAGGACAAATACCTAAATGTAATAATCGCCCTGCAAGGCGCGTGATGGGCCAAAAAGCTGATAATACTTTTGAAAGGCCGATAATGTTTTTTTTATTTTTCGAAGGCAAATTTGTTACTATATATAGTAACATAAGCATTATAAAGACCAATTATGTTCTAATCAGCACTGTACTTTTAAAGATATTTCAAAAATGTTTATAGGGGACTGGCTTGGTTTTGTGTTTATTTCAGTCCAACCCCGTGCTAAAACGGGACAAGCATGGACTGCTTAAGCTGTACTCGAAAATTTGTAATTATTTTATAATAAAATATATTAAGCCAGCTGTTACTGTTAAATATGTCAGCAATTAGTCTAAAGTAAATGTATGTCTACAATTCTCCATTAAAACATACTAACCAGAAAATACGAGCCAATATTGAGTTGGTATTACCTCACGTAGTAAATATCAGGTTTGTACTTTAGCGAGAAACGACATCATAAAACAATACATGGAAACTTTAAATACATCTTTGAGACGAGATTAGTGGAATGAATGTCTTGAATACAACAGTCATGCAAACATCGAACATTTGTTATAAAAGTCACGTTAATATACTGTCTCGTCATACCCTTAGCTTAATTAATCAGTTTAAATACATTTTATTTCGGTAAACAACAATCTATACCTTAATAACTGCGATTTTAACTTTGTTCTTGTTTGATAATCTGCAAAGTTGCGAAAAAAAGATATGACTTTTATAGCAACCATGTATTTCGATAGGATGAAACAATCCTTGTGACGTCACTTCTTATCAACATAATCAACGTTTATGTGAAACTACAAAAATAAAATTGGTGCACTTTGCTTATTTTCCGTCAGCTACTGGTAATTAGCTAGAAATTTGATACAGTTTAAATTCACCAAGTGCAATACTAGTTTTACATTTTTGTACTTCAACTTAAAATATCAAGCACACCATCTTCTTGTTTGTTTCTCGTAAATCGTAAAAAAAACAAAGAGACGCTATTGGTGTTCTTGAACGCAGAGATCACGTGATTTTGTTTGTTGATTAAATTTCCAGTTCAGTTTCTGATCTCGTTAATGTCGATATGTCACTCTGAACAGAACATAACTGAACATAAAGTGGTAGTACAAAAATGCTCAATGAGTCTAGACAGAAGAAGAGGAAACTAGGATTAACGACTGAGAAAACAAACCAGCTTATAAATTATCAAGCACGACAGTTCAAGTCTTGAGACTACTGAATAAGACATGGCGATACCTAACAATACATAATACCGCTGATGACAGTATTTAAATCGAGGGTGGATTCAAGAATGCCTTATATCCTATTTTACTGTTTAACATTTTGCAGGCACCCCTTGATATAAATATGATACATATACTCGAATATATATACAGATATAATAGTAATGCATTGTACAACTAAGGTATCAGTACTGTTTTTGTAACATGAATGTTCTTACAATTTCAGACGATCATTATGAATAGAAGGTGTTGGCTAAGGACTAGTTCACTGTTGAACAATAGCTAAAATATATGCAACTACGGACCAACATACAACCATGGCTCAACATACAACCATGAACCAAGAAGACAGCCATACTGATATACAACTTCTAGACACTGATTTCAACTTTACAAATGCTTCACTAGTCAACGGAAGCAACATGGAAGGTAAGATGGTGGACAATATAGTTATTATATATTAGTATATTATGAGGTAAATTAAAGTGATTAATACAATTGTACCATGGCCATGTGAGGACGTTCGGTGTGAGATGTAGATTTTAAAATATATGAATAAATTTGTTCGATGTATAAGCACGCCATTGGGTAAAAGCAGGTTTGGTGTAAGGACCTTGCGATTATGTGCGATGGGTATAAACATTTAAAGTGTAAGTAACTGGGACAAAATGAAAATGTATTTGATAGCAACATCAAATACAAAAACGTCTCTGACGTTATGTTAGAGAACATTAGTAATGACAATATTAGAGATGAGCGTACAAATGATCATGGTATGAGATGTGAGTATGCGATAAATGAGTACGGTATATGGAATGGCATAACATATCATCAGTTCGTCCAGTTCGAGAGTATATAGAACAATTGAGTTTGGGTTGAAGATAATAGTGTTAATAAATGTTCATGGTATTATTCACCGCTTCCTTAACTTATATTGCAGGTATGGTGTTACCCATGTATTCCCAGTGGGGATTCTGGGTCAAGTTTATATCTACACCAATCATTGTATACGCTGGCATTCTTGGTAACGGATTGTCCATCATCGTCATGAAAACCAAAAATCTACGTCACAAGTCGTATTCGCATTATCTGTGTGCTTTGGCTGTATTTGATACGTTAACTCTGATTGTACGACAAATTGAGAGTGTGGACGAATATTACGTCAACTATCTCGCTCAACCAGGAGTATTTCAAAACTTCAACAGTGTTGGTTGTAAGACGTACAACTTTATCTCACACATAATTACATTAATCAGTTCATGGCTTGTCGTGTTTATGGCGTTAGAAAGACTTCTTGCTGTGTGTTTTCCATTTAAACGACTGATTCTACAAAAGCCGATGAGTGCCGTCAAACTGATGTTTGCACTGATTATTGTAGCATGTATCAGCCAGGCGTTCCGCTTTGTTATGGTCGATCATATACTGTATGATCCGGAGAATGGAATCTGGGACTGTCAGTCCGGGGACGGATATGCTGAACTTTATACAAGTTTAGATGTATATTTCTTCCAATGGACGCTTGTTTTCTGTCTGCCGGTGGCGTTGATCACGTGTTTTAACACACTTGTATTATACCAAATATTTAAAGTGAAGAGGGAATTTGACCGACATGATCACAATTTCCGGAAATACCGGCATGGCAAAATTACACAGAAGAAGCATCGAAGTACGTGTATGTTGTTAGCGGTTACATTTACTTATATTTTAACGTTACTTCCGCTGTTTACGTTGAGTTTCGTTGTTGACATATCTATCAAAACGGGAAGTTTGGATACAGCCAGATATATGTTCTTCTCACTGAGACCGTATATTGACTTGTGTGTTTCAATCTCACTTATCAACTACGCTGTAAATTTCTTTATCTACGTGTTATCTGGGAAACATTTCCGGTATGAACTTGTTAAATGTTGTAGAAAGAACAATCAGTTCATGAGATCGACCACTCCGAGGAGTACCAGGGAGGAACTACTGCGCATGTCCACAAATCGACATGCATAATGCATTTTGATGCTTATTATATGACTCATAAATGTTACTCAGATTGTTCAGATAATCACTTTATCTTTATCATGTGAACTAAACCACACGAACCTCTTTTGCTGTCTTTTTTAACCAAGGTTGACAATCCAAGCAAAGCAATTTCAGAAATTCTAACCTAAGATATGTTGATGTTGAACAGCGTCATGCTACTATTTACCATTCCAGTTTATACAATCACGTCGAGAACATTAATTTCCTTATCAATAATATTAATATGGTTATTAGTCGCCATTATTCATTATTACTGCTTTATCATTCACTCATGCAACCATTATGTTAGATCAGTATGTGGGACATTCTGAATGCAGACATATAAGGTTATTGTCTATATTAATGACTGTGATGGTCATTAACAGTCACGCAACTCTCAGACTTTAGACTACAACATAGACGCGACCAGAATGTATGATTGTGCCTTTAGAGTTCAGCTCAATATGAGAATCGTTGTGCATTTGAAATTAAACTGAATCAAAATCATTAAACTTATTTTAGTATTTTTTATATTTGTTTCTGTGTAATCTTCCTAGATTAGATACATGCATATTGTTAAGCCTTTGTTAAATCAGCCGTTCCGTTTGTCTCAAACTTTATTACGGCAAAGCCACATCTCTTACAAATCAATCGCAACCATAACAATGCTGTTGTTCGATGCACGGGTGTCGCATAAATAGAAGATCTTACATATTGAAATTATTAAACGAGTTGGATAAAAGTGATAAAATACGAGGCTCTCTACGAGTTTAATAAATTTAATATGGAAAGACACGAATGTAAGATTTTTTTATCACATAAACAAAATAAGCCATTTAAATTTTAAAAAAACTAAAACATTGTAGACCCGCTTCCACTTAAGAGAGAATAAAATTGAGTTGAGTAATGCGGTTAAGAATAAATGAGCATCTAGACATAGTACAACTCAGTGACTGTATTTCAATTACATATAATTCAATGTTGAAAACGAAGATGAGCCGAGACAGGTATATAACGGTAATAACGTCACGGACCTTTTTAGTAGGCCCTATCCATTCTTGAAATAAGTTTTACATAGTGACGTCATGTTTATGTTTTGACGTCATCACTACTTCAAATTTCCGGAAAGTGATTGATGAAATTTTAAAAAGATGCAATTTTGAAACTCAAAATGCATTTATTTTTTGCAGGAATTGTAAGCGTATGCTATGTTCAATAAATAAATGTAGGTTTGTGTTTATTTATTACATTTGAATTGAATGGCCTTTGTAAAATCTTGTTGATATTTTCAGATTCGCCTTGTCTATCGATCTGACCTATAGACTACCGCTGACGATAAAATCACGGTCGGCCATATTTGTTTATTGTTTTGACAGCGAGTATTGATACATAAAAACTGTGATTAGCCCCCCTCATTTGCAAAGTTATGATATTATTGAGTAGTGTAATATCGTATTTATGTAATGGGCTTTGTTACACTCCCACACCGTGATTTATGTGATAAAGACATATTACAAATTTGATTTGTTGTTCATCTGTATTTACATGTATCATATATTAAACGATTTCTTTAAAAGCTGTCTCTTAAATTGATCATTGGCAGGTGTTCGGTTGTTACAAGACTGTCTGACGTTTCCATTAGACAAGCTGTCTTTTTTCGGGAATTAATTCATTTTACCAATGAAAGCGATACTAGTTTAAAAATACGGCTATGAACTATCACCAATATGAAATACCAGAGCAAATACCAAAGAAAGAAACAATTGGACTACAGTATGATAAAAACAATGAAAACATGAATATCACATAAACATAACAATATGTTGTCAATGATCTTATCTTGGTTTGTGTCATATATAAGTTCAACTAGCGTAAAATATACAACTATATTCCCAAATCGTTGCTTAACGCCACATGTAGACAATTATAAAACACTCTTGATTATAATTATATTTATTTTTCTAATTTGTTTCTTTCTATGTAGATAATATTCAGTACATTAAAATTAACTATTATATTTCACTTTTATAATTCAAGTACTATAAATCAAGTTATATTGCTAGATGTTCTTCTTATTGATTCCAAAAGATGATATATTTAGTAGGTCGTAGTTAAATATCACATTTATACGTTTATACATTTATAAGTTATATTATATCATTGTTTTTTTATTATTTGTTTCTATTTCCAATAGATTGAACAGTTGATGTAATAAAACATTATGTGTTGACGATTTTATGTTTGTCGGATAGTTTTGGTTTTATAGAGCTGGATATAATAATGTTTAAAGTTATCCATAGTTTTAGGGAAACGAAACATAAACAAAAAACTGTCGTTGGATCATCTGAATGTGAATAAGGTGAAACACAAGCACATTTTAAATGTCCGATATTAGAAGACGACAATTGAAAATCAAAAGTGGGAAAGGTGGTAAAACGAATACTGTAAGACTTCTAACTCGAAACAGATGCAATAGCACGAAAAGTCATGTTAGTACGTATTATGCGCATCTCTTAGAAATATTGTTGAGTGTGCTCATAAAATTCCGATTTGTATTCCTATCTCGAGTCTAGCACTATTATATATTGGATAAGCAGAAATCAAAATAATAAATTCGATATTATAAGGCTATTTGGGCACCTATTATGTAGTATATACGGAGTAATTTTAGTTTTATGTAATAAGCTATTAATGAGTCAGATTATTTGATAGCATGTGAGACTGCACTGATTGTTTTATGCGTTCCTGGTATTTAGATTTTATATATAAATACTTTACATTAATTGGCGTTTTTCTGTCAATGTCAGTGGTTTCTTCAAATAAAATATAAACATTACATGTGTTGTGTTCAATATGTTCCATCGTTATACAGTAGAATGTCATGGTGTGATGTTTGTACATGAAAGCAAGTAAACAAAACCTAACAAAATACCTTAAACATGATTTTCTATGTTCTTAGACCGATTTTAACGAGACGTCGTACACGCTTAAGCCCTAGAACGGAGTTTGTACTTGATGGCTTAGAATAAAAAGGTCGTCAGTACAAAATTGATAATTTGAGAAAATAAGAAAACAACTGTCTGAAAATTAAACTCCACTTATGGCGAAACACGGTGTAACAACTTCAGCATAACTATTTCCGTTTTTAATGAATAAAATCATTAGAAAAATGACGGGCGTATGAATGTGAATGAGTGTTGTTATATAGCAGTAAACATGAACACGGAAGCACTATTTAGCGTGTTGCACTGTCGTGTACTAGTTATTGTCTGAGTTCACTCTACTCTCAGACAAACTTATTTGATTATCAAATCTAAACATCATGAAACAATACACCAAAGAAATAAAATGATCATACTATACGAGCATCGGAAAATTATCATGTTGTGTTATTATTATATGAATTTGCACACGGTTCTGTTTTAGATCTGATAGCTTTACCTCTTCAATAATATTTCGTTAATGCATTACGTTTTTCTTATTTCTTTTTGTTCGACAAGGCATAAATAAAGCTAGTTTACCTAGACTAAGTGTAAAACACGTAACTATGAACTTAATGAGGTGGACGTCATTAAAGGGATGTATTTGAATACGCAATGATAAAGATCACATGAATTATAACTTAAAAGCTTTATTATTCGATATCGTTGTACGGTAATGAGTGCAATAAAGAAACTTTGTAATGGCAAACATGTTTTTCAAAGGTAAAATCGATACCGACGTCAAATTCAAAGTATGTACATCTAGTCCCAGAAATATTTCCAAAAAAAAACAACTTAATGTTTCCAATACAAAATAGTCGTCAACGAAATAGCTGGGTACTTAAATATATGTATAATAGGAAAGCAAATCACAAAATGATGGCATACAATTTCACTAGCACCGTCAGACAATGATTGACAAATGATTGATAATATGTTTGATTTTGCGGGTTAATCCAAACTGACACAGAAAACACCTTCTTGCAATCGGAAGGCATTCGTTAGAAAGGCATCATTGTTTACGTATCTATAATCATCTGGTATCCGAGAAGAACGCCTTCACTACATGCACTAATAGAAGTCTTGCAATAAGTAACTGGAACTTTGTACATATAAAATGCCTATATCTAACGAAGGGCATTGCTGCCAAACAAGAGCACCATGGTATTGCATCAAATGCAACATCTGAACGCAGAGCTTTGTTGAACTCCAATCTCATGCACATTTAGTGTTCTGTTATTTGTTAAAGATAAAGAGATCAAGTGATAATGCTTAATATTTATTTTATTTTTGACGACGGGGAAATTTGCTAATTTGCTTTATATTGAGAATTATTAACAATAATGACGTCATCGCATCATGCACTAAACAGCTGTGGCGTCAAACAGCGTTACGTAAAATGCACAATACAAATTAAAAAAAACGTTTAAAGTATTAAAGATCATAAGTGATATGGCTGATAAGCAATATACTGCACATGCACTACCTCTAAAGATACTGAAACGTACATATTAGTATTCAGTGTTATAGAAAATATACCACTTTAAAAATGCAAAGAAAAAGAAAACAATGATTTATTCAGTATACATTTTGAATGATTGTGTTGTGTATAATAATACGATTTAGATACATAAGACCATTGGTTTTCAGAATTTTCCAACCCATATCTAACAATCACACCTGCTGTTATTCCTCGCCGCGAAGGTACATGTATGGGAGACGAACTGCCAGTTATATTTAATGCTGAAAACACAGCAACGGAAGTTATTCGTTTTATTTGGTCGATATTTTACTAGGCTATCGATGAGTGGTTGTATTATCATAATAGCTGTATTAGTTTTCACAGATGTTCATGCTACATTTGTATTTTTGAGTGTCATCTTCATGACAGCTATGTCAATCTCGTCGATCACGCATTACAACATTATGTTACTATTTAACAACACTCATGTCATATAGGAGTGCGTAGGATAGAGTTGTGGTGTTACTAGTTTGTGCATTGTTACCCAAATTTAATGAATAAATTTTCCAAAACATAAAAATAATATTTTTTTTATTTCGTAAAAAAGGTGACAGTGGTAAGATGCACTAAACGTCTAAATTTTTATAATGATCTCAGTTTTCAGTAAAACATGGTAATGCGTTCCCTAAACAGATGCTACTATGATGCTTGAAACTAGATCGTGCATTTTCTGAACCGAAACATGTAATCGCCTCACGGCCAAACGACGTTACAACAAACTCACTACGTTTTATAAGAGTCGAAAAACAAGTCATTACATTGAATTGCATTGATTTGCAACGAGAACTACTCCGACATTACTAAAATCAGGTTTGGAAGCCCTTCGCTCAAAGTTTACAAACCACACTATGTGAGACTTGTACATTTCATTTCTTAGCTTTTGCTAAATTATCATGATTTCAAAAAAGTGGACCTGCCCAACTGAATCGCCTCTTAACTTCAAGTCGTTAATATTATTATTAATAATAAAGGAGGTTCACATGAATTCAAACATATCAAGTGTTAAAACATTTTTCTCCAACTCTATTCAGCACAACCTAATCACAAAGGCAAAATATGAACCGCCAGAACTATTCCGGAATTCCTCACATGCTCATTATAGAGACAGTTGACGAACTATAATCTAAGCCTGCATTTCCGCTGAACAGACGTGATTGTTTGCGCTTAATGATGCACATATAACGTTGATAGTACCAAGCCCGATATACGAGGTGTTCGAAGAACATCGACGATGCAATCATGTTTTATTAAAGATATAAAGAAGCCTGAGACTGTGGTTCACTGTGTGAAAGGGGAAGTCATCAGAACAAACGCTTTACAAAAATGCAGTACACCCTTTAAAATTCATAAATATTTGGTTATCTTATTATCATCTACACTCAAGGACAAAAGAAACGCAAAACTTTTTCCGGGGTCATAATTTTCTAAATAAGTGCGATATATTGTTTTCGTTTAATGTAAATGATACATGGGTTAAAACCTTGACACCTCAGCACTTTTCTACATAATTAAATGTGTTTGAACCGGTTTTTACCAGTTTAGGGTTAAAACCCCTTTTTCGCACATGGAGCACGTGCGAAATCGCAAAGCGGAACATTTCTACTACCGAATGACAGTGTATACATAACACCTATGAAAACTCATCAAATAAAAACATATAAAATAATTTTAAACATGCCATGTTTGCCTGAACACACATGGTCTGAAGCAGTCGGACTGCTCCAAATGGGTTCGAGTCCTTCTGGTGTAGTTGGACAATTCCATTACCACCCTTCAATCATTGCAAGGCTACATGAACAATATCAGGCCACTGGAACGGTTAAGGATGGCAAACACACAGGGAAACCAATGATAACCACTCCACGACAAGACGGGACCATACGCATGCTTTATCCCAGGAACCGCTTCCGATCAGCCAGAATTACAGCTAGGATACATAGGAACCCACGGGTAGGCAAAATGACAACTTTTTTGAAAAAATAAGGTTCCTTTACAAAAAATGTCGCACGTTCATTTTGATTCATTTTCTTTTTCAATTTACACTAGAGACGATAACGATACACTTCAAAGTCGTTTATATTTAGCCAAAAAAAAGTCATAACTCTTAAATTACTTAACAGCAGTATCATAAACACTGACTAAATTCATAAATCATATCATTTACATATGTGCGTGTTTTGTAGTGCATTTCTCCAACTACCGAAATCATTGACATGCATAATACAGCTTAGTAGTTCACAATTGGTAGATTATAAACAATCAATTTATATTAACAATGATTTCGAACTTTGTCTATGTTTTCTTGGCTTTACAGCACATGGGAGGCCTTTATTCGTGAGTGCAACTTTATTCCACGACTATACATAAAAATATTATATCGTGGATGTTTTAAGTGCATTCGTGTTCGTGTGCTTACACATGACAATGAATGTGACAAAGATGTGACTTTGTAATGTTGGAATATTAGATTAAAACCTATGTATACATATTATTCAATTACAGAAATGAATGAAATTTTGTAGTATGCCTCAATAATATTTCACCAAGGATCATGTAAAATGTCAGTGAATTTGAAAAAATAATTACTTTGGAAAATACCATTATATATGTTTTGTGTTTCTTTTGTCCCTGAGTGTATAATAATTGAACAATGCATAAAACATAATGTGGTATAAAAAGTGTAATGTGTTGATTCCCCGTAATGCTTTGTATGTATGATGTATAACATAAATAAGTTTGGATGTATATATATCATGAACCATCTGGTGTAGGAGTGTGTGTGGTATTTCATTGCTTCCTTGTATAACATTACCTTGATAATGTTTATGCTTATTGTCTCCTGGTGGCCGAATACAGGCCTCTCATATGGAGCATTATGTCTGTTGACTGTCAGTATGTGGGAGTTGTTCGTATTGTATGAGGGGAATACAGATTATTTATTGTCATCTCAAATATGTCGCTATTAGCCCTACAGTAAAACTACAGTGCACATGATTGTTCGTACGCGAACACCGTCCAGCAATGAGTTAATTGAGAATACGAGATTATGTCGAGATTCCATACAAGGCAGGCCAAATATGATGAAGTTACCGACATGTAACTCAAATCTTGAGAAGGGTATGGTATTTTGGCTTTTTATGGGCCATTCAAACATACTAAAGGTGTTGATACAGATTGGATAAAAGATCGACCTGACATCTTTGAAATATATGAACATTGCGTTCTGTAGTATTAATGTGATAGAATATTGTACAACGCCTGACGAATGAGAATGACTACAAACATAGGTTCACGTGTCTTCTCTGATATCTAGGACAAATTCAACAATTAAAGGTGAGATTTTTTATGTTGCTTTTGTGATGTGCTTCTGTGTATTCTATTGAGTCCGATTAGATCTGCTTTCCCAGTGGTAAGAAAAAATCGTTTAAACAACAGGAACCAAGTAGTATCACATATTGCCATCCGGTGTTTATTGACGTCAATAACACGATGTCATTGACAGTGTAGAAAAATGACATTGAATGAATTTATATCTTGAGGTCATTCGGTTATTTTTATTTTTTTAATGCTTTACTCAATATTAACTCTCTAGAGTTAGCATTAGTATCAGAACCTCTAGTAGAGGTCAATTTCTATATGACACTAGGTATGTTCATGCTAATACGACTTGACATGAAACATTTCTTTTGAACTGCATTTATTAAATAATAAATACAAATACATGTCATTTGTATAGCGCAAAAATTATGAAATCATATTCTATTGCGCTTCACACTTAAATACATTCACTTAAACACACTCATTGTCGATGAAACTTCCTATACAAATAAGTTTTCAAATATGCTCTGAACCTAGTTTCACTTTTGATGTCTTTGAGAAAGTTTGGTAGATCGTTCCACCATTTTGGACCAGTGATGGCCATAGATCTGTCTGCTAATTTTGTTCGCCGTCTAGGGATGTGAACGTTAGTGTCATTTTGTGATCGTAGTCTGTACCCTTGCCGAATAGGATCAAACATTGTCTTTAGATACGATGGAGCTGTACCCATGATGACAAGAAATCTACCAGTCGTCATATGACTCTCCGGAACCGTAGTAGGAATAATTATGTCACCTATGACGAGAAAATGAGAAATATGCGGGAAACTAACATGCGTGTACTTGTTTTTCAGAAATAGCCATACTTTTATTCATAAAGTGTGGTTTCAGCTCTCGAAATACTAACCTCCTGACGTATTCGAAATATTTTCATCTCTTAGTTGAATTTTGATAACTAACAGACATACTGAATAAGGCGTTTTTACAATATATTGTCGTGTATAACAATCAACTATCAAACATTGCATTTTGATCAAAGTGAACACCATTCAGCTGACCGGTCGGAAGATGAGTATGGCTAAATTATTGGCAAAATGGTGCAAGAAGGACATTATGAAATAACTTGTCGTCAATTTGCTGTTTCGGAAGAAATGCTCTTTGAGTGGCACTGACATTGTACCATATTCAGACGGCGTCGACAATATCCTGGTTGTCTTACTTCCGCTAAAATAACTCAACATCTTTAAACGATCGAACACACGGTATTATTATCTTCATAGCATGCAGTATCTGCATTCGTTATAATTCAATAATGTTGATGGATATCAAACAGCATGCAGAAGTGTCATTTGTAGCTATCACGTAACATGTTTGTACTCACATTATGATGGTATCACCATTTGTGCGGTCATTCACTGAATGCTCAAATTAGGATGAGTTGTTTTATTCCACCTTCAATATTCTGTTTTAAATTAATTATTGAAGTGATTCAAGTGCGAAACATTTAAGCATGTACTTGCACAACAGAAAACATCTCCATGATGCAACAGACTAAATTATAAAACCAGCAAACTGAGTGTGCCCTTGATCTTTAGAATCTAATTTGTTTTGACAGTGACCGCCATTTTACTAAAAGTGAAAAATCAATTTAAAAAGTAGTGCGGTGTATTTTAAGATCGTGTAGTTCATGCTTACATTCTAAAAACTTCTAAAAAAACAACTTACGATGGATGATCAATACAATGGATATAACGAGAACATGTTTATAATGTTGTTATGGCCCTTTTGAAACAACCCTAATAATAATTATATTAACACTGTTTTCCAGACTATTCGTGAATACAGGGATATCATGAAAACATCTGTGGTAACCAGGAAAATCCTTAGCACGTCAAAGTTGGGACATTTCGTGGGGTATTTCACCATTTCAAACATGGGAAACGTAGCTCTTCCATTTACAGAAGGCACAATACCTGTCCTAGCCAACCACCGTAAAACTCTCAACTGTATATTGAGTAAAACGCTGGAACACATTGTCGCTTCTCACATCACATAACACTTCAAATCAAATATTTTATATAAACTGTAACAAATAAAACTACTTAACTTCACTTATATGGCATCCGAGGTCACATTAATTTTGCTGTTCCAGATATTCCTTGCTAACATCTAATAATCATTAGTTGTGATTGAGTAAAATACCAGTTTCTTCTGACATGACACAGGGCTCGGTCATTGGACCGCTTTTAGTTTTTATTTATATCAATGATCTTTCTGGCTATATTATGTCATATGTTTAATTTCATAACAGACGGAACAGAATGATACATGTATATTCAACATGGCTTACATTCATCGTTTTGTAATGATTTCAGTATCTCACCAAGATAAAACAGGACAAACATGGACTGCTAAAGCAGTCCTCGAAAATTTGTAATGTCAAACGTAACTGTGTCTTTATCCTGTAATTTGTCTAGAGTACGTCTACAATTCTTCATTTAAACAAACTAACCAGACAAAAACGAGCCATTATAGAAAACACGCACTTGAAGATTGATATAAACAGCCATAATTTGTCAATAATGAATACTAAAAGTCGTATAATGTGTTTCATGATCCGTCGATAATAAATTAGTCTGTTGTTCGTACATGACAAAGAATGATATCGTGACGTTAGAGCGAATGCAATAGGTATTGATATAGGTCAGTGCTTGCATAACTTAGTCTGGTGGTACTGGTGATTTAAAGTTCAGTGAGGCGAGTATAACCATTTCAGATTATAACTTGTTACATCGTTCAACTTTTGACGCATATCAAGCTACATTCAGTATTTCCGATAAAATACTGAATGAAGTACCAAAACGTACAATTGTATAACGTATGAAGTCATACTCTCGATATGTAAATGAATTACGTTATTCCCCCAAAAAACATTAATTTGGTAATAGCTCACGTCGGGTTCATAAATGTAATAAGAACTTCAAAGTTCTTCTATAATATAGGAAACACTTTATACACTATTAAAATGTCACATATTGTTTAAACGTTCCCTATAATAATTCAAGTACATAAATGCTGTTGTAATGAATTTTAGCAAGCATTTCTATCATAAACCAATGCATGGAAACTTTTTAATGCAGCTTTGAGACGACATTATACTTTATTAATTGTAATTTGTTAAGCAATTCGGTCAAGGAGGAGCCATAAAAGTTGGTCATATGCTTCTATGGTGTCATATGCTTTACTGAAAGATCGTCAAGTAAATAGTACAGTGGTGTGATACAGTGTATCAGGGAGTTCTGTCTGGCTCTTTCCGAAGATACAAATTTTGTCTTTAACGAAACCGATGTATAGCACCGATACACTTGATACTGCATCCGGTTTGCCAACAAGTAAATCCGAACATGTAGTTGGGTGGAAAAAACAGGAAAGTCTTTCAGGAATGACTAAGTGACCCGGTCGAGGATCGAACTCGGTACCTCTATATCAGAAGTCAAGTAGGCTAACCACTCAACTACCGTGATATTAGAAGTCACCAAAACCTCCCTGCGTTATAAGACTGTTTCGTCATACCTTATGCTGAATTTCTCACTTTAACTACATTTTATTTTGGTCTAAGCCAACCTATACCAAAACTAACCTTGTATTTGTTGGATATTCTGCTGGACTTTCTGGAAGAAATAGACATGCCTTTTAAAACAGCCACGTTTTTAAATAGGATTAAAACTTTATTGTGACGTCACTTCTTGAACATACTCTGTCAGCGTTAATGCGAAAATATAAAAGTAAAATTGTGAACTTTGTATATTTTCCTTCAGCAACTGGTTATTAGTAAAGACATTTTGAAAGTTTAATTTTTAACCAAGTATAGCTTAACTGTCTTTATTTCAACATGAAGAATAGTTTCTCGTAAATCGAAAAAACTATTATACGCTAGTGGTGTGATTGAGCACATAAAACACATGACCTTGTTTGTTGAATCAGCTTCCACTTTTGACGATATATGTCACTCTAAATAGAACACAACTGCACATAATGTAGAAGAACAAAAATACTCAATGAGCCAATACTAGACTAAACAAGACTAAACGAGACTTATCTACAGAACAAACAACATAAGAAAGTACCAAACACGACATAATCGGAACAAAAGTGCAGTTCAAGACATTACACGACTGAATAAGACAAAGCAAGACATAACACAAATAATACGGCTGATGACAATATATACGAGCGTATAATACAAAAAATATAAATATGCAGATAGCAATGCATAGCGCAACCAAGGGATCAGCACTGCTTTATTTGTAACATAACTCCTCGTACAATTTTAGACTACCAATATGAGTGGAGGGTGTTGGCTAAGGACTTGTTTACTGTAGAATAAAATCTAATGTACATACAACCATGGACTAACGTACAACCATGCAAAGGAATTTCATGAATTCTAACACGTAGATTTAAGAGCGGCTTAATTCAACTGTTTGCCATTCCATATAGTAAATTTACGTCGTACACAATCATTGCCCCATCAATGATATTGATATGGTTATGAGTGTATATAATTCTATATTACTGCCTTATCATATCCTCATGTCACCAGTATGTAGGACCTCCTGTATGCTGACATATAATTCTATTGTCTACATTACTCACCCTCCTAAACTCTCCGACTTTATGCCACAACATTTAAGCGACCAGAATGCATGGATTGTGACTTAAGAGTTCAGGCACAAAATGAGAAACGTTGTGCATTTGATATAAATCTGAATTAAAATCATTTACCTTATTATTTTAGTGTGTATGTGTGTACAAACGACATCCACTTAGTTTCTATGTATACATCAAATCCTTTAACCAATCTGCAAAAGGCTACATATCTTTCAAATCAATCGCAACCATTGCAAGGCTGTTCCAAATACGATACATGGAATACAATCAGACGTATGCAGGCAAACAAGAATTATTGCTAAATCCATAAATGAAAAGAACACGCAGAAATCTGTGCATGTCGAAAATTTCATTTATTGCTTTTTTTTCATCAGCATAAACACGGAAATTTAACGATTTCTCTAAAAGCGGTGTCTTAAAGTGACCATCGGCAGGTATTATGTTGTAATAACGCTAGATTACGTAATCATTACGTAATCTGTATTTTATCACAACTCTTTTATACCAGTGTAACTCATTAACATGGAACCACGAAAACAAGAATATCACATAAACATGTGTTGTCTACGTTCTTGGTTTGGGTCATGACTATAAGTTCCCCTACCGTTTAATATATTCTAATTTGATTAGATCTTTATTTAACGTCAAATTTAGACACTGATAAATCAATCTACGTATCTAACGATTTCAAATGCTCGATATCTGAAGACGACAAATGAAAACCAAAACTTTGAAGGGTGCACTAACTAAAACTGTAAGAATTGGGACTCGAAAAATATGCTTTAATACGTAGCAGAGATCATGTTAATATGTACTTTGCTCATCTCTTAAAATATTTTTGAATGTGTTTATAAAATTCCGATTTGTATACCTACTAGTATTTTCGATTCTAAAACTTTTAAAGATTGGATAAGATTGGATAAGCAGAAATAACAAATAATAAAGTCGATATTATAAGGCTATTATGGCCAACTATTATGTAGATATATGGTGTAATTTTACGACAATGTAACAAGCTAACATTATTTGTGACTTACAATGTCTGATAGCATGTTAGACTCCACTTATTGACATATGCGTTCCTGATTTTTTCTATTAAAACTTGACAAATTTTGGCGTTTATCTGTAAATGTCAGTGGTTTCTTCGTTAAAAAACCTAACAATACATTGGTTGTGCTCAATATTTTCCCTCGTTATGCAGTAGCATGCTATGATGTAATGTTAATGGAAATTAACGCAAGTAAACGCAAAGTAACAAAATACCTTATATATTAAGAATTCTGTACTTTGATATATTTTCTAGAGCCGTCATAGAAGCTAAACCTTTGAACGAATTCTGTATGTGTCATGTGCGGACATAGCACGTGGTATGTAACTTTATGTTTGACTATCACCGCTCATCCAGGCAGTAGGATTCCGACACATTTGTTTAACTGACACACACAATTGATTAAAGAAGGTGGATCGACATTTTCATGTAAGAGCGTTGAGATCGACGAAATAAGTCGATTTTCTCGGTTTGTTTAAAAAGATTTGGTAGATTTATTCTTATGATGTTAGACCTAACGTCATATTCAACGCAATATATACCATAGCGATAAAGATTTGGTAATAATCAATTCCAGGAAACGATGACGGCCGTATATAACAAGTGTTGTTAAAGAGCACTTACAATCTAACATTATGTATCGAGTTTCACTGTAGTGTGCTAGTTATTGACAGAGTTCATTTCTAGTCTATGACAAACATTTGATAATTAAAAAAAAAAATAACATCACCAAACAATACCCCATGGACTTATAACAGGATCATAGTTTTCATGCATCCGAAAACTCGCTTGTTGAGTAATTATTCTTTAAATTTAACACTGTTGATTGTTTTTGAGGATTGTATTTGCACTGAGTAGATATCTTGACAAAACAACACAACACGAACAGCACTAACAAAAAAGAATGTAAAATACGACGTATATGAACCATGAATCCACAATCGTTAACATGCAATCTTGGAACTACTTTAAGAATTTAATCGGTGTGTTCGTAACGTCTGTTCTGCAACATTTGGAACAGTGTTCCTTCTGTCCCTGTTCCAACTACGTACATACAAAATAAAACTGTACTGAACAATGTTCCGAATGTCCTACTTTTAACAACTTACGGAACAGACGGAACTGAAAGAACTGTCTTTTCTAAGACACCAATCAGGCACGGATCCAGGCAGTGGGCACGAGGGCCCGTGCCCCCCCAGTTGGCTGAAATTTTATTTTAAAACTTTGAATAAATAGTAAAACAGGTATTGAACAGACATCTCTAAATAATATGGGTTCACTTTTAATGTAAATGAATATTGACTTGTATCAGTAACGGATTTTTTAAATCGTGCATAGAGGTCACAATTTTGGTCTGATTTTTACGAAACTATGATCATCGGCACCTAATCTTGGTCAAATAAAATTTTTGGTTAAACGGGGTCAAAATATAGCCCACTATGTCAAAACTTAGAAAAACAAAATGTAGTCACCAGGGTCGCAATTTCGACCTTACACTTGTGAAATTCACAGTCACAATGACCATCTTAACAAAATTTAGGTTATGTGTGAAATTGGGTTAAAATGAAATTAAAAACTAAAAGTTAATGACATGTTCAAAATTTCCAAAACGATCTTGATAAAAGTTTGTTTAAATTGGAAATACAAATATTTATATGACCGATCACATGACATCAATACAGTAACGTCATTCCTGACATTGAGAACACGATAAAAGCTTAAAAAATCAAGTCTGCCAATGTGCAAAATATACAAAATGTAATCCATCAGATTATTAAAATTATTCACCCTTACAACTACACTGTAACCACCTTGTCCATTTTTGAATGACGTGACAAAAGCCATTTTTACAAATCCATCCTTTAATTGTTGACATAATATTCATCTTAGGTTTTTTTAATAAAACGCATCATAATTAGAGTAATGAATCTAGTATTTAATCTCCAATCATTTGCTTTAATCTTCATGGATATTGTAGGAAATTGATCACTATTGCAAATCAAAGGTTATCCGAACACTATCAATAAGAAAAATAACAAGTTAAAACTTACCTCTCCTGTCAGCTCGTGTCCCCAAAAACATTTTTTTTTTCAGAAAAGAATCCCAAGCCAAAACATAGACGGTGCCGATACAGCTTTTTGCATACAGAGGGTGTCGATACGGGTATACGTTATGTAAAATTACGTGATGGACATGCTAAAATATATGCCAAACATGTTCTGATTTGGATATAAAGAAGATATTTCATAGTTTGTCAATATTAAATAATCAAAGACATTTAAGGTGAGCTTAATTTGTTTTGTAAAACCAAAATTCGTTCCTATATTTCATTACGCTACAAAGCACAGCTACGAATTAATTATTTCTTAAACAGAAGGATATTCGTACAAGGATTTTACTTAATTCACGCCTGCCACCAACGTCTGCCAAAACTAAATTAGAATATTGTGTATTTATTTGTCACTTGTTATTGATTTAGTGTCATACTTCGTCACTGTACGAAGTATCTATGTACGTTATTTATATCACTAGAAAGCTTATGGAAGTTCCAACGAAAACAACAAACATGTAATTACTTTTACTCAGGAAACATTCGTTCGGTTGTTAATGTGATTAAGAAACACTTACAACATACACCCTTACATCTACTACACCAAAACCACTTGTATTTATCTAGTGTGCGGAATTAATTTAGACGAAGATAAATTAATTTTGACAATAGATGATAATATAATGTTTGTATTGGTATAAGAATTTACTATTTGTAAACATTTATATTTACATGAGAAGGAAGATCTCGGAATATATTGCTCTTTAGAATTGGATGAAAAAGTTATAAAGTTTTAGAAACATCTTCGTAACCTATACATACTATTCCGATTTGTATTACAAGTTTCAGTCTAGCACTTTTTTATGATTGTATGAGCAGAAATCAAAATAATACATTCGATATTATAAGAATATTTTGGCATATATTTCGTAATTATATTGTGTTTTTTTGAAAATGTGTATTTACAAATCTTACATACAATTCATATTATTTGAAAGCTGGTTAGACGACACTGATTGACATAAGCTTTCCTGATATATCGATTTTATATATAGATATGTTGCAACAATTCGCGTCTGTCTGTCAAATTAAAGAATGGAATATAACTATACATTACATGAGTTGTGTTCAATATCGTGCCAAGTAATAAACGAGCACGTTATGACGTAGTGTTTGGAAATGAACGAGGTGGAAATATGCCAATGCAAAGTAACTAAGGACCATACGAATTATGATTTGACCGATTTTATGGAGACATCCTAAATGATCAACCAATGAACTGAACATTACTTCATATACAACGAACGAATGATTGGATATACAATAAAGTCTTAGAAAATATACGAAAACTATCTATACAGAAAACTTCTTAAAGTGTTATAAACGTATAACGACAGCTAATGTCAGTATAATTAGGAATAAGTACTATAACGTCAGACAATATATCAACTGGCTCAGACACAATCATATGTGAATGAATGTTAATATACGATGACAGAAAAATTGTTGTAAATTAAATGAAATTGAATTCTAGTAAAATACCTGACCAAGACGGTTTAACATTAGTATTAGAGTTACATGTATATTTTATATATTATTTATTATTAGTACAATTCCTCAATGGAAGCATTATTGAGTATCGTATTAATATCACTACCTGAAAGAAAACATCTTTCGTCTTATTTGTATAAATCTGTAATTGTAACATGCTGAAAATTTCAGAATGTAAATCAAAGATATCAATCGCTGAGAGCTTTCGATATAGGGAACCTGTGATATAAACCAAGCCGGTTTACCTTTCATGCATCGATACTCTCGGACATCATTGTTGTAAAAGATTAGACTTACTAGATGCATATGCTAAACTTTATGTCTGAAATGATTAGGATATTTGGATAAGTTATTTCATAGTTTGTCTATTGGCACAATATAAAACTCTATTGAAGGCGTTTTGAAATTTTATCAGCGATCCACTGGTGAGCTTAATTGACAATTCCTAAATCCAAAACACGTGCCTATATCTTATTACGCAACAAAGCACCACTTACATGTAAATATAAGGACTTTCGTAGTCAATTTTACTTCATCCACTTTGTGCCACCAACGTCCGTAAACACTAAATTAGACTATTTCGTATTTAACTGTAATTTGTTTTTTAGTTTGTGCCTATTGATTTAGTCACATATGCCGTCTATTTTCTATGTAATTATAGTGATATTTATGAGTAAGCTGATGGAAGTTCCAACAAAAATAACATAATTACTTCTACTCCGGAAACCAACATTCTGTTATTAATGTGATTTAGAGACAATTAACGTAAAACCTTCCATCTATATACATCAACATTATCTGTATAATTACACTCGTTAAATGTTATAAGTACACCAACACAGTACATAACCGTACGTGCAAATAGTTCGTGTGAAGTTTTCTAGCTTGAACAATGACAACATTTAGAACTTGTACATGTATATATATTACATATTACAATACCTCGGTATTTCAACCGATGTTTTGTTCGTTTTATTTTTTGAGCGAGGGCAATATATGATCAAACGACAGCACATTGGTCAACAACAACAGTACTCGAAGGAAACTAACGAGCAAAAAAAGGGGTTCGAATCAATAGGAAATCACAGACCACATGTCGTGCATACGGGACATTGAATTACTCATTAGTATTTCATGGTCCGTCGATTTGTCGATGTTTCAATTCAATTTGAATATTTCGTGTCACACGGAAACGTTCATGTCACTTCTGGAATATTTAGTCCTTTCTATTCATTCCTAGAAGGAATGAAAGAAAAATTATTATCATCAAGAGTGTGATACAATTACAATTTAGACATAGTTAAAACGAAATGAAAGTGTTTCAGGTATGCAATTCAAGATGGAACACCAACTCGGACACATAGTGTTATTCAATCAGTGATTTGTGTTGCCAGTTACATACACAATTATATCACAGGACTTTCCTTGTATCAAGGTTAGTATAGCCAGTACGTATAAAGTTATACGTACCACGTGTAGTATAAGGTATTGAGTTTTTCCAATAAAGCAATGTGTATTTTCCGTTTTTAGTGTCATATGATATAAAGAATCTATAGATCCTCTATATATAAACAGCGTCCACATTTTACTTATTTCTCAAGGCATGTCGTATTATGTAGCGTCATTATTTATTTACCAAAAAAATAGAGCGAATACTCAAATTCGACGGCAATACTCCAAAGGTAGTTTATTAAAAATATGTATAACAACTTAAAAAGGTTATGCCGAAAGACATAACTTAGAGTTATGCAGATAACATTTTACAAATGTAAACAAATCAAGTATAATTAAAAAATATTTTAGTTAGTAAAATATATTATGTTTAATATGTCTTTTGTAAAGCTTTATGAATATTTCCTAAGACAAAATATTTTTCTCGTACACTCTTTTAAAGGCACTCATCACGAACTTGTAATTAAAAAAATGTCGGTTAGTCTTTTGGGATTATATATTTCATAAACTCAAATAAAAGAAATTCGTTCAGGATTTAATACAATCCGCCACTGACAACAACGTCTGCCACAAATAAAATATATCATGCCGTATTTAATTGTTTGTTCGTATTGATTTAGTCCTATACGTCACCACTTAACTAAATACACAACCATGTGTATACTAGTAATTTTAGTCCATTTATAATAAGGCAATGGAAATTCCCACACAATCAACATAAGAACATCTACTCAGGAAACAAGCGTTCTATTGTTAATGTGTTTTAGAGACAATTAAAACCTATATCCTACCATCTACATACATTTACAATGCTTGTTAAACTATAAAACAAGCAATTTGTAATTAAACTAAGAAATGTTGTCCATAATATGTTTTAACGATATACCTATTGTACGGAATTAAAAGAGACTAATTTTGTGTAAGTAGATCAAACTGATAATATATCTTTATTCTTATGGTTGGAGGTGAGGTGAAACGATCTGTCTTAAAGGAATGTTGCTATTGACGTGAGACTAACGTGGAACATTAACAATCCCTCACTACTACTGGTGCTTTTTTATAGGAGGTTGGCACTCAAGGGCGTTAAAAGACAACAAAACGGTAACACACAAGCATAAAAAGGAAATTACAGACCACAGGTCGTGTATTCATCACAATGAATTGGTCATTACATGTAATTGGACATGGTCAGGAGATTCAATGAGTGTAAATCACGACAAAAGAAAGAAACAACCAAACATCATCACTGGTCGTCTGGAATGAATAAAGGTTGGACACTTTCATGGGGTCTACACAATATCCGTTCATTGCATAATGAATAGGAAGAGTAATGCCAAACTGTAAATTGTGTCATCATACGACTGTCATTTAATAAATTCGTAGACAATCGTTCTCATTTTATCATATTAATGTTGAAATGATAATTTCTTATATCATTATAAACATTTAGCTATAACTACAGTAGGTACAAATTTGTATTTCATTATGTAACACATTTGCATGCCATCAGCCGTTTTATTACCATAATAACGCGCTACCACCCCGACCGACGTAACGTACCATTTGCATTAGTTCAACTAATTATAAATTCCTAATCAATTTATTTACATTCCCATAACTTTGCCATATTATTGCAAGATATTATCATAAAATTAAGCGCAATTATTAAGTTGTTTGAACGTTTAAGTTTTAATTGAGGAGTATTTGATCTATGCCTGTCTCGTCTTCATTCACGTTCAAATGCCGATGAATTTACGCAATAAAATTCATGCTGCTATTAAATTTTGCCCTTGCTATTAAATTACACAACAAACACATACAAGCTACTAATGAGAGCAAACGGAGAACATGCAGTACTCAGGCCCCCTTTGTTTTAGTTGCAAAATCAAATATCTGAAGAGCAGCATATTATTAAAAGTTATACAGACTGAGAGATTGAACAAAATTTGCAAACGTTGGGACGTTTGAGGAAACGCTAGTCAAAATATGCAAGGCGTTTCAAGTAAGCACAAAGCTTAAGTGTAGCTAAATCCTTAATTTTGAATGCATAAAATATTGTCACAGTGGTATATCCATTCAATCCATTCAATAATATATAACTTAAATTGTTATGTTTAATTCCATACGAATGACACAATTAAATTTCGAGTTTATCATTTGAGAAATAGCAAAACGTCAATAACGTCGCTGGCTTCGGGATATATTTACGTTATGTGGTGGTTGCAGTAAGGTGATTGTTTTGTTTTAGCCATATTTTCTTTAAAATGCGTTGTTTACTGCAAGATTTACTGCACTTGTGTCAGAAATGCTGTAGTTAAGTGTGATATAATTAGTTATTCTAAGGGTCAATGTGTATTCAAAAGACGAGTCCAGTCCACGAATTTATTGAATGACCGTCGTATACCATCAGATGTAAAAGTCAAAGGGCCGTATCTTCTACTAAGACGATGCTTGACATTCAACAACGCCTACATGTACTACATGTACGACCTAAATATGTCAGAATTTGTAATGGTAGACATCATACAATTCAGGTTGAGCCAGACATAGTCACTAGCATACTGAATACATTCAATAGCATGTCTACTATAGAGACGCACCTACTTCAGAAGGTTTGATACTTCTCATGTTTCATGTGGTTTGTTATAAGGTTGCTCTTGAATATATTTCGAGTGTGTAATCATATATAGCTACTTCCGTGTTTGATGAACGAGGAATTTCCGTATGATAAGGACCAAATGAAACCGTTTTTCTTGGTAAATCTAGTCACCCATTTATCAAATCGATATAATGAGCAACAGGCAGAATAAAGTACAAACTCCAACATCGCATCAATCTGACACCATTAAAACATACAAGTTCACCGAGATAAGTACATTGATAGGAACATAGGTATGAATGGACCTTGCGGGATGTGAACACATTACTAGATTTTTTGCCAATTACAAAAAAGGAAGGATACAATCAGAAAGGAAAGGTAGATTCAACCTAACCAGCCGCGCACGGAAATAAAACAAAACACGACACAACTACCCTGAGCAATGCCCACACATTGGCCAAAGAAACAATAAAAAAACCAGGTCCCCGCCGACAAAACGTAGGATGACCCAATTTCATAAAGAAATTATAGAATAACGGTTATTGCATGAGACCGAATGAAATGCAGCCAAGTCTCAACCAAGTTCCCCAATGCACCAATGCACGGCGACAAAACATCACAAATACATGCCAAATCGGCGACCCAATGAGGCACAACCAACCCGTGACCTTGTTTAAAACTTCAAATACAGTGACCTAACGTTTATGCGACCTAAAGAGGCCCAACTACGACTTGCTCTAGTTTAAAATAATGAGCAAGGTAGGATAGGGGCGGGAAATAACATTACCTATTACTAGCAGCTAGGGTCAAAACTGCGATCAAACCGACGGACAAATCCAAGTGTATCTTAAGTCAAAGTGACGAGCCCTTCCACTAAGCTTGCCACTATTATAAAGATTATTTCACTTAGTATTATTATGGAAATTCATTGTAGACTCTTGGAACTTGATGAAGTTACACCATCGGCAAGGTCGGGTAAAGATTTAATAAGATGATTCAATAAGTCCAATTACTAGTAGTAAATTAGTATCCACTTTTCTTAACATATTTCTTAGACCTGATAATACACACATTAAAAACGCTCACCTAAATATTTTTCGTTGTTTCCATTCTTCTTTCTTGCATATAATTCAATATAGTTTGCAATAAAACGTTTTCTCGTTATTTAATGATTTAACTCATTTTAAAACATTTTCAGTACGTCTTTATTTCAACTTCTTGCGTAAACTTTAATTTATGTGGTGAAAAAATATTATCTTGTAATTTGATGAGAATTCTGCAAGCATATGTTCCACAAACCGAGTTGTAAGGTTTTCCATACCGGCTATGCGTGGTATTTCCCATTTGCACCCATGTGTAAGATAATGTGGTCACGCTAATTAGTTAGATACATTAGTAAATCGTGTTCTATCTTGGTTTTAAGCATCTGTTAGTGTCCATGATAAGGGATTATATTTTCAAACACGCAACCCAACCTCTTTTCAACATGTACAATTGCATACGATCAGAGTAGGTGATTAGGTTTTGGTAATCATAAAACGTCAAATGCAGAGCTTTCAAACGCCTGTCTAAACTCTAGAACCTGATTTCTACCAATATTGATGAAATTTGGATGATAGATAGTTTAACAATCGATGTTGTCTACGTATTTTATGCCTTCGTATAATGCAAACCGCCATTTATCTCAAAAACTCGTTAAGAAACTTCAATGAAAGTTCGCATGTTGAACAAGTACTGTAACTTCGGTAACACTATCAGTGCGTAAATACACTCGACGTCGTTGAAAGCGAGGCAGACACGGTAACGTCGCAATGTAAACATTTGTTATCATAACAAATCGAGCAATAAGAATACGACATGCACAATTACAATAAACGACTATTAGCATACAGGACGGAATATCTGTGTAACGGAGCCATGTTAAATAGAAACATTGTGACACATTATTTAAAGCAAACAACGATGTACATACAACGAAATATCCCAATAATCGAAGAGCTCCTAGGCTCTTTTCATTTGAATTAGTGCAAGAAGTTAAATAAGTGCAAGGGTTTCGTTAGGAAGATGCACCATCTTTTGAGGTGAGAGCGTCATGTCAAAATCAATTCGGTTTGCTTTATAGCACTCAAGAACAAAACATTATATCCATACTATGAACTAAATGTGAGACATAGATACGTTCGTATTAGCCGGAAACGAGACGTCAACTACCAGAGAAACCGACTTGCTTATGTACATTGGAAAAGGCAGTGCTCAAGTTTTTAGAAGTGCGTGCACACAGTTGCCTAGCTGCGGTGATAGACGACCTGTCGAACTGATCGACGTCAGTCATTTACTCCACCACGGAAAGTTAACTTCGAATGATTATGCCTATAACTTGCAATCTGCAACAGCTATGTGTAAGTTCGCAATATATATTGAATGACATTCGTATATAAGCTAAAGAACAAAATAAACACAACTATCTGAAGCAGCAGCAACAACAATGTCATCAGTAGTTGTAGCCATCATAGCACCATAATAACTAGCATCAGCGTTAGTAAAAGTAAAAGTAAATACCAACATCAGCAAATACAACAAAAATAGCAATGGACATAAAATTAGTATCAACATCATCAATAGTTATAGCAGTATCAGTAAAAAACAATAAGAACATAAACAGCGTTATTAACACAACGTTAAACCCCTTAGATGTATAGGTTTTAATTTCATCCAGCTTGGAATCAACCATCGCGATACTGTCATATAACAAACTTAGAATGTTGTAGAATTATTGTGACATCCGGTACATGTAATGTAACTTTCATTTCTTGCGTGAGTCTAAAATTGGATCAGTCAACATTCCGTTTTTCTTGTATATATAATGACAATGATTTACGACGGTGTATAGTGAACGAAAATGTATAGCGATTACAGCACTTATATCACCTATTATCTTGTCCGTTAAATAACGGCTGTATACAAAACACTCCGTTTGTGTGTTCTAGTCATGAACAAGCCTCGGCGAAATAATTATATCGTATATGCTGTATCATTAAAGCACATTAAGCCGGCAAATATAAATGTGCAATATCGGGATTATAACTATTAAGATTGTTTAATCTATATTTTATCTTACGAAATTCATGTGCTCGAAATCTGCATTGAAAACATGATGGTCATGTTCGTTCCAGGTATTTGCAAGGTTTAGGTTAATGTATGCATGTCACATTGTGCTAGACGAAAATATAAATTAACTTTGTGTGTAATCCATTTTACACCAGCAAACCGAATGAAATTCATCTTCTACTGTATAATAAAATTTACGTTTTTTTTTCAAATTTCTATCTTTTAGTCTGGCTTTCTAATGTATGCAACTTAACCTATTATTGTGTTAGACAATATGTAAATTCATAAGAAGTATTACTATGCAACGGAAGTCGGCTAATGAGTTACAGGTTTTTGCACCGGGTGACTTTTAAAGCCGACTTTAAATTTTGAGATACATTTGTATGTATCTATCAGCTATTGCATGCTTTGTGTCATGTTTGCACCGATTCTGTAAACAATGTTGAAGTCTCTTTTATGCTTTTAATTTCAATCGTCGTATGAAACTCTTAAAGTCATTTATTATTCCTTTAATTTCAATCGCCATTCAACTGCTGATACGAAATATTGTTTCACTACTGTATTCATTTAACATAACATAATCAGACAACATTGCTACACTCGTCATTGTGGTAAATGGCACACGTTAAATCATGTGCCAGTACGACGTGGTTTCATGTCAACTTAGGTCTCCCAGGTATATGTTCTGACATAATTTAACGATTCATTCCTCTGAGACCACAAACAGTGAATACTGAATAATGTACAAGCAGACCATTGTATATTCATTTAACTACCGACGTCGTCCTTCAAGACATTTTCTTTGAATGTTTTATGTAACAAATTTTACATACTATGATCGAGCTGCTGACTACAATGTATACATTTCAGACATTGGTTAACATAAACATATGCATGATGTAACAAGATTAAATGATTCCATAATAAGTGCGATATAAATGATAGGGATCATATAGCGTTCTGCAATATACTACATATGTTATGTAGAATATTTAGATAACATACAGTGCAATATAAAACCCTGATTAACGAGACATATAGAAATACTATCATCACGTCCAGCGACGTTAAGTTCCCCAGTTTAATCTAAAAATCTAGAAATATCGTTCGTCATTGTTGATAAGAACAACATGTTCGCATCTAACAACACTTTCTAAATCTTTCAACATCCAACACAATTTTTATTCACAGACATATGATTATCATATACTCCAATGCTATATACACTTAGCGGCACTTCTAACGCTGCCACTTATATATTTCAGTTTTCTTTAAAAGTCCTCGATGCAATGTGATGAAATTTGGCACACTTAAACATAAATATTTTACACAGGTTGTGGCGAATTTTCTGCTCGATTTGACATTCGACTATTGCACGATACGTCTTCAACTGACTGAATACTTATATTGAAAGTCGCATTTTTTATCACCCAATATCGGCCATCTGATTGTTAAGTATGCGTGTAGATGTCCCTATTTCCTATCATGGTTGTGCATATCAACATTTTATTCGCTCATGGTTGAAAATGGTTATTGACAATATTTAACAAAATGCTAGAAAACGAAAATTGTTGGTTTTGCAGCAAAATATAGTGTTTTCCGTACCCATAGTGTGTCTGTTGAGAAAATACGATTCTTGTGAGTAACGCAGGTTGCGTTCAACTTGAAATTTAAATTTAGGGTGACCAAATATTATATCAAACTGAATAAATGCAACTCTACTGCGTACTATTAACATTCGTTATTCAGAATAAATGTTAATTTTACCATCCAAGTAGCATTATTTAAGGTTAAACGTTTATTTTAAGCGCATCGGTTTTATATTCAGATTATGAGCTGAATTTGAGGCGGTCTAAGCTTACCAACTGCTATTTGGTTAACTAGGAAATTGTAACGGAGATGAAATTCATGAATATTTTTATTGTGTACACTCATTACATAACACTTGAAGCTACAAAGAAAAATAATATTGAAAATACTCAATTGACCTCTAATAAATACGCTGTTCAATTTTGTGACTTTGTAATTCCGGGTGACGTAAATTACGCTTTTACCACGCATTTTCATACATACCAATTTCTGAATTAGCACATGCAGCAATAGGCACATGCCTTAAACTAAAAATGGTGAAAATTTGATGAAGTTATCTCAAACGGTTTTCGAGAAATCAAGAATAATCAAGTGGCAGCGTAAGAAGTGCCGCCGAGTGTATAACGATTCAAACAACTCATAATTACATGATGGTCCATTTATTTCGCACATTAGTAAATGCGGTTTTTTAACCTTTTATTTAGACAATATAAATGGTATTGTTGCAAAAAGTTAGTTTCAAATGTAAACCCACATAAATCTGCAGGTTCTGACCAAATCAGACCCATAATTTTAAAAGAATGTGCTAATGAAATAGCCCCTATTTTTACAGCCTTGTTCAATAAATCTCTTGCTAGTGGTTCTGTACCTACAGACTGGTCTCAAGCCTTTGTTGCCCCAATCTTTAAAAAATGTGAAAAGTTCCAACCCAGTAAGTATAGGCCAGAATCCCTAACTTGTATAGCATGTTAACTTTTAGAACATATTATAGTCAGTAATACATTTGACCACATTGACTTGTCAAATATTCCTGTAGATAACCAACTTGGTTTTCGTGCCCGAAGGTCATGCGAAACGTATCTGGTACATGTAGGTTTCATACATGACCTTGCGGAGTCAATACAGGGGAGCCATCTTGATGTAGACATTATGGACTTTTCTAAAGCTTTTGATGTGGTCCATCATGGTAGATTACTACTGAACTGTCACATTACGGCATTAGGGGTACAACGCTTTCTTTGATAAAAGCTTTCCTGGGAGACAGAACTCAGAGAGTAGTCGTTGATGGTGTAACATCCAACCGGTTTCAGTTGTATATGGCGTTCCGCAAGGATCTGTTTTGGGACCTCTTTTGTTTCTGCTTTTTATAAATGATCTGCCAGATATACTGTAACGTCAAGTGTTCGTCTTTTTGCAGATGACTGCGTGTAATAAAGACACATTAGGTCTGATGAAGACTCTATTCAACTGCAAAAAGATCTTGACAGTTTGTCTGAGTGGGAGGAGAAATGGAAGATGTTTTTTAACATATTCAAATGTCAAATGTAAATGTACAATGTATGCATGTAACTAGAGCTAGGAAACCGATAAATAATTACACTTTACATAATCAGCCTTTATATGTAGTTAACCAAGCAACATACTTTAGTGTAGAAATTACCTCAAATCTGTCTTGGTCTTCCAATATAAATAAAACTACTAATAAAGCCAGTCAAAACCTAGGATTTCTTAAACGTAACTAACATTCATCTACAAAAGCTACTAAGACAGCAGCCTACAATACAATTGTTAGATCTACCTTAGAATATGCATCAAGTGTTTTGGACCCTTACTATCAGAAAGATATTGATAAACTAGAAAATGTACAAAAAAGGATGCAAGATATATAACCAATAATTAAAATAAAACTCCAGGCACATTTCGTAATATTATAAACGATTTAAAATGGAATTCCCTTCAAGATAGGATAAAATTTAGCATGTTAACATTATTTCACTAAATAGTTTACAATCACATAGAAGTTGACCCAAAACAGTATCTCACCCCGTACACTAGACCCTCACGCCATTACCATAATCTGGCCTTTTATGTACCGTCTGCAACTGAGGACTACTATAAATACTCATTTCCCCCTCGGACTGTTGTCCAGTGGAATGCACTGCCATCACCGGATTTAAGTCAGCGCTTGCTACACTGATGATCATACCTTAGATAGGACAGTACTTGTTTTTATCCTGTTTTTAACCCTACTAATATCCTTTTCTGCACACTGAGTAATGCTGCATATTTGATTTTTTTGCAGTTATAAGTAAACATGTTCATATTGCACTCATTTTTTATCACAAACTGTTAGGAAGTACCAGGTGTATTGAGTATCCTTGGAAACCTAATCAGTCTATTTCTTTTTAATCCCCACGCATGGAATTAATGTTCTATGTGACGAACGCTAGCCATTACTGTAAAAGAAAAAAAGAAGTAATGCAAACACATAACTGCTGAAATGAAAACCATTGTTTCCCCAAAGTGATGTAACAACCTAATATTTGATGTCAAGCAACTGCAATATTTCCTAGATGGCAGAAATCATATTGTTATTGCAAATTGGGAAACTCTGCGAATGAATAATAAAATACACATTGCATTTAAAGATGTATGTGTCTTTAAACCACTTTCAATGATGTGACAAATTTGAATCGTCGGAAAATAATCTGAATATCTGTGTACTAGAGCATCATAAAGAATTTCAAACGACGTTTCGGACACATTTCACAGATAATTAGTTGTTAAATTGAGTTTCTGCTTAATGTAAGGGTACTATGATTGTACTATGGTTTTACATCAGAACAAACATTACACGAATATCCTATAATTTAGATTTTTTAACATTCTATAATAACTTTAAATGTTAAAGTTATTAACATTTACTAATTGTCGAAATTAATGGATCAACATGCATGTGATTGCATTAGTTTAACTGTTAATGTTGGCATTAAATTCCACATGTGCACCGTTCTTTGACAAACGACAAATTGTTTGAAATTGACCCTAATGTATTCTGTTTGCTATCTGAAAACACTGACGGAGTACATGTAGTTTTACTTAAGAATCCCCGTAATACAAAATATCCTGATGAAGAGAACTCAAGTTCATTAATTTTATGGTAAATTGACGAACCCCACCACAGCAAAACATTTGTATTTTTGATAAAGTTTTGGCGACAAAACAATATTTCATAGTGTTATTTGGAGAACATTTATAGGGTATAATAATTACAAGTCCAAGCATCATTTATACAATTTGGATTGACCAAATTATCGATCACTATTATACTAATACAAATTATTGGGGTTCAGTCTACATAAAACACTATCTAAAGCAATCATCATTAGCTGCATGTAGAAAGGTTCGCATATTTTTACCTGTGTAATAAACATACATATACAACATGTTGACTGTGATGATAAACACCAGAAAGTTGACGAAACAAATTGATGTTCTGATCTTTGCGAGCGAAGATTATAAAGGCTTCAGTCGACAATAACATTATACAGAGGCATATATTACGTATTTTGAGTAGAGTGTATGTAGAGTTATACAAAATATGATAGTTTATATACCTTTCATTGTACAATTCTGGTAAATATTCTGGCTTACGTTTACACTGTGTATTTGATGTCCTTCATTATTTTCTGCAGAATCAATCACATCTCTCTTTGTTTCTACCATCCATTCTAGTTGTTCTTTTTGCTGTCTGTATTATATAGACTTACAATGTATGATATTTGCTTAATGCATACTGCTTTCACAGATGGATGGAAATACACCAATCGGGAAATGTCAATGTTTTTGTCATGTGTATTTCCAGACAGGGCCTGAAGATAATAAAGTCATTTATTATAAAGACCTGATGTGACATACTTACATATTTGCTTAATACATACTGCTTTCATTGATGTATGGAAATGCACCAAACGGTGAATATCAATTTTTTGTCACGTGTATTTCCAGACCGGACCCTAAGATAATAAAGTCATTTATTATAAAGACATGATGTGACATTAACACGCTATGTCAAGAAGCTATGAGCATGTTTGCCAGTTTTAGTTCGTTTTTTATGAATGAAACTACTAGTATATGCGTTAGTGTTTGCGACTCCTTGAAATATATTGACATAAATTAATCACACAAGCAAAAAGGGACCACACGAAAAGAAGTTCAAGGTCGTTTTATTTGTTGTAAGAACATGCACAGATATTCTTGGTGATATTTTAAATAGTGTGCAATACGAATACGTATTGCTGGACTATACGAACATGATGCCTAACTTAGTTATATATTGTGACATCCCTCGCGCTGTGTACCTGTGGAAACCCTATTTACACGTATAAAAATAAATGTTTTAACCACAAATATTGTACATTATCTTTCGGTCATTATTGTATCATTTGTAAAGTGTTTGTTGTTTATGAGTTATCCAGCCTCTTTAATAAAAGGTTGGAAATACAATGTATTCTGTTCCAGGATACGTAGGTTGTAATTGTAGTGAAAATGCGGTCCATTCTTAGTGCATGCGCCGGTTATATTCAACTATATAGGTCAACGAATATCGCAGTTATACGATTGTGACTGAGATGTGTTGCTGTTAAGTTTTAGGTTTACTTGGTTATTTATGTAACCATACTAGTTACTTCTAGCTACTGTGATTTTTTCTGGCTAAAAAGTACAAATTGTACAAATCTATTTTGTGCTTGGTGAATGAGGTATTTCCCGTACATTAGGAAATAATGAAGACCATTTACTTAGTAAATCCGTTAATCCATTTATCAAGTAAATATAGTGAGCAACCAACACACGAGGCTTAAGAAAGTACATAAGTCAACATTATCTAAATCAAATATGACACAATTAAAACATGCAACTATACCTAGTAGAGCTCTTGTATTGGAATATGAAAGATCATTGCTAGCAAATGGGAATAAGTTAAAGAGAAATTGACGAGCAACAATTGGATGCTTATTGACTGTCCTTATTCTACTTCGTGTCGCTGGCTTAGATTGAGAAGGTGGTGCGTACTTTTGGGACCTTATGGGACTGATATATTCTTTCAATCAACCTGACACAGGGCTTCTTATGATCCTGTAAATGTATTGTATTATCATGAAAATCGGATCATGTCACGTTGACCTAATTGCATTGTATAACTGAATGGTTCGATGGCAATATCCCTAAGGGAATCATATTAACATGTTGGTTACAGGAATGTTTTATTCCAAGCAGAAATTAATTTCATGTTGCTGATTTATTGACAAAGAATAAATTGTAGCAATTAATGTTCGAGAGAAAAAATCGTAGTCACAAATACCCTACAGCGTTATTTAGAATTGAATTAAATCGACTCGACGATGAAAAACGTGAGAAAAATGGGTACTCCTTTTTTGTCCATCAGTGTCAATTAAAACTATTAATGATGAATATCGGTATGTTCATTTTTGACCAAAATAATTGAAATTGAACAGAGCTAATACACAACGGCAAATATTTACATTGATAGCTTCACCTGTGCAATAATCAGTATTCAAAAAACATGTCGACGATTATTTCAAAGCACCAGAAAGACGACAAAACACTTTGTGTTCTCATCGTCGGTGGCTAGGAGGATCTTACTGTTATTACCAAAGTATAATACTGCTTATATAATAATCTACGAAAACTTAAAATAGCAATATTCACAAATACAGGTACTGTATTGATATGCCTTAACATTTAAAAAAGACAAAACAATGATAACCCAGCAAATGGTTTCAGGTGAACCGCAAACTACAAGTAAATTAGTATGAAGTTTAGTAAATATTATCTTTAATTAATTTCAATGAGTGTAAATGAGGTACAACATGACTTTTTCATGTGATAATATTTACTTTAAGTCACACGTCATTCTCATATATTTGTATGTTCATTTGATGTCATTCACTGCGTAATTATCTTTTTTATTCCCTTTATTATATATCTGCTTCGATCATTTGCATAATGTGATTGTTGTTATGGTTTCTGTGCTCGGCGGGTTAGATCTGATGTTTTTCGGGCTTTCCTGTCCGATTTTTCCCGTATGTTTTGTTATACATATTGGCATAAAATATACTAATACAGTCGATAGCAAGCAAGAGATGTTTGTAAAACACGTTACTATATTCTTATATCAGCCCAATAGTCGACATAGACATTCGTCCAACAGACCTCAAAATCAATCAATAGCGGTCATATAACGTTGTTGACCAACATCAATGTAAATTTTGATGATCATAATGCAAAGCGTTCCTGATTTATTGAAAAAAATTTATATCGTCTATTGACAGATAAACCGACCGACATGTGCAAAGCTTTATACGCCTCATAAAAAAATGTGGGAGCATACTGATGTACGAGAAAGTAGAATATTTTCTAATAAAAAACACGATACATTCAACATCTCATTCATTCAGTGGCGAGACAATATTAACCATTATCAATCGTTCAGGCAAATGGACGGAAATAATTATACTTATTGTCGGATTAGTATTCGGGTTAGACAAGTTGGGCGCTTTTTATAACTTGTTATCGTATTTCCATGTATTATATATCTACTCTTGTGAGATGAATAGCATTACATGCACTGTAATAAGATGATTATATAATTCGGTCAACTTAGTTATTTTTGCAATAGATATATCGGTGACATTTCAGCGACTGATGTTATCAGATTGCATCCACCACTTTGTGTTATTAGGCCGAGGTATCAAACCTATACGTTTACACTCCTATTCATTAAGCCACTATCAATAATTTACAGTTTGCCGATTGTTAAATTGGTCATTCAATAAAATATAGCGTACTTGTAAAACCCCTTTTTAATAATTTTGTAAGAAGACACATATTAGCCCATGAAAGCACGTTGATTGCGATCCTTTTAATTATTTGAAATACAGTTTAAAAGCTGTCTCTCAATACCAACTTGCAAGTTGGTTGGATCAATACAATAACCCTTTATATCAAACTTTATCAAAGGCTTTTGAAATGTCTGCATATATATAACATACTCTTGGCTTTAACGCCCATGATATTTCGATCGAATTGAATCAGGAATAAATTACTAGCAATTGACTTTATGTAGACTTGATTTCTTACGAACAACTTACGATTCACGTTTATCAAGGATTGTTGGCATCCCGGACAAAACGTAGGCGTTTGAAATCGGTTATGAGACATACTTAAATCTGAAATTATATATACTATCGTTGGCAGTTTGTTACATATTTCATGTTAGATTGGACAGATTGTTATTTTGTACCGGCTATTAAAGGATACTTTATGGTCTCGTAATTGCTACTTGGTTCAGGAAACGTTTATCTATCATAGCGACATTATTGGAATATTGTTTAAGCCTGTGTCGGTACAGAGCGGTCGCTACTACACTATATGCAATGTACAGATGTAATGGTTAAACCACCGGTAATTATGACCGTGTTGCATTTCTGTCGGGTTCTATTGAAGGATAGTCCTTTGACAGTCCTATATTCGCTAGAATTAACTTCCCACGTTAGATTTAGACTGAAGCCTGTATACAGAAATTGTCAATACCCGGATATTGAATGTGATACATTGTCCGGTCATTAGTTAAACCTACGAGAAAATAGAATTAGTGATGACCAGTCTAGAGGTTGTATATAATACACGTACACTTTCCGTACCGGACAAATCATGGATACATCAACGCTCGGATTACATCGGCTATATTGAATATAGGCGGACGATAGGACAACACATAGTAAAAGTTGCATGACTTATAAAAATATTATGTTTCAAATCATTAAAAATAATGTTGTTGACCCATTAACAAGTTACAATAACAAAAATCAAAGAAATAATGGGCAAACTATATTCAGAATGAAAATTTGAATCAAATAAAGAATTCTGTTGAGTTATCAGTAATATTCAATTCCTTTTTTATTTTTATATTTTCAAATCTCATCATTTAACTTCGACCAAACCTCATTCATATATCAACATTTGAAAATACAAATGTTTACATAGAAAAGTCTTCAAAATATTGACAATATCAACGCAACTGGTATAGATTGCATAAAAGCCTAACTCCTTTAATTAAGAGACCTTCAATTATATCAAAACCCTTGACCAGAATCCTTAATATTAGTATAGCAAAATGATATGAGAAAATCAGACAAGGTAGCTCTCCACCAAATCAGCCTAGCTCAGAAAACAGTAACAACACGAACGAAATACAACTACACGGAACAATGCACTAACATAATCCAATGAAATAATTATAAGCCCAATTCCCCTTTGTAAAACAGCAGGATGACTTAGCCTCACAAGTAAAAATAACAAAACCTGCGATACCAAGACCGACAAAAACTCCGCCAAGATAAGTTCTTACTCACAAAGTGCATGCTGTAGAAAGAACGATCATATGGTTAATCAGAGACCCCGAGCGAGCATAGAAGTGAACAAATATTTTGTAGATAACGTATTTTGAACGTTATTGGCGTTCGACCACCGACTTACAATGACGCTTGATATATACAATGAACATTGTAAACACAAAATATATTGAAACTGGTGCAGGCTTCATGTAAATTTAAGACGACGTAAATTAAGGAAGGATATAATGATTCTGGTCGTTCGTCCATCGTTTGCTTTACATCAGGTATCGCAATTTTAATTATCAGGCGAGGATTTTAATAATGCAAATTTCCCGATATGATACTACTTAATGGCTTTTCTTTTTGTTCCAATCCTTTAGCCTTTTAGTCATTCAATGACTATGCAATAATACGGATCGTAACGATATTATGAATCATTTAAATGTAAACGCTATAATAGGGATGGTCACGATATTTGTATATGTCAAATGTGATGCAAGAAACTACAATAACAAAATTGGATACGTGGCAATCAAATTCCATGTATTAAAGCATTTTTTGTTACGTACATGTACCATGGCTATAAACTACATAGTGGTCAGATGCGGTACGTGATCTTAACAACAGTCGCCTACCTACTAGACGCACTTTGCACAAATTTACCCTGAACGTTCCTTATACAATGTAATGTGTTTCGCTTGTAATTTGAATACATGTTATAAGAACTTAATTGGTTATTTCCCTTAGAATGATAAAGTTTGTATTCAAGTGAAATTATTAACATACTTTTTATACCTTTATTTTTGCAATTCTTGTCACTAAATATGCTGGTCATTATTTACTCTGTGTGCATTTAATGTCCTTCGCCGTGTTCTACTGTTTTAGTCAAGTTCGATAAATTTGGTTCTACATTGCCTTGATTGTGCATCTTTTACTACCAAATATAGACATATAATGTATCAGCTTGTATAAATATATACTCGTACGGTTTCATTGATCAATGGACAATGAAACAAACTCTCGAGATACCCGACAAGATAACGCAGTTAGGCATACGTACATTTTTTAAAAAGTTCAATGTATTTGAGAATTGTACACCTAGCACTAAATGTTTTGTCAATGAGACTCAAAGAAAACCATTAGTATTCAGAATGATATCCCTTCGATCAAATGTACCTGTGTATTTGTTCATACCAGGCGTGTAAGGCGTACATCATCATATGGTATATGTTTAACCGCCAACAGTTTTAGCAGTGCAAGTTATAACAAATGCAAGTTTCGGCAAACAATAATGCTTTCAATTTGATAAGTGTATCATAAATGCAGGAAATAGATGAAATGAAAACAATTCAACCGTTGACGGTATGTATGAAGCAAATCATTTATCCCAACAACGAGCGCGGTGACATATCATTTTTGTGGGTTCGATGTCGTGGTAGAAACATTTCTGTAATTTCTAGAGGTTTCGGAGAATAAATGATCATTATATAAAAAGCATACGCGCCTCCTTAACATAATGTAAGATGGACCAGAATATAGGTTTGTCATATGGCCTGTTAAGAATTTCGATAGCAGGCTTTCAGGTATTAGAAATATATTTTCGTTTTAATTATGGAAACATTCCATACACTAAAATGAGAATGTATATTTGTAGCTATT
This sequence comes from Spisula subtruncata, assembly GCA_963678985.1. Lineage (NCBI taxonomy): Eukaryota > Metazoa > Mollusca > Bivalvia > Venerida > Mactridae > Spisula > Spisula subtruncata. Next base: position 24,353,791 of record OY787672.1, on the reverse strand, counting down.
TTTACGAAATTCTTATTGCCATATGATTTAATTATACTCTTCAGATGACAAAAGTGTTCAATTTAACTCCAAACCTATCATGTTTAATACCAATTTATAAAGTGAACATATCATACCACGACACAGCCTTGTCAATAATTTATAGAATAAAACATGGTTTAATCTACCGTCTATAAACACTACTGATTGCATAAAAATTAAATAAGATGTCATGTAGAAGGTCACGAGAAAAAAGGAATATGCTTATTAATAAATAAAAACTGTCCCATTGAGCCAAGATGTAATAAATACTAGGCAATTTGGTAAACATGTTTTAAATGGATCAAAAAAAATTCTGCTCCCCCTAAATCGATGTACTGGTCAGTGATTTCTGTTTATATTGACATTGCAGATTATCGTGTTAGAGTTACAGTCAGCTCTCGTTAGAATGTTTTTTTATCCGAATGACCCGGTTTACGTTTAATGCCCGGAGCGCACTAGACAGGTCCATTGTTTTCTCGCACCCTAGTTGGACATCGACTCCACTATATCATATCGCGCTTACTATGGATACCAGAACAATGATGGAAAAAGGGTTTAAACGATATAAAATAGAAACCAACAAAACATGTTCTCTTTAACATTATGTAGCAATGCCTTTTGTTTGTCAACATTTTGCTATCGAGAATTGCAAAATGCACTACGTTAATTATTTCGGAGCTATTGTTCCTGTTTTACTGAGTAAATAATTTATTTCGGATGTATATTGTTTTTATTTATGGAAGTGTTGCATTGTAGTACTAGTAATGTATTAGCAGTTATGTAAATATGATATAAGATACCATGTTTGGTTTGTTCTGTTAATTGTACTTTATATAAACTGTAAAAATTGTACGGAAAACACAGACTAAAACATAATGAGTACTTATAGTGAAACCGTCCTGTAAATCCATACATTTCACAAATTAAACAATATATGAACCTGATATTTGCTGACATCGAAAATAGTATATAATGAATGTCGTGAGAGGCATTGATTGAGAAAATAAGAATGAACTAAAGAAAATATATATTCAACGAGGAATATTTTTTCTCATGTTGTTTTGGGTTTATATCATGAATTGAGAATCGTAATTTTGTTACGACTTACTCATATTACAGCCAATAAGAAAACAATTGTTGACATAAACTTTCAGATCTGACTACCTATATCTGAGATAGACTGGCTCTCCACCAGATCACACTGATTTGTTAAACACAAACACTACACATAGCCCTAGATGTTTGCAAGCAAGATTGTCTGACAGTTCGTTTAGTTTAGTAAACATTTTTGAACCTTCACGAACGTGGTCAAAGAAGTATACTGAACAAATGCATAATCCGTAGGCTATGCGTCTCTACTACCAACATGTATGTTTATCAAGTAGAAAGAGCAATTTGTTGGTGAATCCACGGAAATGAAATGTCGGTCATATCCTATATCGGAAGTTATAAACGATCCTAGCATAGTTCTGAGTAAAACGCAATAAACATGAGACAATTTATATCAGACATTTAAAATTTACACTAAAACTAGAGGCTTAATTGGCACTAAAACAGCACAACAAATAAATAGATAAGATGGTGCAATTTCCGTCAACATGGTTTTAGTGTTTCCTTGAATGACGTGACGCGTAAATGAACATTTGCAATGGAAACTATCTTTATTATGCAACTGTGAAAAAGATATACAAAAGTGCTTAAGTTAACCAGCTGATCACATATAACATAGTCCTAGCTGTAAAAAAACTACAAACAGCTAATAATGATGTCATTAAAACACTAATATGATTCAACTTCCTCCTACTTTTTATTTTCAATATGCCACATCCTAAGCAAATTACTGGCATTTTTGATGCATGTGAAATGCATGTGAAATGCAATTGTATGTGGAATACCAATTTCATTAATTTAGACAAATGTGTTAAGGATAGATGAGGCTAAATGTGTTAAATGTTCTCTTTTACTGTTACAAACTTTTTATTTTCCGATAAACAGTTTTTATAAATAGATGGCGTTTCAAACTTAGTATTTGAAGCATGGTACAACGTGAAATTAAATATACAGATACATGTATGATAAAAACTGGTCGCTAGGCAGACAAATCGACATCGTTCCTTTATCATTATTATCCAATTTTGTATGTAACGTAAATATTGTATGATTGTACACTGATGAGACTAAAATAAGGAATATTTCGAGAATGATATTCAAATGAGATAGTATGAGAAGCAATACTTATACGAGGAAGTGTTTCACGAGTATCCTATGAGTGTCGAGTAACCATGAGCGCACTATTACGTATGATAAAATCGTGTCTTATAAACCCGTAATAAACAAATCAAAAGTTGAAGGATGTCTCGCGATCGAAACCTTAGGACTTTGATTATATCAACAACAATCTACGATCTACAGTATAACGAAATGTTCAGTGTGTAGAGGTGAGTTTGAAGTGTTTTTCATGAACTTATTGAAAGCAGTTCTAAAACTTCTGATTAAACCAAACTAAAAGTAGAAACGCTGGATGTTAAATACATGTACCAATACTGTTTAACACTCCTAACTTGTTTAACATTGACATACTTTATTTTGAGCACTCAAACTCGGTCTGAATTAGATGGTGGGGACTTGCCTCTAGAATGGAGTGTCTTTGGTTATAAAACAACAGGCCTAACCTTAAGGACTGGATCAATGACACAGCAATGGAATTTTAGTTTGAATATAGATTGTTCCATTACTAGACAAGAAACCATCAGAATGCGTAATACGATTAGAGTGTCTTTTCAACATGTGGGTACCTGACTTATGTTTTTAATAATTATTTATATTTATGATACGACAATTAGTATACTTAGTTCGTGTTTAGAAATAATTTCAGTCAGCCAACGCATTGTTTTCAAACTAGGCATACGTGTTCAGCTTCATAATCACAATACAAAGCTATGCTACAGTCTCCAACATTCTAACAACATTTCTGTTTGTTATAGACAAGTCTTCCCACGGGGCATTCGCGTTTACTGAACACAGTCTTGTCATGTTGATCGTCATCATTCAATACAAACAATTTATGACTTATGCTGTAAAATCGTATTTTACTCTGATTTCAACATGTTTTAGGTTTTTATGTACGTCTATGTATATTTAAGATTCATTATTCTGTAAATTTAGATCATGTGTTGCACCTATCAGGACAGATGTAAGAATATATGGAACGCTACCAATAAATGACCAGAAAATGTTCATTCAAGTGCATGTATTGGAAAATGCCATATTTTCATAACATGTAATAAACATGGGTATGATCATTTAGCTTTGACTTAGCACTTTTTTTAAATGCTTGTAGATTATTTTTGGTACTAACACATGCTATGTAGAGTTGTTGATCAGTGAAATCAATCGTAATTCATTCCACTTGTTCTTTTGACTTGGATATCACCCATTCAGACCAAAGCACCGCTAATACAAGGAAGATCTGTTATTACACACTGACACTAAAATCTATGTAATGTTCATTGAACAGAACATGCCATGTTCATATTCTATTCCGACAATGGTCTAGAAGATGATGTAGTTTACAACTAAGACTTACAAAGTTTTCCATTGGACATCATAATCCGATATGTCATGTGATGAGAACGTAAGTGGATGCTAACACATGTTTGAATTTGTTCAGTGAATGTCATTAAGCCCATAAGATGTTCTATCAATAAAAAATTGACGCAGTTCTATAATAGGAATCAACAACATCTGACAAATCCTATTTGTCAAACTAAAGTTCTGTCCATCTGTAAGTTAAATAAAGTCATGCTCATCAGAAAGTTCGATATAACACTTACAGATAATACAATACGACAGGGACAGGCATCAAATAACACAAAACAACAGAGTACAAAGAAACACATCACAATGGTACAAGACAAACTTAGTAGCACAATGTATGCAACTTCAATATCCCAAGGATATCCACAAGGAACGAGGACATCAACTTAACCGAACAAATTGAAACAACAAATAAAACAACATGCTAGCAAAAATCTATAATACAAAAACCACAATCAAAGGCTACTAGAAAAGTGCATATAACATAAATTATTTCTCACCCAACGCATTCAGGTCGTTTGTTTTCTGACTACTAGTATTAGGTAACGAATATCACGTTATGTACACAATCATTGACATATGATGTTATATTGCTCGAAATAAAACGGGTCAAATTCCAGTGATTTACTGACATTTAACGGGTGATTCTTATACTGCGACAAATACACCTGCATGCAACAGTGGTGAACTTTGGCACACATTGACCAAACTGATGTTATACTGCCCTTAGCAAATGTTCCTTGCAGTAATTTAATGTCGTAATAGATTGGTAGCTGTTTGGTTGGGGGAAATGTGTTGGTTAGTTTGACCAGTTTTACGACGTTACGTCAAATTTGCACCGGGTAGCCATTACTGACGTTACTATGACAGCAGTGCCATTTTTGCACGACATACCCTCATGCGTTTGATTCATGGTACAATATGTATCCTGGAACTTTTGAAACGCCCCTCTTATAATGTCTTATCTTTAAACAAAGTTATTATATTTTGGAAACATTTTCCCATGTTCTACAGTCCTTAACCGGGTTTAAACTGTCAATTGGCCACAATCTATAAAACGGCATTACAGCATGCTGTGTTATCCAGATCGCTATTTATTCATCAAAAGTAAAACAATAGACTTTGTCTGAATCCGATTTCATCCAGAGTTTGGCATAAACAAGTATCTTAGACAGTTAGGTTGTAAATATAAACCTTCGCTCAAGCCACTATTTTGGAAGGCGTCATTGCATGTTTGCATTTTTGAAATATGTTTCGATAGTTAGATAATTCTAATTTCTTGCATAAACTACAATTTATATGGGGGTAAAATATTATCTTGTAATTTGATAACACTTCCGCAAGCACATGCCCCCACAAACCGAGTTGTAAGGTTTTCCATACCGGATATGCGTGGTATTTGCCATTTACACCCAATGTGTAAGATAATGATGTCACGCTAATAAGTCAAACACATTAGCTAATCGTGTTCTATCTTGGTTTTAAGCATCTTTATGTGTCCATGACAAGGGACCATATTTTTGCACACGCTAATCAACCTTAAATAGCATACGATAAGGTGATTAGGTAATTTTGATTACAAAACGTCAAGCGCAGTACATTCAAACGCCTGTCTGAAGGCGTTAACTTTCTGTTCTGATTGACTTTGGCTATGGTGCGTGGGTAGAACACAGATATATCATTGATGAAGAATATCATAACACAATGCAGTTACTACACCAACCGACATCAGTAACAAATACCAGCTGTTACAATAAAAACTACGATTTCCATTCAATATAAAATGCGAACTGTCATTTATTTCCAAAACTCGTCAAGAAACTTCAACGCAATTGTGCATGTTGAACAAGTACGGTATTGCTTTTTGTTAATACAAATTATAGGCCTAATCGTCGATGAGGTTTTCAGGGCACGCCTCTCCTCGACCTAGTTGAAAGCGACCCTGACGCAGTAACGTCACAATGCAAACATGTGTTATCATAACAAGACGAGCAATAAAAATACGAAATGAGAAATTATTACAATAAACGACTATTAGCATACAGGACGGAATATCTATGTAACGGAGCCATGCTAAACAGAAACATTCGGACACATTATTCAACGCAAACAACGATGTACATACGACGATATAGCTCAATAATCGAAGAGCTCTTAGGCTCTTTTCATTTGAATTAGCGCAACAAGTTAGATAAGTGCAAGGGTTTTGCTAGGAAGATGCATCATCTTTTGACGTGCGAGCATCAGGTCCAACTCGATTCGGTTTGCTTAATAGCACTCAGGAACAAAACTTTATAGCCTTACTTTGAACTAAATGTGAGATATAGATACGTTCGTATTAGCTGGGAACGAGACGTCAACTACCAGAGAAACCGACTTGCTTATGTACATGTACATTGGAATAGGCCGTGCTCAAGGTGCATGTACACAGTTGTCTAGCAGCGGTGATAGACGACCTGTCGAACTGAGCTAAGTCATACATTTACTCTACCACGGACGGTTAATTCGATTGATTATGCCTATAACTTGCAATCTGCAATAGCTATGTGTAAGTTCGCATTATATATTAATTGACATTCGTATATAAGCAAAAGAACAAAAGAAACGCAACTATCTGAAGCAGCAGCAACAACAATGCCATTAGCAGTTGTAGCCATCATAGCATCATAATAACTATAAACAGCGTTAGTAACAGTCAAAGTAAATACCAACATCAGCAAATACAACAAAAATAGCAATGGAAATAAAATAAGCATGAAAATCATCAATTATAATAGCAGTATTAATAAAAACAATAAAAACATAAGCAGCGTTATTAACACATCGTCAAACTCCTTAAATAAATAGGTTTTAATTTCATCCAGCTTGGAATCAATAATCGCGGTACTGTCATATAACAAACATAGACTGTTGTAGCATTATTGTGACATCCGGTACATGTAATGTAACTTTCATTTCTTGCGTGAGTGTAAAATTGGATCAGTCAACATTCCATTTTTCTTGTACATATAATGACAATGATTTACGACGATTTATAGTGAACGACGATGCAGAGCGATTACAGCACTTACATTATCTATTAACTCGTCCGTTAAATAACGGCTGTATACAAAACACTCCGTTTGTGTGTTCTAGTCATGAACAAGCCTCGGCGAAATCATTATATCGTATTATGCTGTATCATTAAAGTACATTAAGCCGGCAAATATAAATGTGCAATATCGGGATTATAACTATTAAGAATGTTTAATCTATATTTTATCTTACGACATTCATATGCTCGAAATCTGCATTGAAAACGGGATGGTCGTCTTTGTGTTATGTGTGTTTCCATTTATACTCATGGATAAAAGTTTGCATTGTTGTGAAATTATGTTCGTTCCAGGTATTTGTAAGGTTTAGGTTAATGTATACATGTCACATTGTGCTAGACGAAAATAGAAATTGACTTCCTGTGTAATACATTTTACACCATCAAACCGAGTGCAATGTATTTTCTACTGTGTTATAAAATTAACATTTTTCAAATTTCCATCTTTTAGTCTGGCTTTCTAATGTATGCAACCTAACCTATTATTGTGTTAGACAAGATGTAAATTCATAAGAAGTATTACTATGCAACGGAAGTCGGCTTATGAGTTACAGGTTTTTGTACCGGGTGACTTTTCAAGCCGACTTTAAATTTTGTGAAAGATTTGTACGTATCTACATGTATCAGCTATTGCTTGCTTTGTGTCATGTTTGCACCTATTCTGTCAACAATATTGAAGTCTCTTTTATGCTTTTAATTTCAATCGTCGAATGAAACTGTAAAAGTCATTTATTGTTCTTTTAATTTCAATCTCCATTCAACTGCTGACACGGAATATTATTTTACTACTGTATTCATTTAACATAACATAATCAGACAACATCGCTGCACTCGTTATTGTGGTCCATTGCACATGTTCAACCATTTACCAGTACGACGTGGTTTCGTGTCAACTTAACTTTCTCAGGTATATGTTCTGACATAATTTAACGATGCATTCCTCTGAGACCACCGACAGTGAATACTGAATACAAACAGATCATTGTATATTCATTTTACTACCGAGGTCGTCCTTCAAGACAATTTCTTTGAATATTTTGTGTAACGAATTTTACATACTAAGTTCGAGATGTTGACTACAGTATATAAATTTCAGACATTGGTTTACATAAACATATGCATGATGTAACAAGATTAAATGATTCCATAATAAGTGCGATATAAATGATAGGGATCATATACCGTTCTGCCATATACTACATATGCCATGTAGAATATTTAGATAACATTCAGTGCAATAAACCATAATTAACGAGACATATAAAAATATTGTCATCACGTCTTGCGACGTTAAGTTCCCCAGTTCAATCTAAAAATCTAAAAATACCGTTTATCGAGGTTGAAAAGAACAACATTTGCGCATCTAACAACACTTTCTAAATCTTTCAACATCCAACACAATTCTTATTCACAGACATATAATTATCATATACTCCAATGCTATTTATAACGATTCAAATAAATCATAATTATATGATGGTCCATTTATTTCACACATTAGTAAATGCGGAACAACTACCTTATATTTAGACAATATAAATGGTATTTGTGCAACAGTAATGCAAACACATAACTGCTGAAATGAAAACCATTTTTCTACAAAGTGATGTAACAACCTAATATTTGATGTCATGCAACTGCAATATTTCCTAGATGGCTGAAAAGCAGAAATCATATTGTTATTGTAAATTGGGAAACTCTGCGATTAAATAATAAAATCCACATTGCATTTAAAAATGTATGTGTCTTTAAACCACAATCAATGATGTGACAAATTTGAATCGTCGGGAAATGAATCTGAATATCTGTGTACTAGAGTGTCATAAAGAAATTCAAACGACGTTTCGGACTCATTTCACAGATAACTGGTTGTTTAAAATGAGTGTCTGCTTAATGTAAGGGTACTATGATTGTACTATGGTTTTACATCAGAACAAACACTACACGAATATCCTATTATTTAAGTTGTTTTACATAATATAATAACTTTAAATGTTAAAGTTATTTACATTTACTAATTGTCGAAATTAATGGATCAATCTGCATGTGTTTGCATTAGTTTAACTGTTAATGTTGGTATTAAATTTAACATGTGCACCGTTCTTTGACAAACGACATATTGTTTGAAATTGTATTCTGTCTGATATCTGAATCACTGTCGGAGTACATGTAGTTTTACGTAAGAATCCACGTAATACATAATATCCAGATGAAGAGAACTCAAGTTCATTAATTTTATGGTAAAATAACGAACCCCACCGCAGCAAATCATTTAGATTTCAGACAATGTTTTCGCTTCAAAACTATATTTCATAGTGTTATTTGGAGAACATTTATAAAGTATAATAATTACAACGTGGTAACGGGATGAAAGTTGTGTTACTGAAATGTTCATTTTCAAAATCTTGGCAAATTTTAGTTTAGATATTACGTACACATTGATGTTGACATTTTGAGAAAATTGCAGATCATACAATGATTTAGCTCTCATTGTATTGCATTTATCAATCTGGTATTATTGATAATATGCAAAAAGCTTGAATTAATATTTAGGGTAAGGGGTTCTTTTTTATTTGTCTACTATGTAATTAGTCCAAGCATCATTTATATAATTTGGATTGACCAAATTATCGATCACTATTATACTTATACAATTTATTGGGGTTAAGACTACCTAAAACAATATTTAAAGCAATTATTATTAGCTGCATGTAGAAAGGTTCGCATATTTATACCTGTGTAATACACATACATATGCATACAACATGTTGACTGTGATGTAAAGGCACCAGAAAGTTGAAACAACTTGATGTTCTGATCTTTGCTTGCGGAGATCATAAAAAACTTCAGTCGCCAATTACATTATACAGAGGCATATATTACGTATTTTGAGTAGAGTGTATGTAGAGTTATACAAAAATATGATAGTTTATATACCTTTAATGGTACAATTCTGGTAAATATCCTGGTGTGACTTTACACTGTGTAATTGATATCCTTCATTATTTTCTGCAGAATCAATCACATCTCTCTTTGTTTCTACCATCAATTCTAGTTGTACTTTTTGCTGTCTGTATTATATGGACTTACAATATATGATATTTGCTTAATGCATACTGCTTTCACAGATGGATGGAAATACACTAATCGGCAAATGTCAATGTTTTTGTCACCTGTATTTCCAGACCGGACCCGAAGATAATAAAGTCATTTATTATAAAGACCTGAAGTGACATTAACACGCTATATGAAAAAGCTATGAGCATGTTTGCCAGTTTTAGTTCGTTTTTTATGAATGAAACTATATATGTTAGTGTTTGAGACTCCTCGAAATATATTGGCATAAATTAATCACACAAGCAAAAATGGCCACACGTAAATAAGTTCAAGGTTGTTTAATGTCATGGAAGACCATGCACGGATCTTCTTGATGATATTCTAAATAGTGTGCAATACGAATACGTATTGCTGGACTATACGAAAATGATGCCTAATATAGTTATATATTGTGACATTCCTCGCGCTGTGTACCTGTGGAAACCCTATTTACACTTTAAAATAAATGTTTTAACCACAAATATTACACATCATCTGTCGGTCATTATTTTATCATTTGTACAGTGTGTGTTGTTTATGAGTTATCCTGCATAGTTACACCTGCTACATTCTTTCCAAAATAACAGGTTGGAAATACAATGTATACTGTTTCAGGATACGTAGGTTGTAATTGTAGTAATAATGCGATTCATTCTCATATAGTGCATGCGCCGGTTATTATTCAACTGTAAAGGTGAACGAATATCGCAGTACTGCGACTGTGGCTGAGATGTGTTGCTGTTTTAGTTTTAGGTTTCCTCGTTTGATTATGTAGCTTGTAGCTACTGTGATTTTATTCAGTTTGAAGTGCAAATCACTCACATCTATTTCCGTGTATGATAAACAAGGTATTTCCCGTTAGTAGGAACTAATGAAAACCGTTTACGTAATAAATCAATTCACTCAATTATCAAGTAAATACATGTATTATAAGCAACAGACACCCAACGCTGAAGAAAGTACACACGTCAACATTATCTTAATCAAATATGACACCATTAAAGCATACAACGATACCTTATAGAGCACATGTATTGGAATATAAAAGATCATTGCTTGTAGATAGGAATAAGTTAACAAGATTATTGACGAGCATCAGTTGGACGGTTATTGAAGATCCTTATTCTACTTCGTATCGATGGCTTCGTATGCTATGATGTCACGTTGACCAAATTGGAGTTGAAGCAGTTTTACCATGGGTAAAGAGTAACTTCCTTGAGTTTGCAAAATTATTATGTTATCAATTTCAAGATTAACGTATATTTTTTACAGTTGTATCGTCTACACGTGTAGTTACGCTTTTTTGTGTTGCGACTGTGCTTGGTTAAGTTGAGTGTTGCCTTCTCTGTTCGATGCCCTGTTATATTTTAAATTAATGAAACGTTTAATAACTAGGGTCTTGGTAAAGCAATTTTTAATTCATTGGTCTTTTTTTAAAAGAATTGTACGGTGTATTTGTTAGATTGTATATTCGGTTTTGAAGCGATAATGTTTCTTTACTATATTGTAAAGAAGATACTTGCAACACTAAAAAAAAATGATATTTTTTTCTGTAAATGTTGATGTTTGTTTCTTAGTGCTAGTGTTGATTGGTCATATACATTTGATTACTTTTATTTCATTTTATATCAAAATTTTGTAAGACTATATCATAGCATGTGAATAGTACGCTTATACATGATTTGAATTGATTTAAATTGAATTGTATAACTTAAGTTTTTAATGTCAATATCCCCAGGGACTCATATTACTATACTGGTTACAGGCATGTTTTGTTCCGAACAGAAATTAATTTCATTTTGCAGATTTACTGACAAAGAATAAATTGTAACAATTAATGTTCAAGAGAAAAAATAGTTGTCACAAATAACCTAAAGCGTTAATTTTAATTTAATTAAATCGATACGACCAAGAAAAACGTGAGAAAAGAGATGAAGTACTACTTTTTATACAGCAAAAAGTTGTTGAGTGTTAATTGAAACTATTAATGATGAATGTCGTTATGTTCATTTCTTCCCAAAATAATTGAAATTTAACAGTACTAATACACCACGGCAAACACGTACATTTGTAGTTTATCTGTACAATAATTAGTGTGCATAAAACATGTCGGTGATTATTTAAAAGCACCAGAAAGACTACACAACACTTGGTGGTCTCATCGTCGTTGGTCAGGAGGATTAAGCTGTTATTACCAAATAAGTCAAAGTATTTTAAAGCTTATATGAGAGTCAACGATACTTAAATTAGCAATATTCACAAAAAACAGGTACTGTATTGATATGCCTTAACATTTATAATTAATTTCAAGAAGTGAAAATGAGGTGAAACATGACTCTTTCATGAGATAATATTCACAAAAAGTCAAACTTTAATCTCATTTATTTGTATTTTGCGGCTCATTTGCTGTCATTCAGTGTGTAATCATGTTCTTTTTGTTTTTTTGTATTCTCTTTATTTTATATCTGTGTCGAGCATTTGCAGAATATGATTGTTCTTATGGTGTCTGTTATCGGCTGGTAAGATTTCATGATGATTGCTGTCTTTCCGAATTTCTCATTTTTTGTTAATATTGGCATGAAATATACTAATCCAGTCGATAGCAAACAAGAGACGTTTCTATGTACTTACAGTGTATATCAGCCCAATAGTCGTTGACATTTGTCCCACTGACCTCAAAATCAATAGGGGTCATATACTGTTATTGACCAACATCCATGTAAACTTGGATGATTCCAATGCAAATTGTTCCTGACTAATTGAACGAAATTCATTTGGTCTATTGACAGGCAAACCGACCGACATTTGCAAAGCAATATGCGCCTCATCAAAGAACGGGGAGCATTATGAATCACTGATGTGCGTGAAAGTAGATTTTTGCAGACGATATGATTGACTCGTGCATGTAAAAATTAAGTAATACATACTCCCTTATAAAAAAACACGATACATTAACCGTCTCATTCATTCAGTGGTGAGGTTTTTTTATCATTATCCATCATTCAGGCAAATGGACGGAAATAGTTAGACGTACTGATTGTCGGATAAGTATTCGGGATATCTTATACTTAGACAAGCAAGTCGCTTTTTATAACTTGTTATCGTAATTACATGTATTATAAATCTGAGATGGATATCATTACATGCAATGTATAAAGATGATTACAAAAATATTGGTCAACTTAGTTATTTCTGTAATTAATTTATCACAGACATTTACAGCGACCGTTGTTATCAGATTGCATCCACCACTATGTGTTATAAGTCCGAGGGTGTTAAACCTATAGCTTACACTTGTATTCATTTAGCAATTATCAATAATTTACAGTTTACAGATTGTTTAATTGGTTATTTGATAAAATATAACGTACTGAGTGTCAAAAGTTCCAAAATCACTATATTGCGCGTCTATTTTATTTTAATCACCATCAAGTTTATGATGATTAAATTGCACATGTTGGAGTGATAATTTATTGATACGAACCCATGGCAATTATCGAGTTTTATGAATACTTAGTGTATTGTTAGATAATAATATTAATTGTGACACATCCACACGATTCAAAATACACATACCGACATTCTACTTTTTTGGAGTGGAAGGGAGGTAACACTGGTAACAAATTATCTCTCTTTGACCAGAGACAATAAGAGATCGTATTATAGTGTCTGTCCCGAAGGTAAAGTTTCTTTGTCACAAAAACACAACATGAAAACATGTTTCCCATTGAATGTTAATGTTGGTTGGACTACGCTTAAGCTACAATAATGCCGTTGAATTTTGTGTTTAAATGATAGCTCCATTACCTGTCTAAGTCGGTGGCATTGAATCTAGATATATTGTCATGTGGTTCGTCATATACACGGTTCGTCTGATTTAGCATGATAGAGACCCTCGTATTTGATGTAGTATATGCCCAAAATGTATTGTTATCGATTAATCTAGTTAAATGTTAAGTTATATCATGAACTAAAAATAGTAAAGGGCCTAACTTAATCTTGTGAAACTCCTGTTTTAATAATTTTGGAAGAAGACAGAGATAAGCCTATGAAAGCACGTTGATTGCGATCCTTTCATCATTTAAAATACAGTTTAAAAGCTGTCCTCAATACCAAGTTGGTTAAATCAAAACAATAACCCTTTATATCAAACTTTATCAAAGGCTTTTGAAATATCTGCATATATATCATACTCTCTGTTTTAACGCCTATGATATCTCGATCGAATTGAACCAGAAATAAATTACTAGCAATTGGCTTTGTTTTGATTTGATTTCTTACCCACAACTTTGAAATCGGTTATGAGACATACTTAAATCTAAAATTATATTTCATCGTTGGCAGTTTGTTACATCTCTCATGTTAGATTGGACAGATTGTTATTTTGTACCGGTTATTAAAGGATACTTTATGGTCTCGTAATTGTTTCTTGGTTCAGAAAACGTTTATCTATCATAGCGACATTATTGTAATATTGTTTAAGCCTGTGTCGGTACAGAGAGGTCGTTACTACACTATATCCAATATACAGATGTAATGGTTACACCACCGGTAATTATTACATAGTTACAACTTCTGTCGGGTTCTATTGAAGGATAGTACTGTCCTATATTCGCTAGAATTAACCTCCCACATTGGATTTAGACTAAAGCCTGCATACAGAAAGTGTCAATACCCGGACATTGAATGTGTCACATTGTCCGGTCATTAGTTAAACCTACGAGAAAATAGAATTAGTCATGACCAGTCTAGAGGTTGTATATAATCCACGTACACTTTCCGTACCGGATAAATCATGGATGCATCAACAATAGGATTATAGTCTAGTTATAGTAAGATGACAGTGACGCAGAGGTAGAATCCACTATTACGGTGTAAAACCAATTATGATGGCTTATACAAGCAGGTTTGTGTTGATTTAATGCTAAACTAAACTCTACCTGCTCTGACAATGGTTGTAATCTTTTGGGTTCACATAAACGGCTACGTCATTGGCCAAATATCCTAACTGGACTGTACATCGGCTATATTGTTTATAGATAAACATTAGAACAACATTTTGCAACAGAGCTACATAAGTTATGAAAAACTTCTTTTTCAAATTCCGAAAAAATAACAAATACTATATTCAGGATGAAAATTGGAATCAAATAAAAGATTTTGTTGAGTTATCAGTAATATTCAATGTTTGTTTATTTGATATCTCGAAAACTTATCATATGACTTCAACCAAACCCCATTCATATATAACACTTGCAAACACAAATGTGTTCATAGAAAAGGCTTCAAAATTTTGACAATTTCAACGCAACTCATTTAGATCGAATAAAAGCCTAACTCCTTTAATTTAGACAGCTTTTATAGACCTACTCCGGATCTCCACTTACCTGTAGGTACAAATAAATGGTTACCGTTTCACTTGAATATTCATATCTGGACAAAAGAGTTTGGGTCAGTTTTGTTTGCATTTGCATATAAAAAAGTGTTGCTAGATCAAATTTGTTTGTACCTACATGTAAATTAAGGGGAAACCGCCTTGCACAGAGTTCCGGATATCAACTAGGAAATCAAAAACCTTGACCAGAATCCTTAATATTAGTATAGCTAAAATGATGAACGCGGACAAGGCAGCGCTCAGCTCAGAAAACAGAAACAACACGAACGAAATACAACCACACGGACCAATGCACTCACATAATCCGATGAAATAGTTATAAACCCAATTCCCATTTGTATAAGACCAGAATGACCTACCCTCCCAAGGAAAATTAACAAAAACTGCGATCCCATATGACCGAAAGAAAAACTCATCTAAGACAATTCCAAGTTCCTGCTGCAAAAGGGCAGAACGATATAGTTTCACAATTATATGGTAAATCAATGACACCGAGCGACCAGAGTGAAAAGTATTAAGATACAAATAATTTGTAGAAAACGTATTTGAACGTTATTGTCGTTCGTCGACCGACTTACAATGAGGAATTGATACATAAAAAGAACATTGTAAACATACAAGATATAGAAGCTGGTGCTTGCTTCATGTAAATTTTAGACGTCGTAAATAAAGATGGTATGTAATTATGTATTTATTCATCGTTATTTTTACGTCACGTGACACAATATTATTAACAAGGTGAGGATTATAATAATGCAAAGAAACCACTTAATGGCTTTTTCATGGTTCTTTTTCTTTAGCCTTTTACTCGAATGACTATTAGATACTATCGTAATTCAAGGACTATTCTACAATTGGGATCGTCACGATAGTATGTATCATTTTAATGTCAACGCTGTTCTATAAAAGTGATGGTCACGATATTTGTAAATGTCAACTGTGATGCAAGTAACTGCAATAACAGAATTAGATACGTCCATCGAGTTCCTTGTTATGAGAAACTGTTTTTGCTACTTACCATTTCCATTTCTATAAACTTCAATGTGATCAGATGCGATTAGTGACGAAATGTGATCTTAACAACAGTCACCCATTAACTAGACGTACTTTACACAAATTTACCCTGAAAGTTCATTATACGGTGTGGTGCTTGTAATTTGAATGCATGTTATAATAAATTCATTGGTTATTTCCCTTAGAATGATAAAGTTTGGTGTTTGTATTCAAGTGATACTATTCACATTCTATTTTATACCCTTGTTTTCGCAATTCTTGTGCAGTTCATGTCTTTCACCGTCTTCTACTGTTTTAGTCAAGTTTTATCTAACTACTTTTCCTTCTGATTGCGCATTTTGTTTACTTCAGAATATAGACATATAATGTATCAGTCCGTCTTAATGGATACTCGTACGGTTCCATTGATTAATGGACATACATGTACTTAATGGTGAATGCCCTTGTTTTGTTACGTGTTCTATTTAGACCCAAGAAAATAAAGCCGCGGTGTTACAAACTACCATCCACCACTTTGTGTTATTAAGTCGACTGTGTCAAGCCTTTAAGTCACACGTTTATTTATAAAGCCGATATCAATATCACAGGGAAATGTATCGTTGATAAAAAGTTAAACGAAAAAGTATGTCCGTAGTATATTTGTTCTAAGGCAACCAGAATGTCAAGGTATCTGTAACAATAATTAGTTTTCGATATCTTTATAAACTTGTTACATTCATACAAAACAATGCTAAATCTACTTCCATACAAATTCCATCAAAGTTTATCAGATAGTTTAACAAGTTACGCCATGTAGATACTGCGTCAAAATCGATCTCTGTTGAGCAGTCTCCTCAAATCTACATGTCTGTTCACAAAGTGTTTAACAGATTATTTAAAGTACATTTTTTAAATAATATTGCATAACATCGTTTATGTAAATCCACAGCCATAAACAGATGATTCATTGTATATTTATTGCAGTAAATAATGCGAAACAAAGTGCACCTCAGTGATTCACGGTCTGTATCCGTATATTGACTGCCAAGTCGGATAATGGGTGGCTGGATGATAATGGTGGCTATGGCCCTATAAATCGACAATAGAGACGCAAGTTTGTATGAAATTACCTTTTTACTATGATACAATGCGTACATGTTTCTGTTACTATTGATATAGCAATGCTTTATCAATACAACAGTACTTTTACCCTCATAAATATCCATAGGAAAGGGCAGAGAAAAGACAAAACATCACCCAAAGTAAGCGATATTAATATTTTTATTCGTACTTGATGATTCAACATTTTGTTGTATACACTATATCGATGAAAAATAAATACAAAGTATTGATAATTAATATGCCACATCACTTACCTCTCTAACATAAGCAATAAATCCAAAAATCATGTTTTTGTACTAAGTGTCTGTGATGAAGTGGATAATAGCGGCTACTTGGTATTAATAATTGGATAAGTATCTGGCTGTTGATGGATAATAGGCAGGCTTACTGCATTTTATAATATTGTAATAGCAATAATGGAAAATATTTATAAATATAGCCATTTATATAACAAGCATCTAAAGTGCTTAGCACGCGGAAGTCAGCTAATTGAAAGTTCATTAATAGTCTAAAATACAAATTCACTTGATTATCACTGATATGCAATTTTGAACAGATGTGTTTTCAATGTTTTATGAAAGACTGTCAGAGAATCAATGTGTTTCATATCCACAGAAAGACCGTTCCATAAGGTGGCAGCACATGTTTCGAACCACATTTCATCGTAATTCTTGGTTCTTATTCTAGGAATGTTTATTAGCATAGCAGTGTCTGATCTTAAAGACCTGGTTTGCTGGTATTCACAAGTCAACTCATTCATTTTAATGCTGACATTGTTGTAACATATCTTTGCTTTCTAAACTACTAACTTCTTTATAAACTGTATAAAAATCAATAACATATGCATTTATATTGTATATATGCATCACTTTAATATAATAAGATAATAATAATCTGATAGATATAATTATATACATAATATAATTTATATACTGTATGCTTACATGTAGTCCTAAATAGCACGACTGTGTTCGCGTCACTACTGCAGTGGTGCACTAAGCCTGAACACATTCATTTATGCAAAACACAATTTATAATATATGATAGTGTCTCTCCTTTATGTAGAACCCGAATTAAATTAGCATTTTTTAATGTCTTTCTTTGAACAAATCAGAAACCGACATAAGCATGGACTCGAGACAGCGTTAAACATAACCAAACATAATTGCTTACGTTCTTCATATGCGGCATAAAGTAGGTCACTGACATTACCAGAGGAAATTTGTTTACAATACTTAACTAAATGACATATAGATCTAACATCTCCATACATGGGACATTTAAAATCCCACCATACACATTGTTGTATTGATAAATCATTGCTTTATCAATCGTGACAGAAAAATGTACGCATTGGATCAAGTTCAAGTTCAAGAAATTTTATTGGCATAAACATATATACATGTTTGTCGCCACAAATATTTGGCGTTTGAAATATACAATTACAGAGAAATACATTTATACGAACAAAAGAAAAGAAAAGTATGAATAATATTAATTGGAAACAAATAGTTATGTTCAATCACATACATGCACATAGTAAAACAGTAATTTCATATTAACATGCGTCTCTATTGTCGATTTGTTAGGGCCCTAGCCACCATTATCATCCAGCCATTCATTATCCGACCTAGCAGTCATTATACGGAAACAGACCGTGTGATTGTTAGTCAATACCACTACAAATGGACCTTGAAAGACAAATATAAGTATTACAAAAAAGTTGCCCTCCTTTACGGTTGAATGATCACGCCATCACAAATGGTAAAACGTCTATTGCAAACTAATTTGACTAACTATTAGTGTATTTCGTATCACAGACATGTATCAAGTAAATTGGAAGAGGAAATTTAGTCGAAAATGAAAAGCCCTTACTTTGCGCGCTTGAATAGACGTTTTACCATTTATGATGGTATGATCATTCAAGCGAAACGGAGGCCAACGGAAATGTGTTCAACATGAATACTATATATACACAAATGGACAGTGTTAGTAAATAGTTATTTCGAGTTAATAATTTTTAAAAAAAGATTTAATTCGTTTGCGAAACTTTTGACGCTCAGTATATATAGTGATAGCCGTTTTGAATATAATCGAACAGAAACTTTAAAATGTCAAAAGCGAGATATTGTCTATATCAATTTGTAACAATGTACATTGTTATTTGATTGTCAAACACTTGCTATCAAGAAAAGCAAGATACATTGTCTTGATAAGTTCTGAGAAAAATGTTCCTGTTCTTACATTACTTAGCATGTGAATTAATTATCAAATAGTTGATTTCGGATTATGTTATTTCGATACTGAGGATAAACGGCCTATTTTGAAACTTTTATAGCTATGTGTGTTGTTTATGGAATTGTTGCATATACGATACAATGTTTGGTTTGTGCAGTTTTATTTGATTTATATGTATTGTAAAAAGATGTACCGATAAAATACAAAAACATCATTAAGGCACGGGACTCCTGGCCAATTTCGCCGGAAATCGTTCAGATTTTGCATAAAATACGCACATTCAAAGAACGCATCTTTCACACTCGACGAAGTTAAAACTAATTTCAAACAATGCATTCGTCGTATATGACAGTATTCTTTTCGCTTTTTATTCGACTTTTCGTGATTTAAAGTTTACGACAGCCACAGAGTTACCTCCCGTAGCACATTGCCGGTTTGCGTTATACAACAAACACACGACAAATTTCAACCTTTTTTGCGCGTAATTATGACAATTTGTTACAATCTGGTGCTGTAAGAATGTTATTCGAAAGAATATAGATGTCTCGAAAGCGGAACAAAATTAGACAGTTTCGATTCCACCGGTGGCATGCGTAAGACGACCACAAACAAGTAATTATTGTAATTTCTATTGTTTTTTTCCCAAAATTTTGGCAATATTATTGCAAGAATTTATGCACAAGTCAGTTGCTCCCACGGCACCCAACCCCCGGGGATAGGCGGTGGATAGGCAGGCAATCAGCCATGTTTTTACCTTCCAGCTTTCACCGCACAGCCGGGGAAATGTTATGATGTTTTTTATTCAAAGATAAGTACCCCGGGGATATTATTTAGTTGTCAGGGGCTGGGGAAATACCAGAGATTTGACCATCAGCTGTCCCCCGCAAGGCGGTGGAAGGGCCAGTGTTCTGACAATTCAAAAGTAAAAATCCTGGACGATCCCTGGCGGTGGAGCGCCGTGAATACAACCGACTGGTGCATTATTAATCATGATAATTTTACGCACAAAATATGTTGCATATTTAATGACATTAATCCAAAAGATGAGCATTAATTGAACTTAATTCATATCATTCATGATTATTCGATTTATTGTCCATTATGATTATACACTTAGTGAAGTTAGTCAATCGTAACCAATGCCGCCTGCCCTAGTCAGGCTAGTGTGCTGTCTTCTAGGAGTTCCTTTTAAATATAAAGTTTCACAGTCTATGATATCGAGTCGAGGTTCGACTACCCTGTCCCTAGAGCTAGGGCGCATGGCGGTGGAAAGCCGCTGAGGGACAATTATTTGTTTGGGAACAAACTCACTTTGCCGGGACAATGTTAAGGTAACACCACCGATATTTTCCCAAACTTACAACTGGAATTACACTGCAAATACAATACAATAAGAATATAGGCCAACTATGTATACAGCTCTTGGTCGTGGAATTGACATGAAACTTCAAAATAAAGCATTTATTAATGTTGAATGAGTTCTGTTGTTTGTAATACTTAAACATGTATATAATGTTTACAGGTGTGAGGAGTCATGGGTCATGGTTTAACTTATAGACTGTATGTCAACAGACAAGATCACTTGGCAACACCACTTGGCTGCTCCCTAGATTTGTAATGAAGTGATATCCTCCAACTAATCATTCAGAGGAACATTCATAACAGAAAGATAAAGGTAAGATATGTTGAAAATGTTGATTAACTGACCCAAACTTGTGGCTCAGTATATACAGGATGGTGCTATAATTATGCTGTGTTCTTTTATGACATACTTTAGAGCCAGAAGTGTTGACTATTGGGGTCAATTTTGACTATGGTATACTTTTTGCTTTTGTGATACTATTGCTTTATTGCAAATTACTATTGTTTTACTATTGCAATGATTATTGCTAAGTTTTGACTAGCAATGCAGTACATGTTCATGATTCTTGAATACTCAATCAAAGACATATAATTACACATTGTTACCATTCCATTCAAGTTCAACCTTGAACAAAAAACTAAAAAATTGCGAAAATTTAAATTTAATTGAAAGTCCTTGAATTTAGTCACACAGCCTTGGATATACATGAATTGTGTATGAATAAGAATGTTGTGAAAATAACACATTATCTGCATAAAATATGATGAAGAAACACTCTTTGTCTTACCTATTAAAAAGTGATGTTACTGCATTGTTGCGAGTGTTAGCAGTAGTCGTGATGACCATAATTTTCTTATTAGGGCCCTGCAAATTTTTTTCAGGTGCCCTATAGTAATCACCCTGTCCGTCTGTCCGTCCGTCCACATTTTTCATGTTTTTTCTTAATTACTTGCAAACCGTTAAAGGTAACGACTTCAAACTTTAAACATAAGGTCACAGCAACAATACACTATTGTATGCCAAGTTATGTTACTCCAGCTACAATATTGTAAGAATTATGGCCCTTTGTAAAATTACAAAATGAAACTTGCTATACATATTGACAGTGACAATACGCACATGTGTAGCAAAGGGCAACAACTCTAGCTTTAATAAATTTTGGCTTGTGCCCCTTTTTCGACTTCAAACTTTACATTGGCCATAGTTCAAAAACTTTTCAAGATATTCAAATGAAACTTGCAATACTTATTGACAATAATAACGACAGGGCCCTGATCACGACAGTGATGGTTCTAGTTTATCCTGCACAAAAAAAAATTCTATAATTTTGCTTTGTAAATGTTTTGAAATGGCCTTGAAAATTCACATTTTACCTTGAAAAGTCCTTGACTTTAGTGAGATTTGTGCATGAACTCTGGGCAGCAAAAGTAATATTAAATATATTGTACTGGTTTTCAATTTGTTATATGCAGCCACCCCCCCCCCCCCTAAGGTCTATTCCCGTAAACCAAGAGCACCTTTGTAGAATGTCACACAATGAATTTGTTAATAATATCTGGTTTGGCCAATTATGTTGATAGGAGAATTAGGTATTTCAAGTGCAAACTAATGGGGGGGGGGTTCTTTAATTTAAAATTTAACTGATAATAATACATTTTCAATATTTATTTCATTTTCTGATTGCAGTTTGTTGTTTTGAGGCTTGGAAATGTCATCATAAAATGATTGGTGAACTGTTTACACCTGGCAACAGATGCATGTTCTCTCTTCTCTATGAAATGTGAATCAAATAGATACAAACGTGTGATCAAGACATCCTGCTGCAGAAAAAAGTCAAAGAACAGCTACAATTGGTAATTTGCAGTTTTATTTATAATATATTTTTTATTTAAATTTTAACTTGCACATAAGTTGTATCCATTAAATATTGTTTCCTTGCTTGAACATCCCATAATTGCTAACAGTTTACATAGTAATAGCTCTGTAAAGGGTAATAAAGATTTTATTAGCTTGACTTTTTTAAGAGTTATTCCCCTTTTCTGAAAATATGTCAATTTGTGATTGAAAGACTGTGGAAGATACTTGAAATCCAACATAGTTATTCACAATGATCAAGATGGGAATCCATAGGTAAGAGTTATTGGCAGGACCGATCTTATAAAATCGTTTATTGGCAGGACTGATATTTAGTCCTGCCAAAATCCAAAAAGTCATCGGTTTGAAGGCAGGACTAATCATTCAGTCCTGCCTTTAACCTATTATTTAATGGTTAAAGGCAGGACTGATCATTTCAACGAGTTAAATATGGATAAATACGTTATATAAATCTATAAGATTGTATCTAGATCTTCACTATGATAGAATAGCATCAGTGCCATGAGGTCCAGCGTTTAACCAACAATATTTTGTACTGCACACTGATAGAATGACATTGGTACCCTGAGGTCCTGCCAATATCCGACTATATTTTATACTGTAGACTGATAGAATGACATTGGTACCCTGAGGTCCTGCCAATATCCAACTATATTTTGTACTGTAGACTGATAGAATGACATTGGTACCCTGAGGTCCTGCCAATATCCAACTATATTTTGTAATGTAGACTGATAGAATGACATTGGTACCCTGAGGTCCTGCCAATATTCAACTATATTTTGTACTGTAGACTGATAGAATGACATTGGTACCCTGAGGTCCTGCCAATATCCAACTATATTTTGTATTGTAGACTGATAGAATGACATTGGTACCCTGAGGTCCTGCCAATATCCAACTATATTTTGCACTGTAGACTGATAGAATGACATTGGTACCCTGAGGTCCTGTCAATATCCAACTATATTTGGTACTGTAGACTGATAGAATGGCGTTGGTACCCTGAGGTCCTGCCAATATCCAACTATATTTTGTACTGTAGACTGATAGAATGACATTGGTACCCTGAGGTCCTGCCAATAGCCAACTATATTTTGTATTGTAGACTGGTAGAATGACATTGGTACCCTGAGGTCCTGCCAATATCCAACTATATTTTGTATTGTAGACTGGTAGAATGACATTGGTACCCTGAGGTCCTGCCAATAGCCAACTATATTTTGTATTGTAGACTGATAGAATGACATTGGTACCCTGAGGTCCTGCCAATATCCAACTATATTTTGCACTGTAGACTGATAGAATGGCGTTGGTACCCTGAGGTCCTGCCAATATCCAACTATATTTTGTACTGTAGACTGATAGAATGACATTGGTACCCTGAGTTCCTGCCAATATCCAACTATATTTGGTACTGTAGACTGATAGAATGGCGTTGGTACCCTGAGGTCCTGCCAATATCCAACTATATTCTGCACTGTAGACTGATAGAATGGCGTTGGTACCCTGAGGTCCTGCCAATATCCAACTATATTTTGTATTGTAGACTGATAGAATGACATTGGTACCATGAGGTCCTGCCAATAGCCAACTATATTTTGTATTGTAGACTGGTAGAATGACATTGGTACCCTGAGGTCCTGCCAATATCCAACTATATTTTGTATTGTAGACTGATAGAATGACATTGGTACCCTGAGGTCTTGCCAATAGCCAACTTTATTTTGCACTGTAGACTGATAGAATGACATTGGTACCCTGAGGTCCTGCCAATATCCAACTATATTTTGCACTGAAGACTGATAGAATGACATTGGTACCCTGAGGTCCTGCCAATATCCAACTATATTTTGCACTGTAGACTGATAGAATGACATTGGTACCCTGAGGTCCTGCCAATATCCAACTATATTTGGTACTGTAGACTGATAGAATGGCGTTGGTACCCTGAGGTCCTGCCAATATCCAACTATATTTTGTACTGTAGACTGATAGAATGACATTGGTACCCTGAGGTCCTGCCAATAGCCAACTATATTTTGTATTGTAGACAGGTAGAATGACATTGGTACCCTGAGGTCCTGCCAATATCCAACTATATTTTGTATTGTAGACTGGTAGAATGACATTGGTACCCTGAGGTCCTGCCAATAGCCAACTATATTTTGTATTGTAGACTGATAGAATGACATTGGTACCCTGAGGTCCTGCCAATATCCAACTATATTTTGCACTGTAGACTGATAGAATGGCGTTGGTACCCTGAGGTCCTGCCAATATCCAACTATATTTTGTACTGTAGACTGATAGAATGACATTGGTACCCTGAGGTCCTGCCAATATCCAACTATATTTGGTACTGTATACTGATAGAATGGCGTTGGTACCCTGAGGTCCTGCCAATATCCAACTATATTTTGCACTGTAGACTGATAGAATGGCGTTGGTACCCTGAGGTCCTGCCAATATCCAACTATATTTTGTATTGTAGACTGATAGAATGACATTGGTACCCTGAGGTCCTGCCAATAGCCAACTATATTTTGTATTGTAGACTGGTAGAATGACATTGGTACCCTGAGGTCCTGCCAATATCCAACTATATTTTGTATTGTAGACTGATAGAATGACATTGGTACCCTGAGGTCCTGCCAATAGCCAACTTTATTTTGCACTGTAGACTGATAGAATGACATTGGTACCCTGAGGTCCTGCCAATATCCAACTATATTTTGCACTAAAGACTGATAGAATGACATTGGTACCCTGAGGTCCTGCCAATATCCAACTATATTTTGCACTGTAGACTGATAGAATGATGTTGGTACCCTGAGGTCCTGCCAATATCCAACTATATTTTGCACTGTAGACTGATAGAATGATGTTGGTACCCTGAGGTCCTGCCAATATCCAACTATATTTTGCACTGTAGACTGATAGAATGACATTGGTACCCTGAGGTCCTGCCAATATCCAACTATATTTTGCACTGTAGACTGATAGAATGACGTTGGTACCCTGAGGTCCTGCCAATATCCAACTATATTTTGTACTTGGACTGATAGAATGACGTTGGTACCCTGAGGTCCTGCCGATATCCAACTATATTTGGTACTGTAGACTGATAGAATGACGTTGGTACCCTGAGGTCCTGCCAATATCCAACTATATTTTATACTGTAGACTGATAGAATGACATTGGTACCCTGAGGTCCTGCCAATATCCAACTATATTTTGTATCGTGGACTGATAGAATGACTTTGGTACCCTGAGGTCCTGCCAATATCCAACTATATTTTGTACTGTATACTGATAGAATGATGTTGGTACCCTGAGGTCCTGCCAATAGCCAACTATATTTGGTACTGTAGACTGATAGAATGACGTTGGTACCCTGAGGTCCTGCCAATATCCAACTATATTTTGTACTGTAGACTGATAGAATGACGTTGGTACCCTGAGGTCCTGCCAATATCCAACTATATTTTGCACTGTAGACTGATAGAATGACATTGGTACCCTGAGGTCCTGCCAATATCCAACTATATTTGGTACTGTAGACTGATAGAATGACGTTGGTACCCTGAGGTCCTGCCAATATCCAACTATATTTGGTACTGTAGACTGATAGAATGACGTTGGTACCCTGAGGTCCTGCCAATATCCAACTATATTTTGTACTGTAGACTGATAGAATGACGTTGGTACCCTGAGGTCCTGCCAATATCCAACTATATTTTGCACTGTAGACTGATAGAATGACATTGGTACCCTGAGGTCCTGCCAATATCCAACTATATTTGGTACTGTAGACTGATAGAATGGCGTTGGTACCCTGAGGTCCTGCCAATATCCAACTATATTTTGTACTGTAGACTGATAGAATGACATTGGTACCCTGAGGTCCTGCCAATATCCAACTATATTTGGTACTGTATACTGATAGAATGGCGTTGGTACCCTGAGGTCCTGCCAATATCCAACTATATTTTGCACTGTAGACTGATAGAATGGCGTTGGTACCCTGAGGTCCTGCCAATATCCAACTATATTTTGTATTGTAGACTGATAGAATGACATTGGTACCCTGAGGTCCTGCCAATAGCCAACTATATTTTGTATTGTAGACTGGTAGAATGACATTGGTACCCTGAGGTCCTGCCAATATCCAACTATATTTTGTATTGTAGACTGATAGAATGACATTGGTACCCTGAGGACCTGCCAATAGCCAACTTTATTTTGCACTGTAGACTGATAGAATGACATTGGTACCCTGAGGTCCTGCCAATATCCAACTATATTTTGCACTAAAGACTGATAGAATGACATTGGTACCCTGAGGTCCTGCCAATATCCAACTATATTTTGCACTGTAGACTGATAGAATGATGTTGGTACCCTGAGGTCCTGCCAATATCCAACTATATTTTGCACTGTAGACTGATAGAATGACATTGGTACCCTGAGGTCCTGCCAATATCCAACTATATTTTGTACTTGGACTGATAGAATGACGTTGGTACCATGAGGTCCTGCCGATATCCAACTATATTTGGTACTGTAGACTGATAGAATGACGTTGGTACCCTGAGGTCCTGCCAATATCCAACTATATTTTATACTGTAGACTGATAGAATGACATTGGTACCCTGAGGTCCTGCCAATATCCAACTATATTTTGTATCGTGGACTGATAGAATGACTTTGGTACCCTGAGGTCCTGCCAATATCCAACTATATTTTGTACTGTATACTGATAGAATGATGTTGGTACCCTGAGGTCCTGCCAATATCCAACTATATTTGGTACTGTAGACTGATAGAATGACGTTGGTACCCTGAGGTCCTGCCAATATCCAACTATATTTTGTACTGTAGACTGATAGAATGACGTTGGTACCCTGAGGTCCTGCCAATATCCAACTATATTTTGCACTGTAGACTGATAGAATGACATTGGTACCCTGAGGTCCTGCCAATATCCAACTATATTTGGTACTGTAGACTGATAGAATGGCGTTGGTACCCTGAGGTCCTGCCAATATCCAACTATATTTTGTACTGTAGACTGATAGAATGACATTGTACCCTGAGGTCCTGCCCATAGCCAACTATATTTTGTATTGTAGACTGGTAGAATGACATTGGTACCCTGAGGTCCTACTAATATCCAACTATATTTTGTATTGTAGACTGGTAGAATGACATTGGTACCCTGAGGTCCTGCCAATAGCCAACTATATTTTGTATTGTAGACTGATAGAATGACATTGGTACCCTGAGGTCCTGCCAATATCCAACTATATTTTGCACTGTAGACTGATAGAATGGCGTTGGTACCCTGAGGTCCTGCCAATATCCAACTATATTTTGTACTGTAGACTGATAGAATGACATTGGTACCCTGAGGTCCTGCCAATATCCAACTATATTTGGTACTGTAGACTGATAGAATGGCGTTGGTACCCTGAGGTCCTGCCAATATCCAACTATATTCTGCACTGTAGACTGATAGAATGGCGTTGGTACCCTGAGGTCCTGCCAATATCCAACTATATTTTGTATTGTAGACTGATAGAATGACATTGGTACCATGAGGTCCTGCCAATAGCCAACTATATTTTGTATTGTAGACTGGTAGAATGACATTGGTACCCTGAGGTCCTGCCAATATCCAACTATATTTTGTATTGTAGACTGATAGAATGACATTGGTACCCTGAGGTCCTGCCAATAGCCAACTTTATTTTGCACTGTAGACTGATAGAATGACATTGGTACCCTGAGGTCCTGCCAATATCCAACTATATTTTGCACTGAAGACTGATAGAATGACATTGGTACCCTGAGGTCCTGCCAATATCCAACTATATTTTGCACTGTAGACTGATAGAATGACATTGGTACCCTGAGGTCCTGCCAATATCCAACTATATTTGGTACTGTAGACTGATAGAATGGCGTTGGTACCCTGAGGTCCTGCCAATATCCAACTATATTTTGTACTGTAGACTGATAGAATGACATTGGTACCCTGAGGTCCTGCCAATAGCCAACTATATTTTGTATTGTAGACTGGTAGAATGACATTGGTACCCTGAGGTCCTGCCAATATCCAACTATATTTTGCACTGTAGACTGATAGAATGACATTGGTACCCTGAGGTCCTGCCAATATCCAACTATATTTGGTACTGTAGACTGATAGAATGGCGTTGGTACCCTGAGGTCCTGCCAATATCCAACTATATTTTGTACTGTAGACTGATAGAATGACATTGGTACCCTGAGGTCCTGCCAATATCCAACTATATTTGGTACTGTATACTGATAGAATGGCGTTGGTACCCTGAGGTCCTGCCAATATCCAACTATATTTTGCACTGTAGACTGATAGAATGGCGTTGGTACCCTGAGGTCCTGCCAATATCCAACTATATTTTGTATTGTAGACTGATAGAATGACATTGGTACCCTGAGGTCCTGCCAATAGCCAACTATATTTTGTATTGTAGACTGGTAGAATGACATTGGTACCCTGAGGTCCTGCCAATATCCAACTATATTTTGTATTGTAGACTGATAGAATGACATTGGTACCCTGAGGACCTGCCAATAGCCAACTTTATTTTGCACTGTAGACTGATAGAATGACATTGGTACCCTGAGGTCCTGCCAATATCCAACTATATTTTGCACTAAAGACTGATAGAATGACATTGGTACCCTGAGGTCCTGCCAATATCCAACTATATTTTGTACTTGGACTGATAGAATGACGTTGGTACCATGAGGTCCTGCCGATATCCAACTATATTTGGTACTGTAGACTGATAGAATGACGTTGGTACCCTGAGGTCCTGCCAATATCCAACTATATTTTATACTGTAGACTGATAGAATGACATTGGTACCCTGAGGTCCTGCCAATATCCAACTATATTTTGTATCGTGGACTGATAGAATGACTTTGGTACCCTGAGGTCCTGCCAATATCCAACTATATTTTGTACTGTATACTGATAGAATGATGTTGGTACCCTGAGGTCCTGCCAATATCCAACTATATTTGGTACTGTAGACTGATAGAATGACGTTGGTACCCTGAGGTCCTGCCAATATCCAACTATATTTTGTACTGTAGACTGATAGAATGACGTTGGTACCCTGAGGTCCTGCCAATATCCAACTATATTTTGCACTGTAGACTGATAGAATGACATTGGTACCCTGAGGTCCTGCCAATATCCAACTATATTTGGTACTGTAGACTGATAGAATGGCGTTGGTACCCTGAGGTCCTGCCAATATCCAACTATATTTTGTACTGTAGACTGATAGAATGACATTGTACCCTGAGGTCCTGCCCATAGCCAACTATATTTTGTATTGTAGACTGGTAGAATGACATTGGTACCCTGAGGTCCTGCCAATATCCAACTATATTTTGTATTGTAGACTGGTAGAATGACATTGGTACCCTGAGGTCCTGCCAATAGCCAACTATATTTTGTATTGTAGACTGATAGAATGACATTGGTACCCTGAGGTCCTGCCAATATCCAAATATATTTTGCACTGTAGACTGATAGAATGGCGTTGGTACCCTGAGGTCCTGCCAATATCCAACTATATTTTGTACTGTAGACTGATAGAATGACATTGGTACCCTGAGGTCCTGCCAATATCCAACTATATTTGGTACTGTAGACTGATAGAATGGCGTTGGTACCCTGAGGTCCTGCCAATATCCAACTATATTCTGCACTGTAGACTGATAGAATGGCGTTGGTACCCTGAGGTCCTGCCAATATCCAACTATATTTTGTATTGTAGACTGATAGAATGACATTGGTACCATGAGGTCCTGCCAATAGCCAACTATATTTTGTATTGTAGACTGGTAGAATGACATTGGTACCCTGAGGTCCTGCCAATATCCAACTATATTTTGTATTGTAGACTGATAGAATGACATTGGTACCCTGAGGTCCTGCCAATAGCCAACTTTATTTTGCACTGTAGACTGATAGAATGACATTGGTACCCTGAGGTCCTGCCAATATCCAACTATATTTTGCACTGAAGACTGATAGAATGACATTGGTACCCTGAGGTCCTGCCAATATCCAACTATATTTTGCACTGTAGACTGATAGAATGACATTGGTACCCTGAGGTCCTGCCAATATCCAACTATATTTGGTACTGTAGACTGATAGAATGGCGTTGGTACCCTGAGGTCCTGCCAATATCCAACTATATTTTGTACTGTAGACTGATAGAATGACATTGGTACCCTGAGGTCCTGCCAATAGCCAACTATATTTTGTATTGTAGACTGGTAGAATGACATTGGTACCCTGAGGTCCTGCCAATATCCAACTATATTTTGTATTGTAGACTGGTAGAATGACATTGGTACCCTGAGGTCCTGCCAATAGCCAACTATATTTTGTATTGTAGACTGATAGAATGACATTGGTACCCTGAGGTCCTGCCAATATCCAACTATATTTTGCACTGTAGACTGATAGAATGGCGTTGGTACCCTGAGGTCCTGCCAATATCCAACTATATTTTGTACTGTAGACTGATAGAATGACATTGGTACCCTGAGGTCCTGCCAATATCCAACTATATTTGGTACTGTATACTGATAGAATGGCGTTGGTACCCTGAGGTCCTGCCAATATCCAACTATATTTTGCACTGTAGACTGATAGAATGGCGTTGGTACCCTGAGGTCCTGCCAATATCCAACTATATTTTGTATTGTAGACTGATAGAATGACATTGGTACCCTGAGGTCCTGCCAATATCCAACTATATTTTGTATTGTAGACTGGTAGAATGACATTGGTACCCTGAGGTCCTGCCAATATCCATCAATATTTTGTACTGTAATGTGGTAGAATGACATTGATGCCCAGAGGTCCTGCCAATATCCGACTATATTTTGTACTGTAGACTGATAGAATGGCGTTGGTACCCTGAGGTCCTGCCAATATCCAACTATATTTTATACTGTAGACTTATAGAATGGCGTTGGTACCCTGAGGTCCTGCCAATATCCAACTATATTTTATACTGTAGACTGATAGAATGACATTGGTACCCTGAGGTCCTGCCAATATCCAACTATATTTTGCACTGTAGACTGATAGAATGACATTGGTACCCTGAGGTCCTGCCAATATCCAACTATATTTGGTACTGTAGACTGATAGAATGGCGTTGGTACCCTGAGGTCCTGCCAATATCCAACTATATTTTGTACTGTAGACTGATAGAATGACGTTGGTACCCTGAGGTCCTGCCAATAGCCAACTATATTTTGTATTGTAGACTGGTAGAATGACATTGGTACCCTGAGGTCCTGCCAATATCCAACTATATTTTGTATTGTAGACTGGTAGAATGACATTGGTACCCTGAGGTCCTGCCAATAGCCAACTATATTTTGTATTGTAGACTGATAGAATGACATTGGTACCCTGAGGTCCTGCCAATATCCAACTATATTTTGCACTGTAGACTGATAGAATGGCGTTGGTACCCTGAGGTCCTGCCAATATCCAACTATATTTTGTACTGTAGACTGATAGAATGACATTGGTACCCTGAGGTCCTGCCAATATCCAACTATATTTGGTACTGTATACTGATAGAATGGCGTTGGTACCCTGAGGTCCTGCCAATATCCAACTATATTTTGCACTGTAGACTGATAGAATGGCGTTGGTACCCTGAGGTCCTGCCAATATCCAACTATATTTTGTATTGTAGACTGATAGAATGACATTGGTACCCTGAGGTCCTGCCAATATCCAACTATATTTTGTATTGTAGACTGGTAGAATGGCATTGATGCCCAGAGGTCCTGCCAATATCCGACTATATTTTGTACTGTAGACTGATAGAATGGCGTTGGTACCCTGAGGTCCTGCCAATATCCAACTATATTTTATACTGTAGACTTATAGAATGGCGTTGGTACCCTGAGGTCCTGCCAATAGCCAACTATATTTTGTACTGTATACTGATAGGATGACATTGGTACCCTGAGGTCCTGCCAATAGCCAACTATATTTTGTACTGTAGACTGGTAGAATGACATTGGTACCCCGAGGTCTTGCCAATAGCATCAATATTTTGTACTGTAGACTGGTAGAATGACATTGGTACCCCGAGGTCTTGCCAATAGCATCAATATTTTGTAGTGTAGAATGGTAGAATGACATTGGTATCCTGAGGTCCGGCCAATATCCAACTATATTAAATACTGTAGAATGGTAGAATAACATTGGTTCCCTGAGGTCCTGCCAATATCCAACTGTATTAAATACTGTACAATGGTAGAATGGCATTGGTACCCTGAGGTCTTGCCAATATCCAACAATATTTTGTACTGTAATGTAGTAGTATGACATTGGTACCCTGAGGTCCTGCCAATATCCTACTATATTTTGTACTGTACACTGATAGAATGGCGTTGGTACCCTGAAGTCCTGCCAATAACCAACCATATTTTGTACTGTAATGTGGTAGAATGACATTGGTACCCTGTGGTCCTGCCAATAGCCAACTTTATTAAATACTGTAGAATGGTAGAATGTCATTGGTACCCTGAGGTCCTGCCAATATCCAACACTATTTTGTACTGTAGACTGATAGAATGGCGTTGGTACCCTGAGGTCCTGCCAATAGCCAACTATATTTTGTACTGTAATGTGGTAGAATGACATTGGTACCCTGAGGTCCTGCCAATATCCATGAATTTTGTATTGCAATGTGGTAGAATGGAATTGGTACCCTTAGGTCCTGTGGTTCAGAAAATGATGAATAAATAAAATCTCACCTACAAAAAACAACTTGTTTATTCTTAAAGTACAATATAATATGCTTGTGCAACTTGCATGTCTAATTTTCAGCCAGGTATTCAACAGTGAAGGTTGATCTACAAAATGGACTGAACAAAAAATATACACTAGTTTGGTTCCTGTTTTCCGATCTTTGGTTTAAACTGTGTTTATTAATCGTCAGTCATTTGGTCTATTCATGTATGTAATAGGTCACTGCTATCCTGACCTTTGACAAAATTACCCCAACATCAAAAGGGGTCGTCTGCTGACCCATCTTTGCTTACATATTATGGGTCCTTATGTCAAGCTTTATTGAACAAAAACCTTTAAGCCTACCGACTGATGAATCGATGAAGATCACCAACATAATTATACTAAGTACATAACAATAAAAGTATACTCCCTCCTCAAAGGTAGGGGGGGGGGGTAAATATGTTAACATCCACCTTAATAATGACTAACAGCTTATTTTGGATGATATGTTATGTAACTATTAATTATGTAACGATAATTGTTGAATATTTGCGTGATAAAAGTGATAAAAACAATAAAAATATAACTTTTCTCTGATTTAGCGGCCATTTTGTCGGCCATTTTGAATATTTTAATTTAATATTTTGTCCAAATATATGTAAACTCCTAATTTAACAGTAAATTACTAAACATACACGTTTTATACTATTGAAAACATAGACGATTGTATGAATATGAACATTTTATATTTTTGGCGGCCATCTTGGCGGCCATCTTGAATATATCAAAATGCTCAATGATGACAAGGTTGCATCATTTGGTTTCTATGAAAGGACATGTTAAATAACCATTTTATGCAAAAACATTTTGTGCGTACTAAATTTTTGGGTTAGGCCACTTTTTGGTACTTGGCATACCGACTATACTGAGATCTATGGTCGAAGAGTGCCATATAGTTAACATACAGGTACAACTACATGTATTTAAAAGACAAGACAACATATATATAAGTACAGGTTTATTTATAGAATTACAAAAATGTTATAACAACACATAGAAATTCAGCCAAACCAAGGTTTTCAAGTTAGCTGTTACGACTGTGTATAAATAAGCCGATGTCTGGCGATTGCAATGATGAGTACACGTTGAAGTATAGAGTACTGCAATAATGAGTACATAGATCAGATTGTAATTGGAATTTAGGTATTTAGATTTTACATGCACTTTCAATAGCAATAAATGATACAAGATGAATTTTATAGGATTCCGATAAGTCATACAGTGATTTGTTTTATACGCTGTGGTCACTAACAGTAACCCAGACTCATCAACTCTGCATGCAATCCCAAGTGTCTCCTTCATATATCGCTGACTTATAATTAGACGTTTGCAAGCAAAAAATCTCCATGTTGAGAACACAAGGAAAGACTGTTGGGAAATTACTCTTTACTTATGGTTTAACAAGCTGCTTCATCTTCAGCTTGGTCAACATGAGAAGTTCCGATTTTCATGAAATAGGTTCATAAGAAGCACATTGTGATGCTGATTTTAAATATGCATCAGGCATATAAGTAATACCTTTTTATTCTAAGCCAGCGATATGCTACACGTAAATTTCAATTAATGAGCAGTAAAGTACATGTATCGATCAAACGCTTGATCTAACATATTGCACCACAAAACTCTGCAAATGTACACCATCCAACCTGTTGGCATCACACCGCAGTGATATTTCCTAGAAATAATTTTGAACCAAATTTTTCGTGCTATTCATCTAACACCATGCGACTCTGGCTCCACTTGCATGAACCATTCAAAACATAAGATTTGAAGCAGAGTTCAGAAATGAATTTGCTAAACAAAGGCAAATAACAGAATGTATTTTACTTCTTTCTATTTGTCTATCTAAATCGCTAGTGAATAGCCAATTTATAGCCAACGAGCATACCCATGCTCATGAGACACATCATGTATATACAGTGTACAATCAGTTTAGACATTTGTGAAATGTAATCAACACTTTTAAAGAATCTGTACACGACAGAAAACATCAGAGGTACAAACATTGTAACAACGTCGACAATTACGACAAAATGATGCCACTGACAAAATACGGCTATTGAGTTCAATTTTCAAACTAGTGCCAGAAAAAACCTACATCTTTTGACTAAATACGGTGTCTGTGTGTAGTAGGAATTGGTCTTCGACACTTGTTTTGTTGCAATTGGTAAATGGTGTCAAAGTTAGTACGGTTAAATTACAGGAAGGTAAATTAATTTTTATCATGCATTTCAAGCCAATATCTCCAATTAGCTATTGAGAAATTTGATAAACCAAATAGCGCATTTCTAGCCATTTCAATAGTTATTGGCAAACTAAATTTGTCACATACAATAGAACTTGCTTGAAAGCGAATGAACTAATCCCCGACTTCGTCCTTCTTTATTTCAATGTTCTACCACTCCCTCATAAGGAAGTCTGTTATAGCTAAAAATCGGCTATAACTTCATGATTTCTGTGTCCCATTGAAGAATTGTGTTTCTGTTCTGTTATAACAAAGCACAACAGGATTAAATTTTAATATAGCAAACGAAATGCTTAACCAACAGGCCTGATAAGGTCCTTACTGCAACTATTTTCTTCAAAATGTATATAAATTTCACATTTCCAGCCGGCCAAACGGGTTGTAAGTGGTCAAATTGGCATGCAGCCTGCTGTTATTCAGAACTCTGTTAGGATTATCAAACAATTTCTTCTAATTCTGCCCGTTTCGTTTTGTTTTTGCTGTGAAATTTGTTTCTTCTTTTTTTCTGTCACTGGCCCATTGTCATTTGTATAGTCACCGTTAAAGACTATTTAAATCTCCTCTCTGGATCGAACGCTGATCTGGAATTTCCTTGTACTAAAGACTTTTATGAAATCCATAGTGATAATCCTTATTCCACTCATTGGCATAACTTTGTCTGAAAAACAGTTAAATTGTAAGAATTATTACTGAGTCAATGATATTATACCATGTACTGCAGCTATCGGTACCGGGAATTTCGCAATAAATTTATTATAACAATAAAAATGTATCAATATATGCATTAACAGAGATCAATAAACATTGGTAAGTACAGATAAGGAAAAAGACTTCTACACTACATTAGTTTGACTCAGTAAATATTTAACATTCCCTTCACATTTAATTTCACATGGAGTCCTTCAGTTAGGCATCCTTTTCATTCATTCACTGAGAGTTTTAATCATTCAGTGAGAGTATCAATCAATGAGTAAAACATCAGTGCATGCTTCATTCAGCTAGTATGTGTTTTATTTTGCCAGAATTGACTCAGTGCATGTTTCTTCAGCCAAATGTGTGTTCCTTTTAGTCAGAATTTCATGCTGC
The DNA here is from genome assembly GCA_963678985.1 of Spisula subtruncata. Taxonomy (NCBI): domain Eukaryota; kingdom Metazoa; phylum Mollusca; class Bivalvia; order Venerida; family Mactridae; genus Spisula; species Spisula subtruncata. The sequence goes on along the minus strand of OY787672.1, from coordinate 24,316,763 downwards.
CAGTAGGGAAAACAGCGTATGCTTGATTCACTCTACTGAGTAAGGAGTCAATGTGTGTTCCACCGAGTCAATGTGTTTCATTTAATCAATAGAGTGCTTCATTGAGTAAATGTGTGTTTCATTGAGTAAGTAAAGAAAGTGTGTTTAATTGAGAGCTGAAGGAGTCAGTGTATGCTCCATTGTGTCAATGTATACTATGTAAAATAAATATAACAACAATACTAAAACTTTAAAAATCTTAAATTCGTCAGATGATTTTAATGACAATGATGTTGTATTGAATGGACAGTCTTCCCTTTAAACGAAATCAGTTTTATCACACCGAAAAAGCACACACGATATGCTCCAGTAAACAATTAAACCAAATGGCACCTTAATAGGGAGGCTGCGTATTGGTCCCTTAAAGTATTTCAGAGATGTTGAACGTGTTAACCGTTGGTCAGTTAATTAAGTCATTGAGTCAGTGTACGTTTCATTGAGTCAGTGTATGTTTCATTGAGTCAGTGTGTGTTGCATAGAGTCAGTTTACGTTTCATTGAGTCAGTGTATGTTTCATAGAGTCAGTGTTTGTTTCATAGAGTCAGTGTATGTTTCATAGAGTCAGTGTATGTCTCATTGAGTCAGTGTATGTCTCATTGAGTCAGTGTATGTTTCATAGAGCCAGTGTGTGTTGCATAGAGTCAGTGTATGTCTCATTCAGTCAGTGTATGTTTTATAGAGTCATTGTATGTTTAATTGAGTCAGTGTATGTTTCATAGAGACAGTGTATGTTTCATAGAGTCAGTGTGTTTCATATAGTCAGTGTATGTTTCATAGAGTCAGTGTATGTTTCAATGAGTCAGTGTATGTTTCATTGAGTCGGTGTATGTTTCATTGAGTCAGTGTATGTTTCATTGAGGTAGTGTATGTTTCATAGAGTCAGTGTATGTTTCATTGAGTCAGTGTATGTTTCATAGAGTCAGTGTATGTTTCATTGAGTCAGTGTATGTTTCATTGAGTCAGTGTATGTTTCATAGAGACAGTGTATGTTTCATAGAGTCAGTGTATGTTTCATTGAGTCAGTGTATGTTTCATAGAGATAGTGTATGTTTCATAGAGTCAGTGTATGTTTCATAGAGACAGTGTATGTTTCATAGAGTCAGTGTATGTTTCATAGAGACAGTGTATGTTTCATAGAGACAGTGTATGTTTCATAGAGTCAGTGTATGTTTCATAGAGTCAGTGTATGTTTCATAGAGACAGTGTATGTTTCATTGAGTCAGTGAACGTTTCAAAGAGTCAGTGTATGTTTCATTGAGTCAGTGTATATTTCATTGAGTCAGTGTATGTTTCATTAAGTCAGAAGTGTTTCATTTAGTCAGTGTATGTTTCATTTAGTCAGTGTGTGTTTCATTGAGTCAGTTTGTGTTTCATCAATGTATTCTCCATTGAGTCAGTGTGTGTTACATTCAGTCAACACGTGCTTCAGTCAGTCAGAAAGTTTTTTAATCAGTCAGTAATGAGTCAGCAAGTGTTTCATGCAGTTCCCAAATGTTTCATACAGACAGCAAGTGTTTTATTCAGTTAGTAATGAGTCAGCAAGAGTTTCATTCAGGCAACAAGTGTTTCAATCAGTCAGCAAGTTTTTCAATCAGTCAGTTATGAGTCACCAAGTGTTTCATTCAGTCACCGATTGTTTAATACAGTCAGGAAGTGTTTAATTTAGTCATTAATGAGTATTTCGTTTTGTCAACAAGTGTTGTATTCAGTCAACAAGTGTTTAATTAAGTCAGCAATGAATCAGCAAGAGTTTGAATCAGTCAGCATGTGTTTGAATCAGTCAGCAAGTGTTTGAATTAGTCAACAAGTGTTTCATTTAAACACCAATTGTTTCATTCAATCAACAAGTGTTGAATGCAGTCAGTAATAAGTCAGCGAGTGTTTAATTATGTCCATAATGAGTTAGCAAGTGTTAAATTCAATCAGCATTGAGTCAGCAAGTGCTTGATTCAGTCAGCAAGTATTTGATTTAGTCAGAAAGTGTTACATTCAATCCACAGTTGTTTTATTCAGTCAACACGTGTTTAATACAATCAAAATGGGTCAGTAAGTGTTTCATTCAGCCAACAAGTGTTTAATGAAGTCAGCAAGTGTTATATTCAATCAGAAATTAGTTAGCAAGTGTTTCATACAGTCAATAAGTGTTTGATTCAGTCAGTTATTAGTCAGCAAGTGTTTAAAACAGTCAGCAAGTGTTTAATTCTGCCAGTAATTAGTCAGCAAGTGTTTCATATAGTCAGCAAGTGTTTCATACAGTCATTAATGAGTCAGCAAGTGTCTCATTGAATAAACAACTATTTCCTTCAGTCAGCAAGTGTTTCATTCAGCCAGCAAGTGTTTCATTCTGTCATAAATGAGTCAAGACTTGTTTAATTCTGTCAACAAGTATTTCATTTAGTCAGCACATGTTTTGTACAGTCAGCAAGTGTTTGATTCAGGCAGTAATGAGTCAGCAAGTATTTCATTCAGCCAAACGTGGTTCAATCAGTCAGCAATTTTGTCATTCAGTCAGCAAGTGTTTCATTCAATCAGCAAGTGTTTCATTCAGTCTGTTTTGGGTCAGCAAGTGTTTCATTCTGTCAGCAAGTGTTTCATTCAGTCAGAAAGTGTTTCATTCTGTCATAAAGGCAAAAAGTGTTTCATTCAGTCAACAAGTATTTAATGAAGTAAACACGTGTTTCATGCAGTCAACAAACGTTCCATTGAGACAGTAATGAGTCGGCAAGTGTTTCATTCAGTCAGTAATTGGTCAGAAATGTTTAATTCAGTCAGTAATCGGTCAGAAAGTGCTTCAATCAGTCAACAAGTATTACATGAAGTCAACATATGCTTAATACAGTCAGCATTGAGTCAAAAAATATTTGATCAATCAGCAAGTGTTTCATTCCGTCAACACGTGTTTCAATGAGTCAGTAATGAGTCAGCAAGTGTTTAATTCAGTCAACGAGTATTTCATTTAGTCAACAAGTATTTCATTCAGTCAACATGTGTTTTAACTGTCAGTAATGAGTCAGCAAATGTTTGATTCAGTCAGCAATTGTTTCATACAGTCAGCAAGTGTTTGATACAGTTAGAAATCGTTTGATATAGTCAGTAATGAGTCTACAAGTGTTTCATTCAGTCAGCAAGTGTTTCATTCAGTCTGTTTTGGGTCAGTAACTGTTTCATTCAGTCAGCAATTGTTACATTCAGTCAGTTATGAGTCAACAAGTGTTTCATACAGTCAACAAGTGTTTAATTCAGTCAACACGTGTTGCATTCAGTCAACAAGTGTTTTATTCAGTCAGCAAGTTTTTTATTCAGTCAGGATGTATTACATTCAGTCTGTATTGGGTCAGCAAGTGTTTCATTCAGTCAGCAAGTATTACATTCAGACAGTAAGGAGTCAGCAAATGTTTCAAACAGTCAGTAAGTGTTTAATTCAGTCATTAATGAATCAGCAAGTGTTTCATTCAGTCAGTTATTGGTCAGAAAGTGTTTTATTCAGTCAACAAGTATATCATGAAGTCAACAAGTATTTCATGAAGTCAACATGTATTTAATACAGTCAGTAATGAGTCCGCAAATGTTTAATTCAGTCAGCAAGTGTTTGATTCAGTCCGCAATTGTTTCATACAATCAGCAAGTCTTTCATACATTCAATAATGATTCAGCAAGTATTTTATACAGTCAGCAATGTTTCCATACAGTTAACAAGTGTTTAATTTCGTCAGTATTGAGTCAGCAAGTGTTTCATACAGTAAGCAAGTGTTACATTCAGTCAGTAATGAGTAAGCAAATGTTTCATACAGACAACAAGTGTTTCATACAGTCAGCACGTGTTTCATGCAGGCAAGAAGTGTTTCAATCATCCAACAAGTGTTTCATTCAGTCAGCAAGTGTAACATTCAGTCATCAAGTGTTTAATTAAGTCAGTAATTAGTCAGCAAGTATTTTATACTGGCAACAAGTGTTTCATACAGTCAACAAGTGTTTAATTAAGTCAGTAAGGACTCAGCAAGTGTTTCATACAGTCGTCGAGTGCTTCATTCAGTCATTAAGGAGTCAGTAAGTGTTTCAAACAGTCAGTAAGTGTTTAATTCAGTCAGTGATGAATCAGCAAGTGTTTCATTCAGTCAGTTTTGGGTCAGAAAGTGTTTTATTCAGTCAACAAGTATATCATGAAGTAAACAAGTATTTCATGCAGTTAACATGTATTTAATACAGTCAGTAATGAGTCAGCAAATGTTTAATTCAGTCAGCAAGTGTTTGATTCAGTCAGCAAGTGTTTTATACAATCAGCAAGTCTTTCATACAGTCAATAATGATTCAGTAAGTATTTCATACAGTCAGCATTTTTCCATTCAGTTAGCAAGTGTTTAATTTCGTCAGTATTGGGTCAGCAAGTGTTTCATTCAGTTAGCAAGTATTACATTCAGTCAGTAATGAGTAAGCAAATATTTTTTATACAGTCAACAAGTATTTCATTCAGTCAACAAATATTTCATAAAGTCATCATGTATTTAATACAGTCAGTAATGAGTCAACAAATGTTTAGTTCAGTCAGCAAGTGTTTGATTCTGTCAGCAATTGTTTCATACAATCAGCAAGTCTTTCATACAGTCAATAATGATTCAGCAAGTATTTCATACAGTCAGCATTTTTTCCATTCAGTTAGCAAGTGTTTAATTTCGTCAGTATTGGGTCAGCAAGTGTTTCATTCAGTTAGCAAGTATAACATTCAGTCAGTAATGAGTAAGCAAATGTTTCATACAGTCATCAACAAGTGTTTCATACAGTCAGCACGTGTTTCATTCAGTCAGGAAGTGTTTCAATCATCCAACAAGTGTTTAATTCAGTCAGGTAGTGTAACATTCAGTCAGCAAGTGTTTAATTAAGTCAGTAATAAGTCAGCAAGTATTTCATACTGGCAACAAGTGTTTCATACAGTCAACAAGTGTTTTATACAGTCCACAAGTGTTTAATTAAGTCAGTTATGACTCAGCAAGTGTTTCATACAGTCAGCAAGTGCTTCATTCAGTCAATAAGAAGTCAGCAAGTGTTTAAAACAGTCAGTAAGTGTTTAATTCAGTCAGTAATGAATCAGCAAGTGTTTCATTCAGTCAGTTATTGGTCAGAAAGTGTTTTATTCAGTCAACAAGTATTTCATTCAGTCAACAAGTATTTCATGAAGTCATCATGTATTTAATACACTCAGTAATGAGTCAGCAAATGTTTGATTCTGTCAGCAAGTGCTTGATTCAGTCAGGATGTGTTACATTCAGTCTGTATTTGGTCAGCAAGTGTTTCATTCAGTCAGCAAGTATTACATTCAGTCAGTAATGACTCAGCAAGTGTTTCATACAGTCAGCAAGTGTTTCATTCAGTCAGTAAGGAGTCATCAAGTGTTTCAAACTTTCAGTAAGTGTTCAATTCAGTCAGTAATGAATCAGCAAGTGTTTCATTCAGTCAGTTATTGGTCAGAAAGTGTTTTATTCAGTCAACAAGTATATCATGAAGTAAAAGGTATTTCATGAAGTTAACATGTATTTAATACAGTCAGTAATGAGTCAGCAAATGTTTAATTCAGTCAGCAAGTGTTTGATTCAGTCAGCAATTGTTTCATACAATCAGCAAGTCTTTCATACAGTCAATATTGATTCAGCAAGTATTTCATACAGTCAGCATTTTTCCCATTCAGTTAGCAAGTGTTTAATTTCGTAAGTATTGGGTCAGCAATTGTTTTATTCAGTCAGCAAGTATTTCATTCAATCAGTAATGAATCAGGAAGTGTTGGATTTAGTCAGTTAGTTTGTCAATCAGTCAGAAATGAGTCAGCAAGTGTTTTATTCAGTCATTAATAAGTCAGCAAGGGTTTCATTCAGTCAGTCAGTCAGTTTTCAGTAAGTCAGAAATTAGTCAGCAAGTGTTTCATTCAGTCAGCAAATGTTTCATTCAATCAGTAATGTGTCAGGAAGTGTTTCATTCCGTCAGTAAGTTTTTCATGCAGTCAGAAATGGGTCAAATGCATTTCATTCTGTCAGCAAGTGTCTTATCCAAACAGTTATAAGTCAGCATGTGGTTCATACATCCAGCAAGTCTTTGATTCAGTCAGCAAGAGTTTAATTCAGTCAGTTAGTGTTTCATTTGGTCAGCAAATGTTTGATTCAGTCAGTAACGTGTCAGCAAGTGTTTCATTCCGTCAGCTAGTTTTTCATTCGGTCAGCAAGTGTTTTAGTCAGTCAGTAATGAGTGAGCAAGTGTTTCATTCAGTCAAAAAGTAATTCATTCATTTAGTGAGTGATGCATGCAGACTGTGTGTAAAACATTAAGCATTTGAGTGTTTCATTCAATCGGTGAGCAGTTCATTTGGTCAGCACGAGTATTTCATTCATTTAGTGAGTGATTCATTCAGTCTATGTGTGTTTCATTTAGTCTGTGAGTGTTTCAATAGTGATTGTGAGTCTTCCATTCAGTCAGTGAGAGATTCATTCAGTTGGTGAGTGATTCATTTGGTAAGCAACTGTTCCATTCATTTAGTGAGTGATTTATTCAGTCTTTGAGTGTTACATTCAGTATGTGAGTGATCCATTCAGTATGTGAGTGATTCATTTGGTCAACAAGTGTTTCATGCTGTCTGTTAGTGTCTCATTTAGTAAGTTAGAGGTTCATTCAGTCAGTGAGTGGTTCATTCCTTCAACAAGTGATTCATTCAGTATGTGATTGTTAAATTCAGTCTCTGAGTTTTTTAAATAAGTCAGCGAGTGGTTTATTCATTCAACAAGTGTAATATTTATTCAGCAAGTGATTCATTCAGTATGAGAGTGTTTCATTCAGTATGTGTGTAGTTCATTTGGACAGCACGTGTGGTTCATTCAGTCTGTGAGTGTTTCATTCAGTCTGAGAGTGTTTCATTCGGTCTGTGATGGTTACATTCAGTCTGTGATTGGTTCATTCTGTCTGTGCATGATTCATTCAGTCTGTGAGTTTTCCATTCAGTCAGTGAGTTATTCATTTGGTCAGCAAGTGATTAATTCATTAAGTAAGTGTTTCAGTCAGGCAGTGAATGATTAGTTAGTGAGTGGTTCACTATTTCAACACGTGTTACATCCATTCAACAAGTGTTTCAGTCAGTCTATGCGGAATTCATTCAATCAGTGCGTGGTTAATTCATTCAACAAGTGTTTCGTTATAACAGTAAAGAGTTGACAAAAATGTTCTATTCAGTCATGAAGTATTTGGTTCAGTCCGTAATGAGTTGACACTATAAACGATATGTAGTTAAATAAAGGCAGGACCCCAGATTACCAACGCCATTTTATCAATCTACAGTACACAATACAGCAGGATAAGGACATGACCGAACAGTATCAATGCCATTCTATCACATTACAGTATAAAATATAGTTGGATAAAGGCAGAACCTAAGGGTACCAATGCCATTCTATCACATTACAGTATCAAATATAGTCGGATAAAGACAAGAACAAAGGCTACCAATGCCATTATATCATTCTACAGTACAAAAATATAGTTGGATATTGGCTGGACCTCAGGGTACCAATGCCATTCTATCAGTCTACAGTCCAAAAAATTGTTGGATATTGGCAGGACCTCAGGGAACCAATACCATTCTATCATTCTACAGTACAAAATATTGTTGGATATTGGCAGGACTTCAAGGAACACATGCCATTTTATCATTCTACTGTACAAAATATTGTTGGATATTAGCAGGACCTCAGGGTGCCAATGCCATTCTATCATTCTACAGTACAAAATATAGTTGGATATTGGCAGGACCTCAGGGTACCAATGCCATTCTATCAGTCTACAGTCCAAAATATAGTTGGATATTGGCAGGACCTCAGGGTACCAATGCCATTTTATCATTCTACAGTATTTAATATCGTTGGATATTGGCAGGACCTCAGGGTACCAATGCCATTCTACTATTCTACAGTACTTAATATTGTTGGATATTGGCAGGACCTCAGGGTACCAATGCCATTCTATCAGTCTACAGTCCAAAATAGCGTTGGATATTGGCAGGACCTCAGGGTACCAAAGCCATTATATCATTCTACAGTCCACAATAATGTTGGATATTGGCAGGACCACAGGGTACCCATGCCATTCTTTCATTCTACAGGACAAAAATAAAGTTGGATATTGGCTGGACCTCAGGGTACCAATGCCATTCTATCAGTCCAAAATATTGTTGGATATTGGCAGGACCTCAGGGTACCAATACCATTCTATCATTCTACAGTACAACATATTGTTGGATATTGGCAGGACTTCAGGGAACACGTGCCATTTTATCACTCTACAGTCCAAAATATTGTTGGATATTGGCAGGACCTCAGTGTACCAATGCCATTCTATCATTCTACTGTACAAACTATTGTTGGATATTGGCAGGACCTCAGGGTACCAATGCCATTCTACTTTTCTACAGTATTTAATATTGTTGGATATTGGCAGGACCTCAGGGTACTAATGCCATTCTATCATTCTACAGTACAAAATATAGTTGGATATTGGCAGGACCTCAGGGTACCAATGCCATTCTATCATTCTACAGTACAAAATATTGTTGGATATTGGCAGGACCTCAGGGTACCAATGTAATGCTACCATTCTTAAGTATTTAATATTGTTGGATATTGGCAGGACCTCAGGGTACCAATGCCATTCTACTATTCTGCAGTATTCAATATTGTTTGATATTGGCAGGACCTCAGGGTACCAATGGCATTCTATCATTCTTCAGTACAAAATATAGTTGGATATTGGCAGGACCTCAGGCAACCAATGTCATTCTATAATTCTACAGTACAAAATATTGTTGGATATTGGCAGGACCTCAGGGTACCAATGCCATTCTACTATTCTACAGTATTTAATATTGTTGGATATTGGCAGGACCTCAGGGTACCAATGCCATTCTATTATTCTACAGTACAAAATATAGTTGGATATTGGCAAGACCTCAGGGTACCAATGCCATTCTACTTTTCTACAGTATTTAATATTGTTGGATTTTGGCAGGACCTCAGGGTACCAATGCCATTCTATCATTCTACAGTCCAAAATATTGTTGGATATTGGCAGGACTTCAGGGTACAAATGCCATTATATCATTCTACAGTACAAAATATTGTTGGATATTACCAGGACCTCGGGGTACCAATGCCATTCTACTATTCTAATTTCTACAGTATTTAATATTGTTGGATACTGGCAGGACCTCAGGGTACCAATGTCATTCTACCATTCTACAGTATTTAGTATAGTTGGATATTGGCAGGACTTCAGGGTACTACATTGTAATGCCATTCTACTATTCTACAGTATGTAATATTGTTGGATATTAGCATGACCTCAGGGTACCAATGTCATTCTATCATTCTACAGTACAAAATATTGTTGGATATTGGCAGGACTTCATGGTACCAATGCCATTATATCATTCTACAGTACAAAATATTGTTGGATATTGGCAGGACCTCAGGGTACCAATGTCATCCTATCAGTCTACAGTACAAAATATAGTTGGCTATTGGCAGAACCTCAGGGTACCAATGTCATTCTAACATTCTAAAGTAAAAAATATAGTTGGCTATTGGCAGGACCTCAGGTTACCAATGTCATTCTATCAGTCTACAGTACAAAATATAGTTGGATATTGGCAGGACCTCAGGGTACCAACGACATTCTATCGTTATACAGTATAAAATATAGTTGGATATTGGCAGGACCTCAGGGTACCAATGTCTTTCTTCCATATTATAGTACAAAATATAGTTGGCTATTGGCAGGACCTCAGGGTACCAACGCCATTCTATCAGTCTACAGAATAAAATATAGTTGGATATTGGCAGGACCTCAGGGTACCAATGTCATTCTAGCAGTCTACAGTGCAAAATATAGTTGAATATTGGCAGGACCTCAGGGTACCAATGTTACTCTACCATTCTACAGTACAAAATAAAGTTGGATATAGGCAGGACCTCAGGAAATCAAAGCCATTCTATCATTCTACAGTGCAAAATATAGTTGGATATTGGCAGGACCTCAGGGTACCAATGTCATTCTACCAGTCTACAGTACAAAATATGGTTGGATATTGGCAGGCCCTTCAGGGAACCAATGTCAATCTATCAGTCTACAGTATACAAAATATTTGGATATCGGCAGGACCTCAGGGTACCAACGCCATTCTATCAGTCTACAGTATAAAATATAGTTGGATATTGGCAGGACCTCATGGTACCAACGACATTCTACCAGTCTACAGTGCAAAATATAGTTGGATATTGGCAGGACCTCAGGGTACCAATGTTACTCTACCATTCTACAGTACAAAATAAAGTTGGATATTGGCAGGACATCAGGGTACCAATGTCATTCTACCACATTATAGTGCAAAAGACAGTGGGCTATTGGCAGTACTTCAGGGTACCAACGCCATTCTATCAGTCTACAGTATAAAATACAGTTGGATATTGGCAGGACCTCAGGGTACCAATGTCATTCTATCATTCTACAGTACAAAATAAAGTTGGCTATTGGCAGGACCTCAGGGTACCAATGTCATTCTACCAGTCTACAGTGCAAAATATAGTTGGATATTGGCAGGACCTCAGGGTACCAATGTCATTCTATAGTCTACAGAGCAAAATATAGTTGGATATTGGCAGGACCTCAGGGTACCAATGTCATTCTATCAGTCTATAGTGCAAAATATAGTTTGATATTGGCAGGACCTCAGGGTACCAATGTCTTCTAGCAGTCTACAGTATAAAATATAGTTGGATATTGGCAGGACCTCAGGGTACCAACGTCATTCTAACATTCTACAGTATTAAATATAGTTGGCTATTGGTAGGACCTCAGGGTACCAATGTCATCCTATCAGTCTACAGTACAAAATATAGTTGGCTATTGGCAGGACCTCAGGGTACCAACGTCATTCTAACATTCTAAAGTAAAAAATATAGTTGGCTATTGGCAGGACCTCAGGGTACCAATGTCATTCTATCAGTCTACAGTACAAAATATAGTTGGATATTGGCAGGACCTCAGGGTACCAACGCCATTCTATCGTTATACAGTATAAAATATAGTTGGATATTGGCAGGACCTCAGGGTACCAACGCCATTCTATCGTTATATAGTATATAATATAGTTGGATATTGGCAGGACCTCAGGGTACCAACGCCATTCTATCGTTATACAGTATAAAATATAGTTGGATATTGGCAGGACCTCAGGGTACCAATGTCTTTCTTCCATATTATAGTACAAAATATAGTTGGCTATTGGCAGGACCTCTGGGTACCAACGCCATTCTACCACATTACAGTACAAAATATTGTTGGATATTGGCAGGACCTCAGGGTACCAACACCATTCTACCAGTCTACAGTGCAAAATATAGTTGGATATTGGCAGGACCTCATGGTGCCAATGTCATTCTACCAGTATACAGTACTAAATATAGTTTGATATTGGCAGGACCTCAGGGTACCAACGCCATTCTATCAGTCTACAGTATAAAATATAGTTGGCTATTGGCAGGACCTCAGGGTACCAACGCCATTCTATCGTTATACAGTATAAAATATAGTTGGATATTGGCAGGACCTCAGGGTACCAACGCCATTCTATCGTTATATAGTATAAAATATAGTTGGATATTGGCAGGACTTCAGGGTACCAACGCCATTCTATCGTTATACAGTATAAAATATAGTTGGATATTGGCAGGACCTCAGGGTACCAATGTCTTTCTTCCATATTATAGTACAAAATATAGTTGGCTATTGGCAGGACCTCAGGGTACCAACGCCATTCTATCAGTCTACAGAATAAAATATAGTTGGATATTGGCAGGACCTCAGGGTACCAATGTCATTCTACCACATTACCGTACAAAATATTGTTGGATATTGGCAGGACCTCAGGGTACCAACACCATTCTACCAGTCTACAGTGCAAAATATAGTTGGATATTGGCAGGACCTCATGGTGCCAATATCATTCTACCAGTATACAGTACTAAATATAGTTGGATATTGGCAGGACCTCAGGGTACCAACGCCATTCTATCAGTCTGCAGTACTAAATATAGTTGGATATTGGCAGGACCTCAGGGTACCAACGCCATTCTATCAGTCTACAGTATAAAATATAGTTGGATATTGGCAGGACCTCAGGGTACCAATGTCATTCTACCACATTATAGTGCAAAAGACAGTGGGCTATTGGCAGTACTTCAGGGTACCAACGCCATTCTATCAGTCTACAGTATAAAATACAGTTGGATATTGGCAGGACCTCAGGGTACCAATGTCATTCTATCATTCTACAGTACAAAATAAAGTTGGCTATTGGTAGGACCTCAGGGTACCAATGTCATTCTACCAGTCTACAGTGCAAAATATAGTTGGATATTGGCAGGACCTCAGGGTACCAATGTCATTCTATAGTCTACAGAGCAAAATATAGTTGGATATTGGCAGGACCTCAGGGTACCAATGTCATTCTATCAGTCTATAGTGCAAAATATAGTTTGATATTGGCAGGACCTCAGGGTACCAATGTCTTCTAGCAGTCTACAGTATAAAATATAGTTGGATATTGGCAGGACCTCAGGGTACCAACGTCATTCTAACATTCTACAGTATTAAATATAGTTGGCTATTGGTAGGACCTCAGGGTACCAATGTCATCCTATCAGTCTACAGTACAAAATATAGTTGGCTATTGGCAGGACCTCAGGGTACCAACGTCATTCTAACATTCTAAAGTAAAAAATATAGTTGGCTATTGGCAGGACCTCAGGGTACCAATGTCATTCTATCAGTCTACAGTACAAAATATAGTTGGATATTGGCAGGACCTCAGGGTACCAACGCCAGGTTATCGTTATACAGTATAAAATATAGTTGGATATTGGCAGGACCTCAGGGTACCAACGCCATTCTATCGTTATATAGTATACAATATAGTTGGATATTGGCAGGACCTCAGGGTACCAACGCCATTCTATCGTTATACAGTATAAAATATAGTTGGATATTGGCAGGACCTCAGGGTACCAATGTCTTTCTTCCATATTATAGTACAAAATATAGTTGACTATTGGCAGGACCTCTGGGTACCAACGCCATTCTACCACATTACAGTACAAAATATTGTTGGATATTGGCAGGACCTCAGGGTACCAACACCATTCTACCAGTCTACAGTGCAAAATATAGTTGGATATTGGCAGGACCTCATGGTGCCAATGTCATTCTACCAGTATACAGTACTAAATATAGTTTGATATTGGCAGGACCTCAGGGTACCAACGCCATTCTATCAGTCTACAGTATAAAATATAGTTGGCTATTGGCAGGACCTCAGGGTACCAACGCCATTCTATCGTTATACAGTATAAAATATAGTTGGATATTGGCAGGACCTCAGGGTACCAACGCCATTCTATCGTTATATAGTATAAAATATAGTTGGATATTGGCAGGACTTCAGGGTACCAACGCCATTCTATCGTTATACAGTATAAAATATAGTTGGATATTGGCAGGACCTCAGGGTACCAATGTCTTTCTTCCATATTATAGTACAAAATATAGTTGGCTATTGGCAGGACCTCAGGGTACCAACGCCATTCTATCAGTCTACAGAATAAAATATAGTTGGATATTGGCAGGACCTCAGGGTACCAATGTCATTCTACCACATTACCGTACAAAATATTGTTGGATATTGGCAGGACCTCAGGGTACCAACACCATTCTACCAGTCTACAGTGCAAAATATAGTTGGATATTGGCAGGACCTCATGGTGCCAATATCATTCTACCAGTATACAGTACTAAATATAGTTGGATATTGGCAGGACCTCAGGGTACCAACGCCATTCTATCAGTCTGCAGTACTAAATATAGTTGGATATTGGCAGGACCTCAGGGTACCAACGCCATTCTATCAGTCTACAGTATAAAATATAGTTGGATATTGGCAGGACCTCAGGGTACCAACGTCATTCTAACATTCTACAGTATAAAATATAGTTGGCTATTGGCAGGACCTCAGGGTACCAATGTCATTCTATCAGTCTACAGTACAAAATATAGTTGGATATTGGCAGGACCTCAGGGTACCAACGCCATTCTATCGTTATACAGTATAAAATATAGTTGGATATTGGCAGGACCTCAGGGTACCAATGTCATTCTACCACATTATAGTACAAAATATAGTTGGATATTGGCAGGACCTCAGGGTACCAAGCCCATTCTATCGTTATTCAGTATAAATATAGTTGGATATTGGCAGGACCTCAGGGTACCAATGTCATTCTACCACATTACAGTACAAAATATTGATGGATATTTGCAGGACCTCAGGGTACCAACGTCATTCTACCACATTACAGTACAAAATAATGATGGATATTGGCAGGACCTCAGGGTACCAACGTCATTCTACCACATTACAGTACAAAATATAGTTGGATATTGGCAGGACCTCAGGGTACCAACGCCATTCTATCGTTATACAGTATAAATATAGTTGGATATTGGCAGGACCTCAGGGTACCAATGTCATTCTACCACATTACAGTACAAAATATTGATGGATATTGGCAGGACCTCAGGGTACCAACGTCATTCTACCACATTACAGTACAAAATATTGTTGGATATTGGCAGGACCTCAGGGTACCAATGTCATTCTGACACATTACAGTATAAACATAGTTGGATATTGGCTTGACCTCAGGGTACCAATGTCATTCTACCGCATTACAGTACAAAATATAGTTGGATATTGGCAGGACCTCAGGGTACCAACGCCATACTATCAGTCTACTGTACAAACTTTTGTTGGATATTGGCAGGACCTCAGGGTACCAACGCCATACTATCAGTCTACTGTACAAACTTTTGTTGGATATTGGCAGGACCTCAGGGTACCAACGCCATACTATCAGTCTACTGTACAAACTTTTGTTGGATATTGGCAGGACCTCAGGGTACCAATGCCATTCTACCACATTACAGTACAAAATATTGATGGATATTGGCAGGACCTCAGGGTACCAATGTCATCCTATCGTTCTGCAGTATAAAATATAGTTGGATATTGGCAGGACCTCAGGGTACCAATGTCATTGTATCTGTCTACAGTACAAAATATTGTTGGATATTGGCAGGACTTCAGGGTACCAATGTCATTATACCATTCTACACTACAAAATATTGATGGCTATTGGCAGGACCTCAGGGTACCAATGTCATTCTACCAGTCTACAGTATAAAATATAGTTGGATATTGGCAGGACCTCAGGGAACCAATGCCATTCTATCATTCTGCATTATTAAATATTGGTGGATAAAGGCACGACCTCAGGGTACCAACGGCATTCTATCACATTACAGTACCAAATATAGTTGGATAAAGGCATGACCTCAGTGTATCAATGCCATTCTATCACATTACAGTACCAAATTATTAATATAGTTGGATAAAGGCATGACCTCAGGGTACCAACGCCATTCGATCACATTACAGTACCAAATATAGTTGGATAAAGGCAGGACCTCAGGGTATCGATGCCATTCTATCATTCTACAGTATAAAATAAAGTTGGATAAAGCAGGACCTCAGGGTGCTGGTTAATGTCATTTTATCATAATGCAGTGCAAATAAATACATTGGATAAAGGCAGGACCGGTAGGGAACCAAGACCATTATATATT
Organism: Spisula subtruncata; assembly: GCA_963678985.1. Taxonomy (NCBI): domain Eukaryota; kingdom Metazoa; phylum Mollusca; class Bivalvia; order Venerida; family Mactridae; genus Spisula; species Spisula subtruncata. The sequence continues at coordinate 24,300,962 of OY787672.1, read as the reverse complement.
AAAGTGCAGTGCAATTTATATTGTGGACAGAGGCTATCAAAGCTACTTGTGCATTATGATTATAGAATAGATCTACTGCAGTTCAACAACTATATAGCATATTGGGGATAAAGGCGGAACTCAAAGAGTTCCACGACCTATTACATTAAATAACATGATAATGGTCCGTAATGGTCAATTGCGCAGGTTTAATTGTATAATACACGGACACATTAAAATTCCTATGGCAACAACAATAATGTTTCCTATTCATAATTCACACGTCTGCCGTACTGGCTTTATACCTGGCTGAGTTAGCTGCCCGCAATTACACACAAACACAATATTAAGAATGCAATAAGGCTTCACAGACAGACATGCACGGAAAAACGGTACAGCAAAGACAAGACCAGAGAATTGTACTTTCACTTTCGTTTTAAGAAAAAACATTCTATTATGTTGAAACTGCTTCAAAACCACACTTGCAATGTACGAAAACATTCTACTCATGTTCAAGTAGATGGACGCTGCTCTGCCACGCTTTATTGTTCTAAAAAAATAGATAAATAAAGAAATATATTACCTGCACATACATATTATATCCGGCTACTAGTACACATGAGTCACGTGTTAATGTTCTGCATTTTGATTGGTTGTTGTTGTTGTAGCGAATAATCAGTCCTGCCAGCTTGATTGTGAGGTCCTGCCAATAACTTCTACGGAATCCATACTGATAAAGCTGGTAATAATCAGTGTCCTTCCATCAGTCCCAAATTTTTGTCTAAAAATATTGTAGATATTGACTTAAAACTTAATATGTCAATGATGGCAACTAGGACAAAGGCAGTAACCAAAAACCATAACTATGTAGTCCATTTTGAAATTATCTCCCCTTATTGAATTTTATAATATATTTAGTATAACTCTAAAAATATTTGAGGTTTTGATTTGATATTTGAATTAAAGTATTGTTTGTATGGAGCATAAGTTAAATGGTATTCAGTTGATTGATTTGGAACTTCACAAATATGTAGATGACATCTGTGAGAAGTGCATGAATACTTAATTTAAGTCCTGCTGTGAGAAAACACTTATGCTTTTACAACAAACACCTGGTCCTGTTACTTGCAAATAAACATATACCCCAGGGATGGTCATGTGATTATGGCTTTTGTTAAACTTTTTATTTTTTTATAATGGTTTTTTATGTTTGCATATTATATCATTACAGATGAGATGTCAAGCGAACCTGTCTGTGGAAGTGGAGAAATGCTGCTGATGTTCATAAAGGATTCGCGAGAAACTATGTGTTGATAGAAACAATATAAACTGTTTTACATCACAAATATTAATGAACATACTCTACCTGCTTGATTGTTGTTGTGATATTCTATTGCTATTTTAACCCTCAGCATGCACTGTAAATCAATTTAAATTCCTACATTTGTTTGAAAATAAATGTTGATCAATTCATAATTATTGTTATATCTTTAAGGGGCAAAAAAAATGCCCCGCTATCTTTGATGATGGGGTAAGGACCATAAGGTCTATATTGCTTTGCACATGTGGGTCAGTAGATCAAATGGTTTCCGTTCGTTGACTCGGAACTTTTCTAACCAGCCACAGGTGTTTTTTTTATAAACTGTGATCTTTGACCTTTCAATGTGACCTTGAACTTAACTATATGACACCATTTATGATTTTGTATTAAATACTTCTAATAAATTATATTTTACAAAACAATTTAATACTTTTTCAATAAATGATCAAACTGATGAAAGTTCAAGATTTTCTATGTTATAAAAAGTGGGTGGGGTAATGTGAACACCTTGTTTGATTCCCCATTATAATATATAGATTTATGACTATTCTATGTGAGTTAATAACTGAAATGCATCATATAAATTATTAAACAAGCATATTTAATATTTGTATCAATCTATTACAAGTAAAAATACCTGTATGACCAAACCTCTTAAAATTGTTCATTCATATAGAATCTACCAATGATTGTTTTACCTTAGCATTTGACCTTGGATGTTCGAGTTACACATGGCTTTATGGAATATTGCTCTCTTGCTCATGAGTTTTTATGTTGGTGTGTATTTAATTATTTATGTATCAACACTTCTCAAAATCAGGGCTGTGTATAGGAAAAAACAGTCATTTTTGACACAAAAACTGACTTTTGACCTTTCTTTGTGACCTTGACATTTAGGTAAATAACAACATTACTATGTTTATATTAAATTCGTATCATAAGTTACATTTGTGCCAAGTTATTTTATGATCAAACAATAAATGAACAAACTATTCAATTTTAAAGATTTTTAATGTTAAAAAAATGGGTGGGGTAAGATTTTAACATTGTTTATTTCTTTTTTGTATTGTTTAAGTCTTTTTGAAATAAGATAAATACAGTATGTCTATTTTATTTTGTATAAATTACATTTTATATGGATTTTATCAATTTCTTGTGTAATTATTTTCATTAATTGACTTAATTGCATATTTTATGTGTTTGGGCCTTATTTAGAAAATTTCAAATTCAAATAACTTTTTTTTAAGCGCATAGACATATTGTTTTTAATGCATTTCTAAAATGACCATAGATGTTTGCACAACATGGCAAAGACTTGGAAAATCCTTGTTATATTAAATATATTTTTACAAGGTATTTGTTTTCAGAAAAATGTCTATTTTTCATGATTTTTGGTACTTTATTCATTACATGTTATAAATGTGATAATTTTCGAAAAAAATACAAAAACACCAACAACTTGATTTTTTTCGGTGTGGTACTTATATGACTTAAGGTTACATTACTTTTCGTTATACACATCGCCATATTTTAGGCAACATGAATTGATATTCTACCCCTACCCCATTTTTAAATGACATAAAACGACTCCCCTGTATTTTACACAGTGTCACTTCAAGTGCAATTTGCCAAAAAATTAAGTCATAGACCCCCCATTTTTTTTACTTTATTCAACGTATATAAGGTTACTCCGCATGAAAAATGAATTTTCGAACAATCCTTGTTATAGGAAAATTTCTCGATATGATGAGTCCCATACCTTAATACATATACTTTTTCTGTAACCATCCTCAAAACCATACATTTCAAAATACAACAATATCTGTCCCTGGTTATCTGTCTTTAACATTTGCAGCTGATACCAAAACGTGTATTTATTGAAAGTCGTAAAAGGTCTTTGTTGAGAAAACAAAGAATGGACTAAAGATTTATTCAACGAGGAATATGTTTTTCTCATGTTGAGTGGGTTTTTTATAATAAATTGAGGATCAGTATTCTGTAACCACTTACATATATGTTACAGGCAATTATAAAACATATATTAACAAAAACGTTCAGATCTGATTACCTATACCCGAGATAGACTGACTCTCCATCAGATGACTCGGATACGTTAAACACAAACACTATACATTGCTCTAGATGTTTGCAAACAGGATTGTCTGACAGGTCGTATAGTTTAGTAAACATTTTGGAACCTTTACGAACATGATCCAGGAAGTCTACTGAACGAAGGCATAATCCGTAGGATATTTCTCTACTCCAAACATGTATTTATATCAAGTAGAAGTGCAACTTGTTGTTAAATCCACGGAAATGAAATGTCGATCATATAGTATATCGGAAGTTATAAACAATCCTAGCAGATTTCAGAATAAAACACAATAAACAGAGACAATTTATATCAGACATTTAAAATGTACACTTTAACTAGAGGTTTTATTGGCCCTAAAACAGCACAACAAATAAATAGATAAGATGGTGCAATATCCGTCAACATGGTTTAAGTGTTTCCTTGAATGACGTGACGCGTCCAAACTTATATGTTGTTGTTGTTTTATGTGGATTATTCTAACAATTGCACGCCGTAAAGGAACATTTGCTGCGATTTGCTTGATATTTTACTTTGCAACAAAGTATGATACAGAGCTAACCACATGATGTAAGCGTGCTCTTATGTAGTATGTCAGTGTTACATTGAAATCGTATGGTGTTTACTTTACTTTAATACTTTCATGAATTCATAAAAAAGGCGTTATGTTTCTTCATTTGATGGACCTGATTTTTAATGGTTGGTCTTATGTCATGAGCAACTGTGAAAAAGATATACAAAAGCGCTTAAGCTGATCACATATAACATGGTCCTAGCTGCCAAATAGCTACAAAAAGCTAATAATGATGTCATTAAAACACTTATTTGATTCAACTTCCTCCTACGTTTTAATTCCAATATGCCACATCCTAACGAATGCAAATTACTGACATTTATGATGCACGTGAAATGCAAATGTGTGTAATGTCAATTTCGTTAATTTTGACAAATGTGTTTAGGATAGATGAGACTAAATGTGTTACAATTTCTATTCTACTGTTACAAACTTTTTTTTCCAACAAAAATGCAGCAGTTTTTTGTAGATGGCGATTCAAACTTGGGGTTTGAAGCGTGGTAAAACGGAAACTAAATGTACAGATAAAAAGTGGTCACTAGGCAGAAAAATAGAGATCGTACTTTTATCATTATTGTCCAATGTTGTATGTCACGTAAATATTGGATAATTGTACATTGATAAGACTAAAATTAGGAATATTTCGAGAATGATATTCAAATGAGAAAGTATGAGACGCAATACTTATACGAGGAAGTGTTTAACGAGTATCCTATGATTGGCCAGTAACCATGGGCTCATAATTGTGTATGATAAAATTGTGTCTTATAAACCCGTAATAAACATATCAAAAGTTGAAGGAAGTCTCGCGAACGAAACCTTAGGACATTGATTATATCAACAACAGTCCACGATCTATGCACTTTATCTACAGTATAACGAAATGTTCAGTGTGTAGAGGTGTGTTTTCATGAACTTATTGTAAGCAGTTCTAAAACTTCTGATTAAACCAGAATAAAAATAGAAACGCTGGATGTTAAATACATGTACTAATAATGTTTAGCACTCCTAACTTGTTTGACATTGACATACTTTATTTAGAACACTCAAACTCGGTCTGTATCAGATGGTGGGGACTTGCCTCTAGAATGGAGTGTCTTTGGTTTGGTCATTAAAAAACAGGCCGAACCTTAAGGACTGGATCAATGACACAGCAGTTGAATTTTAGTTTGAATATAGATGAGATTGGACTTGTCCCATACAGTTGTTCCATTACTAGATATGAAACCAACAGAATGCGTAATACGATTAGAGTGTCTTTTCAACATGTGGGTAACTGGCTTATGTTCTTAATAATTATTTATATTTATGATACGATTATTAGTATACTTAGTTCGTGTTGAGAAATAATCTTTAGTCAGCTAATGCATTGTTTTCAAACTTGGCATACTAGTTCAGCTTCATAAACACAATACAAAGTCATGCTACAGTCTCCAACATTCCAACAAAATTTCTATTTGTTATAGACAAGTCTTCCCTCGGAGTATACGCGTTTTCTGAACACAGTCATGTTGATCGTCATCATTCAATACAAACTGTTTATGTTAATATATAAACTAATGCTGTAAAATCGTATTTTACTCTGATTTCAACATGTTATAGGTTTTAATGCACGTCTATGTTTATTTAAGATTCAGCATTCTGTAAATTTAGATCAGGTGCTGCACCTATCAGGACAGATGTAAGAATATATAAAACTACTAATAAATGACCAGAGAATGTTCATTCAAATGTATGTACTGGAAAATGCCATAATTTCCTAACCTTTAATGAACATGATTATTTTTTGAACGGGTCGGGCTGTAAGAAAAAGTATTTGTTCAACTTTGACTTTCACTATTTTTGTAAAATGCTTGTACATTATATTATGTTCCAACACATGCTATGTAGAGTTGTTGATCAGTGAAATCAACCGTAAATCATTTCAGTTGTACTTTTGACTTGGTTATCACCCATTCAGACCAAAGCACCCCTTGTACAAGGAACAACTGTGATTACACACCGACACTAAAATATATGTAATGTTCATTGAAAAGAACATGTCATGTTCATATTCTATTCTGACAATGGTCTAGAAGATGATGTGGTTTACAACTAAGATTTACAAAGTTTTCCATTATGCATCATAATCCAATATGTCATGTGATGAAAACGGAAGTGGATGCTAACACATGTTTGCATTTGTTCAATGAATGTCATTAAGCTCATCAGTTGTTATAAGAATCAATAAGAATTTGAAGCAGTTCTATAATATGAATCAACAACATCTGACAAATCCTCTATATCTGAATAAAGTCCTGCTCATCAGACTCACAGATAATACAATACGACAGCGACTATAGGCATCCAATAACAAAAACAACAGAGTACAAAGAAACACACCACAATGGTACAACACAAACTTAGTAGCACAATGTACGCAATACAATATCCCAAGGTATTCACAAGGAACGAGAAAATCAACAAAACTGAACAAATTCATACAACAAAAAAGCGACATGCTTGCAAAAATCTATACAATACAAGAACCACAATCAAAGGCTACTAGAAAAGTGCATATAAAATAAATTATTTATCACCCAACGTATTCAGGTCTTTTGTTTTCTGACTATTTGGTAACGATCATCACGTTATTTGCACAATCATTGACATATGATGTATAGAATTGTTATTTTGCTCGAAAAAAATACTGGGTTGTCTGAGTTAATTTTCAAGACAGTGAAACTGATAATACAAAATGTAACACGAAATAATTTGTTTATAGAGGCTATATATATATATCTATACCCGTTTAAGCTACTGTCCGGGTTAGTAGTGTCAGCTGCATTTGCATTTCTTATTACTGTAAACCCGTTTTGTTCAAAACTGCACGGTGACCTATTTTTATTTGTTGGCACTCTCTGTTTCTTTAGTACTCTAGTACCTATATTATGCATTATCTTTAAACAGAGTTATTATATTTTGGAAAACGTTCTTCCCATGTGTGTTATGATCCTTAACCGGGTTTAGTTAGTTAAATTTAGGAATGTCAAAAAAAACTTAATTTACCACAATCAATAAAATCGCATTGAAGCCTGCTGTGCTACCCAGATCATTATTCATACATCAAACGTAGAACAATATCTAAGAGGAAGTAGTGGTAAAAATTATTTACGACTCTCGTTACGTCTATAAATATCTTAATCATTATGGTGTTTACTCAGGATGATGTGTTTTTGCGTTAAAAGGTCAGTAATCTATCAGATACATATAGCTAATGTTACAATTTTTATCATACAGATCAATATAATGTTGTTACTGCCAGTAATGTGCACTCACTTTTAACCTATTGGGAACAATTATATGATTCTTTAAACCAGTAAAGCAAATGTGACGTAACAGGTCGCGAACGTGGGATGCTTAACGAATGAAAACTTATTGGTAGCCTAATGCAATAGTTCTTTAATGCTCGTTCACGGTATACATTGGTATGTCCTTATGATATGATATTGTCTTACAAGAGATGACAGAATCAGGACAATTATGGTTCCGTTTACACACATATAGCGTTAAAGACCTTTGTATCTCTTATGTGTTTTTGTTGTACTGAGCTGGTAAACACCAACTTTATCCATAGGTTGGCATACATCAAGTGCAAAACAATGTTCCTATTACGAAAAATGAACATTGATAATATGCTTTTATGGGACCCTGAACAAAAGTGGTTTTTATCTCGTACTATATTTCAAACAAATCCAACAGTGATTGTAATTTATTTTACCTAACACATAGCTCTACAAAGTACAAGAGCGATATTTAATTGTTACCGCATTCCATGAACGTATTGGATATTCTTCACTGTTCAAATATAAGTGGGGCACCTCTCGTACAGTTACATGCAGCGTGGAACTAAAGTGTATTTATTCCGCATCAAGTGCATACATGTACGCGTCTCACGGGCAAACGGCTTTACTCTAAACTCACCAGCACTATGAGCTGCAGAAAGATGTGAGGAAACCGGACAGGGAATGTATTTTTCTGCCGATGTACTCATTCACAGAAAGTTGGATTTACGACGTTACAAAATCATCCTGCTGAAATAACATCGCTAATATAACATTGCGAGAAAAGATGCGAATACTACTGAAATATAGATGGTGTTGGAAAAATATAGTCTAGTGTTTTGCCTGCTATGTCGACAGAAAATCGCTCAAATCTTGAGATGAGGGTTCACTCGTTTTTCGGTACGAACACTGTCGATGTCCGTTAAAAACGGGACGTATTAGGTAAACTCCTATGATTGACGACATCATGTTGTACGTCTCGAAATTTTTTTCAAGCAGTTTTCTTCTACTTAAATCAATAGCAAAAGCCGAAGTGAGAGAAGATAAAAATACTACCACACAGTATAACTATAAGACCAATCTGTAAACACCATTCAGCCGATACAGTGTGTTTGCACTTCTGACTGAACCATCGTTATGTTGAACAACGAAACTGCAGAATATTTTCCAGAGCTCACACAACATGAACATATTTTCACAAACAATTAACAGTCATTATTACATTAGAGAGGCAGTTTGTGCACTCTAATTTTAGCCTGCAAGTTCCCAGAAATGACGTCATTGTAGCGTCTTAACGATGCGCATATAATCATGTTCGCATCAAACTTAATAAACGAGGTGTTCAAAGTACAGCGAAGATAAAATCATGTCTTTTTCAGCTTGATATAGTATAAGACCTCAAAGTGATTCGATGACTCATCATTGTCCGTCGTCCGTCAATATGATGCACGAGTACAGTGTATATCGATGGCTTAGAATTAGAAGGTCGTAAGTGCCACTTACGATCTTTTAAGATTCATACATATTAAAAATAAACATCACAAGGCGCTTCTTATGAGCCCTTTTTCATAAAAATCTGAACTTGTCATGTTGAACAAAATGAAGTTGTAAAAGTTTGTTTTACCATAAGTACATGTAAAGAGTAAATGACAGACAGTTTTCCGTGTTTTCTCAAAATATCGATTTGGTAGTTACTACCTTCTAATTCTAAGCCATCGATATGACTACAAAATCACGGCAAAGTTCTATTTTGGGTGCAATCAGTTTAGTATTTCTGAATCAGTGGCTGCCCTTGATTTACAAAAACATTGCTATATTTCACCTTATCAGCATTCTAATGTTTTAATGTTTTGTTCAGTCATGATGCGTTTTACTAAATGTTTTTGACCGAACGATCTCAGACAAAATTGATTTTTGATCTTGTTACCACTCTAGACTTTAATTTTTTTCTCCAACAATATTGGTTTTATACAGTATGTATCTGACCGTAACATATTGGCCATGTTTGATTTTTGGTGAATTCATACCATTATGTCCAGAGATATCTACCCTTGAACTACATACGTACAATGACTTAAAGTACACCGTCTTACCGTTCATTGATGATAATGTTTACACAGAATGGGTTTGACTATAAATCTTGGTTAAGTTCGATTTATAGGAAATTATATCATTGCGTCATATGCCCATATATGAAGAGCCGTTATAATGGATTGAGCGATATATGGTCATCATGACCCTTTTATCAAATGTAAGAAGCAACATCAGAATGTGTTTCAACGTGGCAAAGGGGAATATATCACAGACGTATTTTACAAAAATGCAATAAACGGGGCATTTTTATATTGTTTTATTATATATTAATACACTTGTTACTATATATAGTAACACAAATTAACCTATTTCAGGCCGATTTTGAACATCACATGATTGATCATCGCCTATCCGCCCGGTCCGCAATCTCAAAATCGTACATGTAATCGGCCCGCTGAATTAAGCGTGAGTTGTACTTTCATTGAGTTGTGAAATCGAACAAATGTATTAAGACTTTAAAACATTTCAGAGCCTAGCCGGAGGTTGATAATCGGCCCGGCATAAATAATCACCCTCGGGCTAAAGCCCTCGCGGTAATTTTTAAATTTCCGTGCCGATTATCGCCTTCCCACCGGCTATGTCGAGTATTAACCTAAATTTTTTGGACAATGCGTAATACAAAACGCGGGATCTGGGCGCTTTTCGGTTATGTTCTGCATGTGAACGATGGATCAAACCTCACAATTGCCAATAAACAACCTTATAAAAAGATAATTTAAAATACAGTTTTCCATGAGTCTCTAATCTTTTGCACCCCAGCAAATATCCCAATAAATAGATCTATGCGACCATCTGGACTGCCTGCTTAGGTACATTATATTGAATGTTTTATTTTAGATTTAGAGACTATGTTGAAATGTTCAATACATGTACAATTCACATAGATTCCTTTTGTTCACGCCATAAATTTCGCATAACGGGCTCCCGTTTTTGATTAACTATATTCCCGTAGGTGCCTGGCACAACTACAAAACTCAAGACGGATGATTTAAAAATATCATAGTTCAAGTAATTGAATAATAAATAATTAAGAATATTTACTAGCCTGTCATAAAGTTGATTCATCGTTGATCACCGAACAAATAATTCGTTAACTAGTTCACAAGTTGCCAGATGTATAGTAAAGTACTGGGAAATCACTAGCTTCTATATTGTTGGTAGTTGTATCATTCAACAGGAACAAGGAGGAATACAGTTTATGTTTTTTATGAAATAATAATTCACCAATGGTTTGAAATAATATCACCAAGCAGTGTCATAAATTTAGTTTTCCTGTGATAAAATTAATTATACACTTATATTAATGGTAGGCTGTTTTGTGAAAATAACCAATAAAAAATGATAGGATGTTTTGTTAAATTAAGTAATAAAAAATATACTTACACATCTGGGTACTGTTTTATCAAAGGACTTATGGAAATTTTAAACTTACGCTCAAACTTAAACTCCTTACAATGCGTTTACATTTGCAAATGAGGGAAATATATTGTTTATAATCATTAACTGAATTAATTAACTGATGATTTTACCTATCGATTTTCCAGAATTTGAATCAGCTAACTAATGATATAGGATTTAAATTTGAACGTAAGTTTACGATTGCCGTTAATGCTTTGATAAAACAATGCCCATGTGTTTATTATACTTTAAATATTCTTCTAAAATTCACTTATTTATAATTCTACAAAATAGTCCTGAAATATCAGCAAAGTTATTTTTTTTTAAATTTGTCCGTCGCACTTGTGCTTTTGTCCTCGGCGTTTACATGGCTTTTGACTTTTTGAAGGCCGAATAAGCATTTAAAATATTTGGAATCATGTTGTATATACAGTTCCTGTGATGACATATTGGTTATATAGAGAAGAGTGTTTGTATTCTGTTGCAGGTATAAATAAAATAACAAAATATTATATTTAACAATTCAACACCCGATGAGAGACGGATAAGTAGGTCCACATGGCATTCATGATACATTTGTGTATCTAGGACACATTCTACAACTAAAGGTGCGATATTGCTTCCTGTATTTGTTCTGCGCTTCTCAGTTTCTGGCTAGAACGGTTTTCGCTTTCATATTAAGTAATATTGTGTACAAGTAAAAACCCTTGCGGAATTGTATCACGTATCATATTCTGGTGTCTAGTCTGCGACATTATATCAGATGGCTATGACAACTTTTAAAAATGACATTGAATGTATTTCTCTGGTGTAAAACGTTTGAGTGCGATTGGGTGATACTACCCCAACGACTACATATACAGTCTATACATACAGTTATAAAAACACGTTATAATCTACCATAACCTCTAGCATGTAAGTTATTTTTCATGTAAAATTAGTATCACTAATGTGTGGCATTACTCAGTCCATTATTTAGCTTATAACGAGTGTGTGTCTGTATAATTATAGCTATTTCAGGAGATAATCCGGAAATTTACTGTTTGTAATATATTCTGTTATCTATATTCCTGCCATCTATGTATCAAGTCCATGTCATGAGATATTACATTTTCTTACCGTGTTATTTAGCACAGATTAATCTCCCTGCTGTTGAATTTATTCAATGTCGCTGCTAACAGAAGAAAACTGTCAAGAAGAAACTGTTATACCGAATGCAACTATGAGTGGATAGATAGTATATACACCCTGTAGAAATCCTATCGGACGATGAACATCACTGAATTACAGAAAACCAGACAGGCATTATCAGATGATCAGTAGTCAGTCGGAAATGTTTAAGAAAACTGATCATGGATGTGCGTTGGCATTGGACATCCCTACGACGGCGTTAACACCATGTTTGTCGTACTTGTGAATAATTTTAAACGATCGAACATGGGACATTGTTTAATACACGAGTTCATGTAGTTTCGAGCTACAACATAGCATGTAGCACTTTCGTTTACAATACTGTTGATGGTTATCCTATAGCATGCAGGAATATCATTTGTATTAATCACGTATAATGTTTACACTCACATAATGGTGATATTGCCGTGATGTGGTCATTCACTCAATGTTCGAATTAGGATAGGTGGTTTTATTTGTTATTGAGTAGACTTTAAGTCCACTGATTTAATGAAGTACCAATTCGGAAGAGGTACTGACACGGAAGATTTAAGCATGTAATTGAACGCGTCATAGGAAACATCCTAAAGATGTTACACGAGATACTGTGTATCGTTATAATCTAGATGTAGTTTGTACTGACAAGTACCACCATTTTTTAATGAAATATCTTTTCGAAAATAGAGGATCAAGAAATTATTTTGTCATAATGACGAAGTATTATAATTCCCTTCCCAATGTATATAAATGTTCATGGAGAATGTTCCAGAACAAAATTGGCTTCTTATATACATACTATGAACACAAATGGTGGGTGGTGGCATCCCGATGTAAAACTGTAGTTGTCCTTCCTTTCCAGGTTGACAGAACCATATCTAACAACTATTTGCTATACAAACAGCAGATCATTCATTACACGTAATTATCAGCAAAATACTTAAGTGTAGCAAATGATAACAAGTTAGTAACGGCTTACCCATTGGTGTTTTGTAAATTCCATCATGAACGTCATTTAAATAAGTAGACAAATTATTATGTTATGTTGGATATCTTATTCTTTGAGTGGTCGAATATGTTTTCTCGCACGTGATAATTTTCACGCAATGTGACTATGCCATAACGCACAAAACGTCATCATTTTAATGCAACATATATTTATTTAAATGTAAGCAATTAGCATGTATTTCTAGAATGATACGCATTGGTGAAACTGAAATAAATGAGTGCATCATTCATTTACATATTGTGGCAGTGTGAAGAGATACATTGTTTTCAGAAGGGTCTTTATGAACGGGTTGATAATAAGTTTGAGAGAAACACTCATGGTTTTGTCATTATTCCAGAATCTCTCCAAGCAATTTCATGATGTGCTAGACAATAAAGCATGTGTTAACACCTGCTCATTTAGCTGTCGTATACAACAGTAATTTGTATACTGTATTTGTACATTTCTTCATTAAAACACAATAAGCAGACAACAGACAAATAATTATGGAAAATGCACAATTGGTGATAGAAATAAACTGTAATACGATGTTGATAATGAGTAATGTAAGTAGTAGAATTAGTTTTATGATCAATCTAAAATAAATTAGTCAACATAAGAACGAGAATATACTATTATTATATTACACTTATACGGCAATGGTACTTAATGCATTCCAATGTAGATAATGTTGCATGTGAAATAAATTTGGAATTACAATTATGTGAAATATCTTGTTGGTCTTAGTTTAATTACTTAATGTCCGATATAACTGAAATACATCCAGTTGCTAAACGTCAGGTTAAAATAACTTAAAAGCTGAAGTCTTGTCCAGGATTGAACATAATACTTGTTTCCCTCCATGTATTTTATCGAAAAAACATTTATTTATTCCAGTACTAAAACGTTAAAGTGTAAAGAGCTAAATCGGACGACATTTTTTAAAGAAGTTTCAAAAACTGAAAACAAATATGTTTTCATATCCATTAGATCATTTTTCGCTTCAGTTTTAACAGAAACTCTCTCTGTGATTCATGGACATGCAAAGTGTTCATCATCATGCAAAAGTGTTCTAGAACAATCTATGAATTTATAAGAATCCTCTATTTTTCGACGATTAAATCAAAGTACAGGGAACCGATCCAAAGTTTCAATTTGCAAATAAGGTAGTCTAGTATCATATCAAAAACGATGCAAGTAATTATTTTGACATTAAATGACTGTTAGAATATAGCTCTATACACTTCTATACTTCCATACTTTTTAATAATCATATATTGTTATAATTTTTTCTACAATTAAAGCCCATAAAGGTGGTAGTAATTTGGTGAAAATGCATCTGCGCATGTAAACATTTATTAAATATAACCATGTGTCGAGATGAAATGTCTGGTTGCCTTGTAATTATACATGTACAATGTATAATAGTCAGGCAAACATTGAACGTTTTTATTGAAATCACGAATACACACCACTGTATCTTACTGTCACGTCATACCTTGTGTTATAGTAATCAGTTTTAATTTCGCGTCACAATAAAAATATATATGCACTGAGCTAGAAACTAGTAACTTATGGCGTTAAGCAAAGCAAGGAAGAAACAGCTACGGTTTTTTTACGGTTAAGATGTCTTACATTCGGTGAAAAACGTTCTTATTACAATCTTTCATGTGAACATACTCGTCGTTAATGCAAAAATATAAGAATCAAACTATGGAAGTTGTCTCCTTTCCTTCAGCAACGGATAATTAGTTGAAACGTTTATTACCGATTAAATTCACCATGACTATTTTTCTGTTTTTTAATGTTTCATAAAATATCATGCACGCATCTCTTCTAGTAAATTTTAAAACAAAAGAGACACTGGTGGGTGATTACATAGAGAACGTGACCTTGTATGTTGATCAAGTTCCCGATTCTCACAGTGCAGAACAGTACACGAGGACTCAACACCTTAGTTCATGTACTAAAAACCGGGTTACGTTGACATCTGATAATCGACGATTGCCGTCTATCTGCCGAATGTCGATCATTGATACACAGAGGTGATAAGCACAATAGCAGATAGTGACCCTTTTCTTTTGCATTTTTGTTTGCTGCTCATTCGATTTCAACTAATGCATATTTAGAGCTTATACTCCGACACGCTCACTAACTCCTTTCAAAAAGTGTACATTATTTCTGTAAATGTACACTTTTGTGAAAAATTTACTCAGACAATGATTGGTCAATTTAAGCTTCAAACTTTTTCAGATTAGCATGATTACATTCACGAGCAGTTAAATAAACGTCACAACTGATTACCTGAAAAATACACTTAGACGGATTAATATGACCGTGCTACTGTAAACTGATCAAATTTGCAGTATTGAATTTTAATTTGGTTCTTGGTTAAACTTATTAATAAAACCAAAGAAATGCAGTATTAAATTTTAATAAGTCTCTGGTTGAATTTAATGATAATATCAAATAATCACAATTTATCTACACCCTAACAATAATGAATATTACAGAACAAATGCTAATCATCGTTGGTGTCCACAAAGTTAGGAGCAAAATCCATCAAATTTGAATGATTTTACATTGTTGATTATCAGCAGGAATACAGCAATACTATAAAAAAGTATAAACAGTTTGTAACATACCTTGTGCAACCAACAAACAAACCTGAATTATTTTTATACAAAGTTCGAAAAGCAGTTATAACTTTCTATTTCTATTTCCCGAACACAGTTGATGTCTATTAGAATCAATCGAATACAACATAATGCTGTTGCTTATATATCAATTAATATAACACTATGAAAACGAATGGGTAAACTTGAACATTTGTCAAATCATTATGATGCTATTGAAAACGTTGTGTAGGTACACAATTCACAATTTTGGTCTAATACATGTATTTATGCAACTTGGTCACAATAATCATCTCAAAACATCTAAGACAATTATGTTATTGAATAATTTGGGTCAAAATTAGGTCAATAGGTGAAAATAATTGATGCGACTTTTTGGCGCATGAAGGTTTGTCTGTTATTTGACCTAGTGATCTAGTTTTAACTCATGATGAGTAAATATTGAATTTGGCCTACATTTTGTCTTCATGATCCATGTTACATGGTTTCATAAAGATTAGGTAAAAAGGGCGCCTTCTGAAGATTTGTTCAATAATTTGGCCAGGTGACCTAGTTTTTAACTCAGGTTAATCCAATTGCATACATGACCTTGATTTTTATAGGGTGATCATTGTGAATTAACTTCACAAGTGTAAGGTCGAAATTGCGACCCCTGGTGACCATATCTTGTGTTTTCTATGATTTGACCTAGTGACCTAGATTTTGGCTCAGGTTAACTCAAAATTTTATTTTACCAAGATTAGCTTTTAATGATCATTGCTGCCAAGTTTCATCAAAATCAGACCAAAAATGCG
The DNA here is from genome assembly GCA_963678985.1 of Spisula subtruncata. NCBI lineage: Eukaryota > Metazoa > Mollusca > Bivalvia > Venerida > Mactridae > Spisula > Spisula subtruncata. The sequence continues at coordinate 24,284,596 of OY787672.1, read as the reverse complement.
ACCTCTAAGCACGATGTAAAAATAAGTTACTGGTACAAGTCAATATTTATTTACATCAAAAGTGACAAATATCGCGAAAACATGTGACAATTCAATATATTTGTAAATCTCAAAAAGTCCCACTAATATTCAATTAGGACATTCTGTACATTGCTTAGGATAGCTTTACGCACCATATAAACATACAACTGTTTGTTTTGCAATTAGTTTGAGGTTAAAAGTTAAAATGACTGGACTATTATGCTCAGCAGGAGATCATTAGTGATTAAATGCACGTATCTATATAGATTGTGCAATAAATTACCACACAACTAACCTAAACCAGACAGGTCCTTGTATTTGTATAAACTAACCGATCATGATACATATATCGCACAGCTATACATTGCGTTAAACAAAAAGTTTATTCTGTACTCTCTATTCAGTACCTCCTTAATCACAAACCTAGGGCACAACATTTTAATGTGAATCAGCAAATCTATTTCGGAATTCCTCACATTATTATTACTTATGCAATAGATGAAGTATAATCTAAGCAGAAAATACGTCAATCAATTAAGTATTTCTGAATCAGTGGCTGTCCTTGAGTTACAAAATAATGCTTTATTTCACCTTGTTCCGTTCTACCGCTTTTATGTTTTATTCAGTCATGACGATTTTCATATTGAATGTTTTTTACCAAACGATCTAAGTCAAAATTGATATTTGATGGTGTTACCGCTGTAGAGTATATATTTTATCTCACTAGTGAGCTTAATTTGATGTTCCAAAATCCAAAACTCGTACCTATATTTTATTTCGCAACAAAGCACCGCTATTTTCTTAAATTTAAGGATTTTCGTACATAATTTACCATCATTCACTTCATGCCACCAACGTATGTCACAACTAAATTAGACTATTCAGTATTAAATTGTAATTTAGTATGTGCTTATGTATTTAGTCACATGAGTGGTCGTGGTTCAGAGTAGCTAAGTTAGTACATTGATATTTACGAGTAAGCCAATGGAAGTTCCAACAAAAACAACATTATTACTCCTACTCAGGAAACATTCCTAAAGGTCGATGACGCTATCAGTGCACGACTCTTCTCGACCTCGTTGAAAGCAACACTGACACTGTAACATCACAAGGCAAAATTTGTTATCATTACAAATCCAGCAATAAGAATACGACATGCAAAATTACAATTAACGACAATTAGCATACAGGACGGAATATCTGTGTAACGGAGCCATGTTAAATAGAAACATTGTGACACATTATTCAAAGCAAACAACGATGTACATACGACGAAATAGCCCAATAATGGAAGAGCTCCTAGACTCCTTTTCATTTGAATAAGTGCAACAAGTTAGATAAATGCAAGGGTTTCGCTAGGAAGATGCACCATATTTTGACGTAAGAGGGCCAGGTCAAAATCGATTCGGTTTGCTTTATAGCACAAAACATTATATCCTTACTTTGGACTACAGGTGAGATATAGATACGTTCGTATTAGCCGGAAACGAGACGTCAACTACAGGAAAAACCGACTTGCTTATTTACTTTGGAATAGGCCGTGTTCAAGTTGTTAAAAGTGCATGTACACAGTTGCCTAGCAGCGGTGAAAGACGACATTTTGAACTGATCGAAGGCAGTCATTTACTCCACCACCGAAGGTTACTTCGAATGATTATGCCTATAACTTGCAATCTGCAATAGCTATGTGTAAGTTCGCATTATATATTGAATGACATTCGTATATAAACAAAAGAACAAAACAAACACAAATATCTGAAGCAGAAGCAACAACAATGCCATTAGTAGTTGTAGCCATCATAGCACCATAATAACTATCATCAGCGTTAGTAACTGTAAAAGTAAATACCAACATCAGCAAATAAAATAGCAATGGAAATAAAATTAGCATCAACATCATCACCATGATAGTAATAGCAGAATCAGTAAAAACAATAAGAACATAAACAGCGTCATTAGCACATCGTCAAACTCCTTAGATGAATATGTTTTAATGTCATCCAGCTTGGAATCAATAATCGCGGTACTGTCATATAACAAACATAGACTGTTGTAGCAGCATTGTGACATCCGGTACATGTAATTTAACTTTCATTTGTTGCGTGAGTCTAAAATTGGACCAGTCAACATTCCATTTTTCTTGTACATATAATGACAATGATTTACGACGATGTATAGTGAACGACGATATATAGCCAGTACAGCACTTACATCATCTATTAACTTGTACGTTAAATAACGGCTGTATACAAAACACTTCGTTTGTGTGTTTTAGTCATGAACAAACCTCGGCGATATCATTATATCGTATATGCTGTATCATTTAAGCACATTAAGCCGGCAAATATAAATGTGCAATATCGGAATTATAACTATGAAGATTGTTTAATCTATAATTTATCTTACGACATTCATGTGCTCGAAATCTGCATTGAAAACAGGATGATCATCTTTGTGTTATGTGTGTTTCCATTTATACTCATGGATAAAAGTTTGCATTGTTGTGAAATTATGTTCGTTCAAGGTGCATGCAAGGTTTAGGTTGATGTATACATGCCACATTGTGCTAGACGAAAATAGAAATTGACTTCCTGTGTAATCCATTTTACACCAGAAAACCGAGTGAAATTCATTTTATACTGTATAACAAAATTAACATTTTTTTCAAATTTCCATCTTTTAGTCTGGCTTTCTAATGTATGCAACCTAACCTATTATTGTGTTAGACAAGATGTAAATTCATAAGAAGTATTACTATGCAACGGAAGTCGGCGAATGAGTTACAGGTTTTTGTACCGGGCGTGTACGTATCTACATGTATCAGCTATTGCATGCTTTGTGTCATGTTTGCACCTATTCTGTCAACAATATTGAAGTCTCTTTTATGCTTTTAATTTCAATCGTCGAATGAAACTGTAAAAGTCATTTATTGTTCTTTTAATTTCAATCTCCATTCAACTGCTGACACGGAATATTATTTGACTACTGTATTCATTTAACATAACATAATCAGACAACATCGCTGCACTCGTTATTGTGGTCCATTGCACATGTTCAACCATTTACCAGTACGACGTGGTTTCGTGTCAACTTAACTTTCTCAGGTATATGTTCTGACATAATTTAACGATGCATTCCTCTGAGACCACCGACAGTGAATACTGAATACAAACAGATCATTGTATATTCATTTTACTACCGAGGTCGTCCTTCAAGACAATTTCTTTGAATATTTTGTGTAACGAATTTTACATACTAAGTTCGAGATGTTGACTACAGTATATAAATTTCAGACATTGTTTTACATAAACATATGCATGATGTAACAAGATTAAATGATTCCATAATAAGTGCGATATAAATGATAGGGATCATATACCGTTCATCCATATACTACATATGCCATGTATAATATTTAGATAACATTCAGTGCAATAAACCATGATTAACGAGACAAATAAAAATATTGTCATCACGTCTTGCGACGTTAAGTTCCCCAGTTCAATCTAAAAATCTAAAAATACCGTTTATCAAGGTTGATAAGAACAACATTTGCGCATCTAACAACACTTTCTAAATCTTTCAACATCCAACACAATTTTTATTCACAGACATATAATTATCATATACTCCAATGCTATGTATAACGATTCAAATAAATCATAATTACATGATGGTCCATTTATTTCGCACATTAGTAAATGCGGAACAACTACCTTATATTTAGACAATATAAATGGTATTGTTGCAACAGTAATGCAAACACATTACTGCTGAAATGAAAACCATTTTTCTACAAAGTGATGTAACAACCTAATATTTGATGTCATGCAACTGCAATATTTCCTAGATGGCTGAAAAGCAGAAATCATATTGTTATTGTAAATTGGGAAACTCTACGATTAAATAATAAAATACACATTGCATTTAAAAATGTATGTGTCTTTAAACCACAGTCAATGATGTGACAAATTTGAATCGTCGGGAAATAAAACTGAATATCTGTGTACTACAGCGTCATAAAGAAATTCAAACGACGTTTCGGACTCATTTCACAGACAATTGGTTGTTTAAAATGAGTGTCTGCTTAATGTAAGGGTACTATGATTGTACTATGGTTTTACATCAGAACAAACACTACACGAATATCCTATTATTAAAGTTGTTTTACATAATATAATAACTTTAAATGTTAAAGTTATTTACATTTACTAATTGTCGAAATTAATGGATCAATCTGCATGTGTTTGCATTAGTTTAACTGTTAATGTTGGTATTAAATTTAACATGTGCAACGGTTCTTTGACAAACGACAAACTGTTTGAAATTGTCCCTAATGTGTTATGTTTGATATCTGAAATCACTGTAGGAGTACATGTAGTTTTACGTAAGAATCCCCGTAATACTCAAGTTCATTAATTTTATGGTAAATTGACGAACCCCACCGGAGCAAAAGTATTCATATTTTAGACAAAGTTTTGGCGTCAAAACAATACTTCATAGTGTTATTTGGAGAACATTTACAGAGTATAATAATTACAACGTGTTAACGGGATGAACATTGTTTTACTATGAACTTCTGAAATGTTCATTTTCGAAATCTTGTCAAATTTTAGTTTAGACATTACGTACACATTGATGTATATTTTGAGAAAATGGCAATCATACAATGACATAGTTCTCATTGTATTGTCATTTATCAATCTGGTTTTAATCACAATAGGCAAAAACGCTTGAATTTATCTTAAGGGTAAGGGGTTCTTTTTTATTTGTTTACTATGTAATTTGTCAAAGCATCATTTATACAATTATGATTGACTAAATTATCGATCACTAATTATACAAATTATTTGGGTTTAGTTTAGCTAAAGCAATATCTAAATCAATCATCATTAGCTGCATGTAGAAATGTTCGCATATTTATACCTGTGTAATACACATACATATGCATATAACATGTTGACTGTGATGTTAAACACCAGAAAGTTAACGAAACAAATTGATGTTCTGATCTTTGTTTGCGGAGATCATAAAAGCTTTAGTCGCCAATAACATTATACAGAGGTATGCATTGCGTATTTCGAGTAGATTGTACGTAGATTTATATGATAGTTGTACGTATACCTTTTGTTGTTTAATTCTAGCAGATATTCTAGTATAAGTTTACAAAGTGTTTTTCATGTCCTTAGTTATTTTCTGCAGTGTCAATCATATGTTGCAGTTCCTCCTCTCTTTGTTTCTACAATTCATTCTAGTTGACATGTACTTTTTGCTTTCTAAATATTAGATACACACTGCATGATATTATCTTAATATATACTGCTTTCACTGATGGATGTCACGTGTATTTCCAGGCCGGACGTGAAGATAATAGAGTTATTTATTATAAAGACCTGGTGTGACATTAACACGCTATGTGAAGAAGATATGAGCGTGTTTGTTAGGTTTTGTTAGTTTTTTATGACTGAAAATATATGCGTTAGTGTTAGAGACTCCTTGACATATATTGATATAAATTAATCACACAAGCAAAAATGGCCACATGTAAAGAAGTTCAATGTCGTTTAATTTGTTGTTAGAACATGCACGGATATTCTTGATTATATTTTAAAAAGTGTGCAATACCAATGCGTATTGCTGGACTATACGAAAATGATGCTTAATACAGATATATATTGTGACATTCCTCGCGCTGTGTACCTGTGGAAACCATATTCACACTTATAAAAAATAAATGTTTAAACCACAAATATTGTACATCATCTTTCGGTCATTATTGTATCACTTGTAAAGTGTGTGCTGCATAGTTACGCCTGCTAAATTCCTTGCAAAACAGCAGGTTGGAAATACAATGTATACTGTTTCAGGATATGTAGGATGTGATTGCAGTGTTAATGCGATTCACTTAGTGCTTTTGCCGGTTCTATTCAACTATAAACATGGACGAATACCGCAGTTATACGACTGTGATGAGTTGCTGTATAATTTTAGGTTTCCTTGTTTATTTATGTAGCCATACTTGCTAATTGTAGCTACTGTGATTTTTTCTGGTTAAAGTGCATATGGTACAAATCTATTTTGTGCTTGGTGAATAAGGTATTTCCCGTACATTAGAAAATAATGAAGACCATTTACTTAGTAAATCCGTTAATCCATTTATCAAGTAAATATAATGAGCCGCAGGCACGCGATGCTGAAGAAAGTACACACGCCAACATTATCTTAATCAAATATGAAACCATTAAAACATACAACTATACCTTATAGAGCACATGTAATGTAATATGAAATAGCATCGTTGTAGATAGGAATAAGTTAATAAGATAATTGACGAGCAACAGTTGGACGGTTATAGAAGATCCTTATTCTACTTCGTATCGATGACTTCGAATGCTAAGATGTCACGTTGACCAAATTGGAGTTGAAGCAGTTTTACCATGTGTAGAAAGTGACTTCCTTGAGTTCCCAAAATATCATTCTAATCCAGCGAATAGTTGACAATGACAATGTGTTACTTCACATATTGGCCATCGGCTCCATTAAAATGAAACTAACATAAAACTTCAATTGAAGTGTGAGCTACACATTTGATATTCATTATGTTATCAATTTCAAGATTAACGTATATATTTTACAGTTGTATCGTCCACACGGTTGTGTAGTTGCGCTAAGTTGTGTTGCGACTATGCTTGGTTAAGTTGAGTGCTACCTTCACTGTCCGATGCCCTGTTATATTTTCAATTAATGTAACTTTTAATTTCTAGGGTCTTGGTAAAGCAATTTTAAATTCATTGATCTTTTTTTAAAAGAGTTGTACGGTGTATTTGTTAGATTGTGCATTCGGTTTTGAAGCGATAATGTTTCTTTATTTTATCGTAACGAAGATACTTGCAATATATAAAAATGATATTTTATTGTAAATGTTGATGTTTGTGTCTAAGTGTTAGTGTTGATTGGTCATACACATTTGCATACTTTTATTTCATTTTATATTAAGACTATATTATAGCATGTGAATAGTACGCTTATATATGATTTGAATTGATTTAAATTAAATTGTATAACTTAAGTTTTCAATGTCAATATCCTTCAGGGATACCATACTGGTTACAGGCATGTTTTGTTCCAAACAGAAATTAATTTCATTTTGCAGATTTACTGACAGAGAATAAATTGTAACAATTAATGTTCGAGAGAGAAAAACAGTAGTCACAGATACCCTTAAGCGTAAATTGTGATTTGATTAAATCGATACGACCAAGAAAAACGTGAGAAAGGAGATAAAATATGCTCTACTTTTTATACAACAAAAATCTGTTTAGTGTTAATTGAAACTATTAATGGTGAGTGTCGTTATGTTCATTTCTTCCCAAAATAATTGAAATTTAACAATACTAATACACCACGGCAAACACCTACATTTGTAGATTTACCTGTACAATAATTAGTGTGCATAAAACATGTCGGTGATTATTTAAAAGCACCAGAAAGACAGTTTACAGTTTTATTGGTATAATCGGCATGTGAAATGCTTTTGACCATTTACACAATAAAAACTAGATGGTCAAGACAACATGCATACAATTATGTACTTAACATATATTATAAGCAAGCGCAGATAAAGAAAAAAATACAAAAACAGAATAGGAATACAGCTTTGTGATATATACATATTATACTGTTTCAACAAAAACAATAAGCTTGATTAGTAACAGAAATAAACACACAAATATACAAATATATACAAACGGTACAATTCAAATTGGATAATCTTTATTTCAATATATATACTTCGTCGGCATGTTATTATTACATTAGGGCTAGTTTATTTTCTCTTAGTTCTGAGGCATAGAATACTATGTGTGTTGTTTAAGATGAATTTGTTATTTTTGCTTGCCATAATTTTATACAATTTATTTAATGTAGGCCAAGCTGGTCGTGATATGTATTTTGATCGTAGTTCATTATAGGTTTGGCAACACATAAAACATGATATTCTGATTCTATAGAATTAGTGGGGCATAATTTGCTTATTCTGTTTTCTTTTGCTATTCCGGATTGTCTACCCTTTTCAATTTCTAAATTGTGTGATGCTAGTCTACATCTCGATAACTCTTTTCTGATAGTGTCATTTTTAATCAAGTCCAATATTTTTCAAATTCAAATTATGTTTTGGAATTCTTGTGATAGGACATTTTTGACTGAGAATTGAGAGTATCGCAAGAAAAACGACAAAACACTTGGTGATCTCATCCTCGCTGGCCAGGAGGATTAAACTGTTATTATCAAATAAGTCAAAGTTTTTTAGAGCTTATATGAGAGTCCACGAATACTTAAATTAGCAATATTCACAAATACTGGTACTGTTTTGCCCTAACATTTATAATTACCTTCAATATGTGTAAATGAGGTGCAGCATGACATTTTTAATGAGATAATATTCACAAAAGGTTTAAATCCAATCTCATTTATTTTTATTTAACAGTTCACTGTGTTATCATGTTTTTTTTTGTCTTTTTGACTTCTTAATTTTATATCTGTGTGGAGCATTTGAAGTATGCGATTGTCTTCTGGTTTCTGTGCTCTGCTGGTTAGATTTTATGATTGTGGGCTTTCCTGTCCGAGTTTCACATATTTTTTGTTATACATATTGGCATGAAATATACTAATCTAGTCGATAACAAACAAGAGATGTTTGTAAAACACGCATGCTCTTCTGACAGCCCAATAGTCGTTGGCATTCGTCCCACTGACCTTAAAATCAATAGGGGTCTTTTACTTTTGTTGACCAATATACATGTGAAGTTTGAAGATCATAATGCAAAATGTTTCTGACTTATTGAACGAATATTATTTGGTCTATTGACAGATAAACAGACCGACATGTCATTAGCAACATACATCAAAGAACGGGGAGCATACTGATTTACGAGAAAGTAGAATTGTAGACGGTATGATTGACTTGTGCATGTAAATATTAAGAAATACATACTCCCTAAAAATCACGATAGATTCAACGTCTCGTTTATTCAGTGGTGAGACAGTATTGTACCATTACATGTATCAATCTTTCAGGCAAATGGACGGAAATAGTTAGACGTACTGATTGTCGGATAAGTATTCGGGTTATCTTATACTTAGACAAGCTAGTTGCTTTTTATAGCTTGTTATCGTAATTACATGTATTATATATCTATTATTCTGAGATGGATATCATTACATGCACTGTATAAAGCTGATTATAAAAAATATAGGTCAACTTAGTTATTTCTGTAATTAATTTATCACAGACATTTACAGCGACCGTTGTTATCAGATTGCATCCACCACTATGTGTTATAAGTCCAAGGGTGTGAAACCTATAGCTTACACTTGTACTCATTTAGCCAAAGCAATAATTTATAGTTTATAGATTGTTTAATTGGTCATTAAATAAAGTCAAGAGTGTCAAAAGTTCCAAAATCACTATATTGTGCGTCTATTTTATTATAATCACCATCAAGTTTATGATGATTAAATTGCACATGTTGGAGTTATAATTAATTGATACGAACCCATGGCAATTATCGATTTTTAAGAAGTGTATTGTTGAATAATACTATTAAATGTGACACAACCACACGATTAAAAATACACATACCGACATTCTACTTTTTTGGAGTGGAAGGGAGGTAACAAATTATCTCTCTTTGACCAGAGACAATAAGAGATCGTATTATAGTGTCTGTCCCAAAGGTAGACTTTTAAGAAAAGTTTCTTTGTCACAAAAAGACAACATGAAAACATGTTTCCCATTGAATGTTAATGTTGGTTGGACTACGCTTAAGCTACAATAATGCCGTTGAATTGTGTGTTTAAATGATAGCTCCATTACCTGTCTAAGTCGGTGGCATTGATTCTAGATACATTTGTATATTGTTATGTGGTTCGTCATATACACGGTTCGTCTGATTTAGTATGATAGAGACCCTCGTAGTTGATGTAGTATATGCCCAAAATGTATTGTCATCGTTTAATCTAGTTATATGTTAAGTTATATCATGAACTAGAAATAGTAAAGGGCCTGACTGAATCTTGTGAAACAATGTTTTAATAAATTTGGAAGAAGACTCAGATTAGCCTATGAAAGCTCACTGATTGCGCGATCCTTTTAATCGTTTGAAATACATTATACAAGCTGTTCCTCAATACCAAGTTGGTTGAATAAAAACAATAACCCTTTATATCAAACTTTATCAAAGGCTTTTGAAATTCCGGCATATATATAACATACTCTTGGCTTTAACGCCTATGATATCTCGATCGAATTGAACCAGAAATAAATTACTGACAATTGCATTTGTGTTGACTTGATTTCATACCCACTACTTACGATTCACATTTATCAAGGATTGTTGGCATCCCGGACAAAACGTAGGCGTTTGAAGTCGGTTATGAGACATACTTAAATTTGAACTTATATATTGTCGTTGGCAGTTTGTTATATCTTTCATGTTAGATTGGACATGTTGTTATTTTGTACCGGTAATTAAAGGATACTTTATGGTCCTGTAATTGTTTCCTGATTAAGAAAACGTTTATCTTTCATTGCGACATTATTGAAATATTGTTTAAGCCTGTGTCGGTACAGAGAGGTCGTTACTACACTATATCCAATATACAGATGTAATGGTTAAACCACTGGTAATTATGACCGTGTTGCACTTCTGTCGGATTCTATTGAAGGCAAGTACTGTCCTACATTCGCTAGAATTAACCTCCCACGTTTTATTTAGACTAAAGCCAGCATATAGAAAGTGTCAATACCCGGATATTGAATGTGTCACATTGTCCGGTCATTAGTTAATCCTACGAAACAAAAGAGTGAAAATATACAAATGTTTTGTAGAAAACGTATTTTAACGTTATTGTCGTTCGTCGACCGACTTACAAAGAGGAATTGATACATACAAAGAACATTGTAAACACACAATATATTGAAGCTGGTGCTTGCTTCATGTAAATTTTAGACGTCGTAAATAAAGATGGGATATAATTATTCTGCTCGTTTATTATCGTTTTTTAACGTCACGTGACACAATTTTATTAACCAAGCGAGGATTATAATAATGCAAATTTCCCGAGAAGAAACTACTTAATGGCTTTTTCATGGTTCTTTTTCTTTAGTCTTTTACTTGAATGACTATTAAATACTATGGTAATTCAAGGACTATGCTACATTTAGGATCGTCACGATAGTATGTATCGTTTTAATGTTAACTCTGTTCTATAATAGTGATGGTCACGATATTTGTAAATGTCAACTGTGATGCAAGTAACTGCAATAACATAATTAGATACGTCCATCGAGTTCCTTGTTATGAGAAACTGTTTTTGCTACTTACCATTTCCATTTCTATAAACTTCAATGTGATCAGATGCGATTAGTGACCGAAATGTGATCTTAACAACAGTCACCCATCAACTTGACGTACTTTACACAAATTTACCCTGAAAGTTCATTATACGGTGTGTCGCTAGTAATTTGAATGCATGTTATAATAATTTTATTGGTTATTTCCCTTAGAATGATACAGTTTGGTGTTTGTATTTAAGTGAAAATATTCACATTCTATCTTATACCTTTCGCAATTCTTGTGCATTTCATGTCCTTCACCGTCTTCTACTACTTTAATTCAGAATATAGACATACATGTATAATGTATCAGTTTGTCTTAATGGATACTCGCACGGTTCCATTGATGAATGGACACACATGTACTAAATGGTGAATGCCAATGTTATAATACGTGTTCTATTCAGACCGAAGAAAATAAAGCCGTGGTGTTATAAACTTCCATCCACCACTTTGTGTTATTAGGTCGTCCGTGTCAAGCCTTTATCTCACACGTTTATTTATAAAGCCTGCGTCTATATCACAGGGAAATGCATCGTTGATAAAAGTCAAACGTAAAGTATGTTTTTGCTAGAAAAGTCTATTTGTTCTAAGGCAGCCAGAATGTCAAGGTATCAGTAACAATAATTAATTCCGATATCTTTATAAACTTGTTACATTCATACAAAACAATGTTAAATCCCCTTCCATTGAAAATCCCATCAAAGTTTATCATATAGTTTAACAAGTTACGCCATGTAGATACTGCGTCGAAACCGATCTCTGTTGAGTGGTCAACTCAAATCAACATGTCCGTTCACAAAGCGTTTTACAGTTAAAGGAAAAAATTAAACAATATCGCATAACATCGTTTTTGTAAATCCACAGCCATAAACAGATGATTGATATACATAATACAGTAAATTATGAACACTATGGGTACACAAATGGACAGTGTTAGTAAATAGTTCTTCTGGGTTAACAATTAAAAAAAAATTAATTCGTTTGCGAAACTTTTGACGCTCAGTATGTATAGGGATAGCCTTTTTGAATATAATCGAACAAAAACTTTAAAATGTCAAAAGCGAGATATTGTCTATATCAATTTGTAGCAATGTACATTGTAATTTGTTTGTCAAAAACTTGCCATCAAGAAAAGCAAGATACATTGTCTTGATAAGTTCTGAGAAAAATGTTCCTGTTCTTACATTACTTAGCATGTGAATTAATTATCATATATTTGATTTCGGATTATGTTATTTCAATACTGAGGATAAATGGCCTATTTTGAAACTTTTACAGCTATGTGTGTTGTTTATGAAATTGTTGCATAATTTAAATTGTTATTTTTTTATCGTAGTTTTAGCTGTTATGTAAATGTGACATACGATACAATTTCTGGTTTGTGCAGTTTTTATTTAATTATATGTATTGTAAAAAGATTTACCGAAAAAAATACAAAAACATCATTAATACATATACTTATTCTGTAACCATCCTCAAAACCTTACATTTCAAAATACGACAACATCTGTCGCTGGTTATCTGTCTTTAACATTTGCAGCTGACACTGAAACGTGTTTTAATTGAAAGTCGTAAAAGGTCTTTGTTGAGAAAACAAAGAATGGACTAAAGATTTATTCAATGAGGAATATGTTTTTCTCATGTTGAGTGGGGTTTTTATCATAAATTGAGGATCAGTATTCTGTTACCACTTACATATGTTACAGGCAATTATAAAACATATATTAACAAAAACGTTCAGATCTGATTACCTATACCTGAGATAGACTGACTCTCCATCAGATGACACGGATGCGTTAAACACAAACACTACACATTGCTCTAAATGTCGCAAGCAGTATTGTCTTCCAAGTCGGAATGTTTAGTAAACATTTTCGAACCTTTACGAACATGGTCCAAGAAGTGTACTGAACAAATGCATTATCCGTAAGATATTTATCTCTACTACAAACATGTTTTTATATCAAGTAGAAAGTGCAACTTATTGGTAAAACCACGGAAATGAAATGTCGATCATATAGTATATCGGAAGCTATAAACGATCTTAGCATATTTTTTAATAAAACGCAATAAACATGAGACAGTTTATATCATACATTTTAAATTTATACTAAATCTAGAGGCTTAATTGGCACTAAAACAGCACAACACATAAATAGATAAGACGGTGCAATTTCCGTCAACATGGTTTAAGTGTTTCCTTGAATGACGTGAAAATTATTATGTTGTTGTTGTTTTATGAGGATTATCCTAAAAATTGAACGCTGTAAATGAACATTTGCTGTGGAAATTTTATTTATTATGTTACTTTGCAACAAATTATGAAACAACACTAACCACAAAAATGATGTAAGCGTGCACTTATATATTATGTAAGTCTTACATGGAAAGAGTATGGTGTTAACTTTACTTTAAAACTTTCATGGCGTCATAAAAAAGACGTGATGTTTCTTCCTTTGGTGGACTTGATTTTTAATGGTGGGTCTTATGTCATGAGGAACTGTGAAAAAGATATACAAAAGCGCTTAAGTTAACCAGGTGATCACATATAACATAATCCTAGCTATGCAAAAGCTTCAAACAGCTAATAATGATGTCATTAAAACACTAATATGATTCAACTTCCTCCTATTTTTTATTTCCAATATGCCACGTCCTTACGAAAGCAAATTACTGGCATGCATGATGCATGTGAAATGCAAATGTATGTGGACTGCCAATTTGATTTATTTAGACAAATGTGTTAAGGATAGATGAGACTAAATGTGCTAAATGTTCTATTCCACTGTTACAATTGTATTATTTCCCAATAAACATGTAGCAGTATTTTATAGATGGTGTTTCAAACTTTGGGTTTGAAGCGTGGTAAAACGGAAAATTATTTGTACAGATATGATAAAAAAAGTAGTCACTAGGCAGAAAAATCGGCATCGTTCCTTTATCAATATTGTCCAATTTTGTATGTCACGTAAGAAAACTAAATAGTGTATGACTGTGTATAGATGAGACTAAAAAAAGGAATATTTCGAGAATGAAATTCAAATGAGAAAGTACGAGACTCAATACTTATACGAGAAAGTGTTTAACGAGTATCCAATGATTGGCCAGTAACTATTATTGTGTATGATAAAATCGTGTCTTATAAACCCGTAATAAACATATCAAAAGTTGAAGGATGTCACGCGAACGAAACCTTAGGAAATTGATTATATCAACAACATTCTACGATCTATGCACTTTATCTTCAGGATGTAGAGGTGAGTTTGAAGTGTTTTTCATGAACTTTTTGTAAGCAGTTATAAAACTTCTGATTAAACCAAAATAAAAAAAGAAACGCTGGATGTTAAATACATGTACAAATAATGTTTAGCTCTCCTAACTTGTTTGACACTGACATACTTTATTTATAACACTCAAACTCGGTCGGAATCAGATGGTGGGGACTTGCCTCTAAAATGGAGTGTCTTTGGTTATAAAACAACAGGCCGAACCTTTAGGACTGGATCAATAACTCAGCAGTCGAATTTAGTTTGAATATAGATTGGTCCATTACTAGACAAGAAACCACCAGAATGCGTAATACGATTAGAGTGTCTTTTCAACATGTGGGTAAATGACTTATCTTTTTAATAGTTATCAATATTTATGATACGACAATTAGTATACTTAGTTAGTGTTTAGAAATAATTTCAGTCAGCCAATGCATTGTTTTCAAACTTGGCATACTTGTTCAGCTTCATAAACACAATACAAAGCCATGCTACAGTCTCCAACATTCCAACAAAATTTCTATTTGTTATAGACAAGTCTTCTTACGGGGCGTACACGTTTACTGAACACAGTCTTGTCATGTTGATCGTCATCATTCAATACAAACAGTTTATGTTTATATATACACTTATGCTGTAAAATCGTATTTTACTCTGATTTCAGCGAGTTATAGGTTTTTATGTACGTCTATGTATATTTAAGATTCAGCATTCTGTAAATTTAGATCAGGTGCTGTACATACCAGGACAGATGTAAGAATATATGGAACGCTACCAATAAATGACCAGAAAATGTTCATTCAAATGCATGTATTGGAAAATGCCATATTTTCATAGCATGTAATGAACATGTGTATGATCATTTAGGTTTGAAAGGGCTGTAAGAAAAAGTGTTTGTTCAGCTTTGACTTAGCACTATTTTTGTAATATGCTTGTACATTATATTATGTTCCAACACATGCTATGTAGAGTTGTTGATCAGTGAAATCAACCGTAAATCATTCCCATTGTCCTTTTGACTTGGTTATCACACATTCAGATCAAAGCACTGCTTCTATAAGGAACAACTGTGATTCCACACCGACACTTAAATCTATGTAATATTCATTGAACAGAACATATCATGTTCATATTCTATTCTGACAATGGTCTAGAAGATGATGCAGTTTAACACATGTTTGCTTTGTTCAGTGAATGTCATTAAACCCATCAGATGTTCTATCAATAAAAAATTGAAGCAGTTTTATAATATGAATTGATAGCATCTGGCAAATCCTCTATGTCTTAATAAAGTCATGCTCATCAGAAAGTTCGATATTACACTTTCAGATAATACAATACGACAGGGACAGGCTTCAAATAACAAAAAAAAACAGAATGCAAAGAAACAAACCACAATGGTACAACACAAACGTAGTAACACAATGTACGCAACTACAATATCCAAAGGATATTCACAACGAACGAGGACATCAACTTAACCGAACTAATTCAAACAACAAATAAATTGACATTTTGGCAAAAATCTATACATGTACGCACCTACCGGGCAAACGGCTTTACCCCAAACAAACCAAAGCTATGAGATGCAAAACTTTGTGAAATCTTTAAAAGCCGGCTTAGAAGCTTTTCTATAAAAGATCTTGCCACCAGTTTTTACATAAAGTTGCAAGGCATTATAACACAACTCATGACACGTGAGACGGATTTATTTTAGTTTTTCACTAATTGTTAAATTATTATGTCGGCAAAAGATGCTTTCAGTTAATTTTCGTATTCCCCATTTTCGTCAAAACATTATAATTGAAGTGTTATTAACATGTCATTTGGACAGTACATGCTTGCATCGACAGGTTTTATACTTTATAAAAAAGAAATCAGCACTTGTGTGCAGAAAGATAGGAGGAAACCGGATTGGGAAGGCAGTAGTAGTTTTGTATTTTTCTGTCGATGTACTTATTCACAAAAAGTTGGTTTTACGACGTTAAGAAATCACCCTGCTGAAAAAACATCGCTAATATAACATTGCGAGAAAAGATGCGAATACTACAGAAATATGGATGGTGTTGGAAAAATATAGCCTAGTACTTTGCCTGCTATGTCGACAGAAAATCGCTCATATCTTGAGATGAGGGTTTACTCGTTTTTCGGTACGAACACTGTCGATGTCCGTTGAAAACGGGACGTATTAGGTAAACTCCTATGATTGACGACATCATGTTGTACGTATCGAAATTATTTTCAAGCAGTTCTCTTCTAATTAAATCAGTAGCAAAAGCCAGTAGTGAGAGGAGACAATAATATTACCCAAAGTATAACTATAAGACCAATCTGTAAACACCATTTAGCCGATACAGTGTGTTTGCACTTCTGACTGAAACATCGTTATGTTGAACAACGGAACTGCAGAATATTTTCCAGAGCACACACGACATGAACATATTTTCACAAACAATTTACAGCGATTATTACATTACAGAGGCAGTTGTTGCACCCTAATTTAAGCCAGCAATATCACAGAAAAGACGTCATTGTAGCGTCTTAACGATGCGCGTTTAATCGTGTTCGCATCAAACTTAATAAACGAGGTGTTCGAAGTCCAGTGAAGATACAAGCATGTCTTTTTTGGCTCACTTTAGACCACAAAGTGATCAGATGATCCATCAATGTCAGTCGTCCGTCAACAATTATTTTGTTATCTCTCTAGCGCCCACATACCCTCAGCAATTATGAACAAACTTGAATATGATGTACGAGTACATAAATTTGGATGGGTTCCGTGTACTTTGATTCAATCGTCGAAAAATAGACGCTTCTTATAATTTTAGATTGACAGACTATGTTAAAATGTTCAATACATGTACACTTGACATAGCTCATTTTTGTTCGCGCCATAAATTTCGCATAACGGGCTCCAGTTTTTGATTAACTATATTCCCGTAGGTGCCTGGTGCAACTACAAAACTCAAGACGGATGATTTAAAAATATCATAGATCAAGTAATTGAATAATAAATAATTAAGAATATTTACTAGCCTGTCATAAAATTGATTTATCGTTGATCACCGAACAAATAATTCGTAAACTAGTTCACAAGTTGCCAGATGTAGCCTATAGTAAAGTACTGGGAAATTACAAACTTCTATATTGTTGGCAGTTGTATCATTCAACAGGAACAGTGAGGAATACAGCTTATGCTTTTTATGAAATAATAATTTGTTGGCGAATGGTTTGAAATGATATCACCGAGCAGCGTCATAAATTCAGTTTTCCTGTGATAAAATGAATTATACTCTTACATGTATCATTTATCAAAGTGTATAGAGATATATTGTAACAGTCATTTAATGTGAACATAATTACTTGCATCGTTTCTAGTATGATACTAGACTACCTTAATTGCAAATTAAAAATTTGGATGGGTTCCGTGTACTTTGATTCAATCGTCGAAAAATAGACGCAAATACTAATTTAAAAGGGTGTTTTAGAACACTTTCGTACGAAAATGGACAGTTTGCATGTCAAATAAATCACAAAGAGAGTTTCTGTCAAAACTGAAGCGAAAAATTGTCTCATGGATATGAAAGCATAATTGTTTTTCAGTTTTTGAAACTTTTAAAAAAATATCGTCCGATATAACTCTATACACTTTAATGGTAGGATCCTGTGTGAAATAAATAAATAAAAAATATACTAAGACAGCTGGTGTTTTATTTCACTTTAATTATTCTTCTGAAATTCACTTATTTATAATTCTGCAAAATAGTCCTGAAATATCAGCAAAATTAAATAAAAAGACTTTCTCTGTCGCACTTGTGCTTTTGTCTTCGGCGTTTTCATGGCTTTTGACTTTTTGAAGGCCGAATAAGCATTTACAATATGTGGATACATGTTGTATATACAGTTCCTGTGATGACATACTGGTTATACGGAGACGGGTGTTTGCTTTCTGTTGCAGGTATAAATAAAATATCACCATATTATATTTATAACCCGAGGATAGACAGAAAAATAGGTCCATGTGGCATCTATGCTATTTAGAACACATTCAACAAATAAAGGTGTGGTATTGTTTCCTGTATTTGATCTGCGCTTCTCAGTTTCTGGCTAGAACGCTTTTCGCATTTATTTTCAGTAATATTGTTTTACAGGTAAAAACCCCTACAGAATTGTAAACACGTATCAGATTCCAGTTTTTAGTCTACGTCATTATACCAGATGGCTTTGATAACTTTTGAAAATGACAATAAGTGTATTTCTCTGGTGTAAAACGTTTGAGTGCGATTGGGTGATACTACCCCAATGACTACATATACAGTCTATACATACAGTTATAAAAACACGTTATAATCTACCATAACCTCTAGCATGTAAGTTTTTTATGTAAAATAAATATCACTAATGTGTGGCATTACTCAGTCCATTATTTAGCTTATAACGAGTGTGTGTCTGTATAATTAAAGCTATTTCAGGAGGTTATCGAGATAATCCGGAAATTTACTGTTTGTAATATATTATGTTATCTATATTCCTGCCATATATGTATCAGGTCCATGTCATGAGATATTACATTTTTCTTCCCGTGTTATTTAGCACAGAATAATCTCCCTGCTGTTAACTTTATCTCAATGTAGCTGGTAACTGAAGAAAACTGTCGAGAAGAAACTGTTATACCGAATGCAACTATGTGTGGATAGATAGTGTATACACCCTGTAGCACTCCTCTCAGGACATCACTGAGTTACAGAAAACCAGACAGGCATTATCAGATGATCAGTAGTCAGTCGGAAATGTTTAAGAAAACTGATTGTGGATGTGCGGCGTTGGCATTGGACATCCCTACGACGGCGTTAATACCATGTTTGTCATACTTGTGAATAATTTTGAGCGATCGAACATGGGACATTCTTTATTACACGAATTCATGTACTTTGGAGCTACACCATAGCATGTAGCACTATCGTTTACTATAATACAATACTGTTGATGGTTATCCTATAGCATGCAGGATTATCATTTGTATTAATCACGTATAATGTTTACACTCACAAAATGGTGATATTACCGTGATTTGGTCATTCACTCAATGCTCGAATTAGGATGGGTGGTTTAATTTTGTAATTTGGTTGACTTTAAGTCCACTGATTTAATGAAGTACCAATTCGGAAGTGGTATTGACATGGAAGATTTAAGCATGTAATTGAACGCGTCATAGGAAACATCCTAAAGATGTTACACGAGATACTGTTGAACCATTGAAGAAAGTGTATCGTTATAACCTAGATGTAGTTTGTACTGTCAAGTACCACCATTTTTTACTGAAATATCTTTTTGAAAATACAGGATCAAGGAATTATTTTGTCATAATGACGAAGTAATATAATTCCCTTCCCAATGTATATAAATGTTCATGAAGAATGTTCCAGAACAAAGTTGACTTCTTATTAACATAATATCAACACAAATAAAATGCATGGTGGGTGGTGGCACCCCGAGGTAAAACTGTAGTTGTCCTTCCTTTCCAAGTTGACAGAACCATATCTAACAATTATTTGCTATACAAACAGCAGATCATTACACATAATTTTCAGCAAAATACTTTCTTAAGAGTCGCATATGAGTACAAGTTAGTAACGGCTTACCCTTTTGTGTTTTGTAAATTCCATCGAGAACGTCATTTAAATAAGTAGACAAATTATTATGTAACGTTGGATATCTTATTCTCTGAGTGGTCGAATAAGTTTTCTCGCACGTGATAATTCACGCAATGTGACTATGCCATAACGCACAAAACGTCATCATTTTAATATAACATATACTTATTTATTTGACATAAAATTGCATAGATGCAATAAGTATTTATAATCAAACAATAAGCATGTATTTCTAGAATGGTACGCCTTGGTGAAACTGAAATAAATTAGTGCATCATTCAGTTACATATTGTGGCAGTGTGATGAGTTACATTGTTTTCAGAAGGGTCTTTATGAACGGGTTTTTAATAAGTTTGAGAGTTACACTCATGGTTTTGTCATTATTCCAGAATCTCTCCAAGCTATTTCATAATGTGCTTGACTATAAAGCATATGTTTACACCTGCTCATTTAGCTGTCGTATACAACAGTAATTTGTCTAATGTATTTCTTCATTTCTTCATTAAAAAACACAATTACCAGACAACAGACAAATAATTATAGAAAATGCACAATTAGTGATAGAAATAAACTGTAATACGATGTTGATAATGTGTAATGTAAGTAGTAGAATAAGTTTCATGATCAATCTAAAATAAATTAGTCTACATAAGAAAGAGAATATACTTATTATATTACACTTATACGGCAATGGTACTAAATGCATTCCGATGTAGATAATGTTGCATGTGAAATTAATTTGGGATTACAATTATGTGAAACATCTTTTTGCTCTTAGTTTAATTACTTAATGTTCGATACAAATGAAATACATCCAGTTGTTAAAAGTCAGGTTCAAATAACTCTAAAGCTGAAGTCTTGTCGAGGATTGAACAGAATACTTGTTCTCACTCCATGCATCTTATCGAAAAACGTTCGTTTGTTTTAGTACTAAAACGTTAATGTACTTCTATACCTGTTTAATAATCATATAGTGTCATAATCTTCTCTACAATTGGCGCCCCAGAAAGGCAAAGTACTTTGGTGAAAAATTAATTCAAATATAACCATGTGTCGAGGTGAAATGCATGGTTGCGTTTGTAAGTACATGTATACAATAGTCATGCAAGTATTGATCATTTTTGTGGAACTCACGAATACTCATCACTGTCTACAACAGTCACGTAATACCTTATGTTAATGTAATCATTTTAAATGTATTCCCGTCAAGAAAATATATATGCACTGAGCTAAAAACCCTAACTTAAGACGTTTAGCAAAGCAAGGAAGAAACTGCTACGCCTTTTAACGGTAACCATGTTTTACAAACATTTGGTAAAAGCCGTTCTTGTTACATCTCTTCATGTGAACACACTCGTCGTTAATGCAAAATCATAAGAATTAAACCATGAACATTGTCTCTTTTCCTTCAGCAACTGATAATTAGCTGAAAATGTTAATTACGGATTAAATTCACCATGACCATTTTCCTTTTTTTTAATTTTCGTCATAAAATATCATGCACGCATGTCTTCTAGTAAATCTAAAACAATAAGAGACACTGGTGGGTAATTACATAGAAAACGTGACCTTGTATTTTGATCAAGTTCCCGATTCTCAGAGTGCAGAACAGTACACGAGGACTCAAAACGTTTGTTTATGTACTAAAAACCGGGTTGCGTTGACATCTGATTATCGACGATTGCTGTCTATCTGCCGAATGTCGATCATTGATACACAGCGGTGATAAGCACAATAGCAGATAGTGACACTTTTCTTTTACGTTTTTGTTTGCTGCTCATTCCATTTCAACTATTGCACATTTAGAGCTTATACTCCGACACGCTCACTGACTCCTTTCAAAAAGTGTACATTATTTCTGTAAATGTACACGTTTGTGAAATATTTACTCAAACAATGATTAGTTAATTTAAGCTTCAAACTATTTCAGATTAGCATGATTACATTCATGAGCAGTTAAATAAACGTCACAGCTGATTACTTGAAAAATACACTTAGACGGATTAATATGACCGTGCTACTGTAAACTGATCAAATTTGCAGTATTGAATTTTAATTACGTTCTTGGTTAAACTTATTAATAAAACCAAAGAAATGCAGTATTAAATTTTAATAAGTCTCTGGTTGAATTTAATGATAAAACCAAATAATCACAATTTATCTACACCCTAACAATAAGGAATATTACAGAACAAATATTTATCATCGTTGCTGTCCACAAAGTTTGGAGCAAAATCCATCAAATTTGAATGATTTTACATTCTTGGTTATCAGCAGGAATACAGCAATACTATAAAAAAGAGTATAAACAATTTGTAACACACCTTGTGCAACCAACAAACAAATCTGAATTATTATTATACAAAGTTCGAAAAGCAGTTATAACTTTCTATTTGTTTTCCTGAACTCAGTTGATGCCACTTAGAATCAATCGAACACAACATAATGCTGTACTTTATATATCAATTAATACAGGGTGTCCCAAAAAAACGGGGACCTACCTTAAACCCTTATTACTCATTCATATTATGATGAATTAAGTTGATATTTTGTGAAGGTGTATGGAAGGGATCCCTTCTTCTAAAAAGGGTACTTGTTTAAATATGGAGCTTCAAAACAGGAAGTGACGTCATAATTTTCACTATGGCAACATTTCACGTTATTTTTGCTTAATCACCTGAAAAGGGGCATTATAAGAAAAGGGCATAAATGTTTGGGCATTTATTGTTAGAAAAAAGCATTTAAGGTCAAAGGGTGATCAAAATCTTGTAAAAATAAAACAAATATGACAAGAAATAGCAAAACAGAGGAAAACGTGGCGAGTTTACTGATCAAAGGGGAAGTGGAAAACCTTCCAAAATAGCATCAACAATCATTCAATGATTAAAACCATAAATATTGTCAAGAACTATTACCAAAAAAGCTTAAACTATAGAAATGAGCAAAAAGAAATGTTTTATCGAAACGAACAGTTCAAAGATTTCGAGTTTGGAGTAATTGTGTATGTCAGAAATTATAGAAAAGTACCATATGCTAGCAGAAAACTCTTTTTGCAATAAATCAGCAGCAAAATCAGGATATGTTTGCGAAATAGCACTGACATCTTGCCTCATATCACAGGCCATTTGACCTAAAATTACTCAAACTCGATCCGAATAGTGAACTTGTTTGCTATACATAATGAACCAATCTATCACGAACCATAAACAATGATTTGGAGCACATGAAATGATGTTTGAGGTCAGCATGGAAATATATCTCAATGAATTTTGAAATCCCTACTACAGTTTATGGTATTTTACAGAAACATGCGATTGTAAACAGGGGAGGTAACTCTGTGTATTGAACTAAATAATCACGACAGTGATGCTAGTATTCTGAACTGTGTTCTTCCCTTATCGTTTAAATATATTAATAGTGTGATATCTATAATTAAGAAAAAAGTTACAGTTGTTTATCCTAGGTCCCCGTTTTTTTGGGACACCCTGTATAACACTTCGAAAATGAATGGTTAAACTTGAACATGTGTCAATTCATTATGTTGCTATTATAATACATTTTAATTGCTATAACATACACTTAACTAAGTCTTAATTAACATCAACAAAGCACAAAGCAGTTTCAAATATGTTATAAGAATCGCCTAATTTAAAAACAATCTTGTTCGGAAATAAACATTTATAAATATTTTCTTGATATAAATGACAATCGACTATTGTGTTTAATAACCGAATGGATACAAATGGGCATACCTTTGGGCATCAAGCTTTAATCCATGAATGCGGAAAATGGTTGCTTTTGTAATCTTAGCTTTAATGTGATGTATTAACAATTTCATGATTTTTACTCAATCTATATATGACAGTTAATCTGTTAGGTGTGTTAGGCCATGGTTATTATGTTTCTTAGCGTCATATTTTCTAAAATCGAAAATATGTTATGCTCATGAATTGTGCTTGAGTAGGTTGTAATAATCATTGTCTTTCTGGAGATCATTTAACTTTTTGTCGGAGTATAAGAAAGATACATTACAAACTTTTGATCAAAAGTGTCCTCTTACAAGGGTTATAGGATAGTTTTGTAAGGACGGACAACAAATTATCCTCGGCTTCGCCTCGGACAATTTCTTGTTGTCTTTACAAAACTATCCTATAACGCTTGTAAGAGGACACTTTTGATAAAAAAAACTATAACTATATCTATTACTTATTCCGAACTAGTTAATATTTTTATATTAACGCAAATGAATCGATACATATTCTTGCTGTTGCAAGAATATAGATATCATGATATAAAGAAATAAATCAAACACGCTACGAAAATGAGTTTGCGCAACGCACGTTTACGTTATAGTCATATAATCCATGACATCACATGATAAACAATACTTAAATGACATTGACATATAGTGCTAATAATACATTAGAGATGAATCAACAGCCAAAAGTAGTACGACATTTAACCGTGATACACCGGAAATTTAATCACGGAACATTCCTATATGTTTGCATGATGAAAATACAGTCCGATTGCAACACTAATTTTGCAGTTGTTGAAACAAATCATACTACTTAAAGAATAACTTATATACAAAATTAATCCAAATCTGTCTCAAAACGAAAGTTAAGATTACCATGCAAGCTAGGATTTTTACCTGAATGAGGAACCACGATAATTGTTTCTACTCCTTAATGAGTTTTTATCTATATCAAAAATATTATTTTCTTGAAATAAATACAGCAAGATAATACGGAAATAATTTATACCCTCATAGTAATAACATTGTGCTTATAGAGTGCATGTCCATAAATGTCACTAAACTTTGACGAGAAACGCTATCAGGATAAACAACGCGTGGAAACAAAACAATTCTAATTAATAGCTTTTGTGACGAAATAGAATGCCTTGTATTCTGGTAAGCGTTATTCAGCAGCAATACAACAATACAAATATTGAACATTTTTAAATGAGGTCACGAAACTTCACTGCGTTCTAAACATGTATAGTCATACCGTATGATTAAGTAATCAGTTTAAGTACATTTCATTTCAGTCGAATTCAATCTTTACTAAACAATAGAGTATAATGTTGTGTTGTCCTTGTTTAGACATTATGCAAAGTCGGGACGCCACACATACTCGTACATGTATGCCTTTATAGCAGCTACATATTTGTATATGATAAAAAGTCCGCGTAACGTCAATTCTTGTGAATATACTCGGCATTAATTCTGAATTAGAAATAAAACAACATGAACTTTGGTTCTTCACTCTCAGCAACTGATTATTAGCCTGCCACAGAATGTACTGTTTAAATTTGCCAAGTAATACTTTTTTAATTCAACACAGAATATCAAACACGAAACTCTTCTTGTTTGATCCTCGTAAATCGTAAATACTAATAAATGCTGGTGTGGTTGTTGAACACAAATAACATGTGATATAGTTGTTGATTAAAATTTCCAGTTTCTGGTTTTGATCTCGTTAAGACGACATGCCACTCTGAATAGCGCATTATAACACAAAATTTGGTTGAAAATAGGACCCAACAAGTCAGTACCAGAGCAAACAAAACGACCGAACAAACATGCCAATATATTATCACAGAAAGCGACATTACACGAAAAACAACATGTCGAGATCAAGATATTGCTGATATAATCAGACAAAAAAACAAAACAGCTTACATGTATGAAAATATCAAGATATAATTCGATGTAGATATTGGGGAATTATGCAATCCAGGTATCAGGATATTGTTTTATCAACGTACTTACGGAAGTCGTAAACACAAGTTCAAATTTACATTATATATAATTCGTTAACTACTGCAAAGTCTAGACAGTAATTGTTATTATGAGTTCATTGACAGAATCTTAATTAGTTTTACTTCTGCAATCATCAAAATTTATAGTTGTAAAAGTAATATAAATAAGTTACATTTTACCTTTGTACTGCCATGGACCAACATGCTATTGTGGATCAGGGAGATGCAAGTACTGATGTAAAACTTCTAGGCAATGTTATCTTCAATTGTACTTCTCTAGTCAAAGAAAGATGAAAGCAACATTGAATGTAGGTGTGATCGTTATGCTCTATGACATATATTAAAGTGATAACTTTATGAGTTAATGTCAATAATGATAATTGTAGCGAGCGTCTGTCAGATTTTCCGTTTGTAATGATCCAGAGAATTGAATTCGGTGACACCAGTCCTGGGACGGATATCATGAAATTTGTACAAGGATAGATTACTATTTCTTCCAATGGAGGCTTGTTTTTCTGTCTGCCCTTGGAGTTGATCATGTGATTTTAATAACAAAACTTACGGTGAAGTGGGAATTTGACCGACATGATCACACAGAAATACCGGCATGGCAAAAGTGCACAAAAGAAGCATCGAAGTACGTGTATGTTGTTAGTGGTTAAATTTTCGTGTATTTAACATTATATATGCGGTTTTGAAATCGAAATAGACATCAAAATAGGAAGTATGGATACAGCTCGATACATGCCCTCTGCACTGAGACCGTTCTTAGGTCATCCTACTCTTTTAAAGATCAGAACAAAAAGTTTATTACAGACAAAGCATACATATATAGTTTAGTATCCTATATCTTGTCATACAATTTAATACGTTGGAATATAGGATACTTACTCGTAGATTTCTATGTAAAGGACATATAATTACAAAATTTCAGAGGGAGTTTGGTTTTGTTCTTCATGTCATTTATAGACATTGCTCCGTGTAATTGTGTTACTATGTTGTGTTGTTAAAACTCGGTTGGTTGGATGCTGCTTCCCCTGTGTGCGAGAGTTGATCAATTAACAAAATGTACTATGTCGTTGTAAAATATCACATTTAAACGATTTCATTAAATTGATCACATTTTCTTATTTTTCCATTTCAAATAGTTGACGTATGTGTTCCCGGTTTTATGTTGACGGATATATTTTCCTTCTTTACACAGGATACAGTAATTGTAAAAGCCATCTATATGTGTATGTAAACAAAACAAGAAAACTGAAGTTGAATCATTGTAAAGTGAATGGGTGAAAACCGTGAATAATTCAATCTTTCGATGCCATAAGACGACAGATGAAAATAAAACGTGAGAGGAGCGGTAATAATAATACTGTATTGAAAATGAATTATGGGCGCACGAGGATAGAACTTCAACTGGAACTCGAAATATGGAAATGCTGAACAACTAGAAATAGAAGACAACATTGTGTGTTATACTGTGATGTGCTAGTTATTGACACAAAATATTTTCTGTCTCAGACAAACGGCTCTGACAATCACATAATTATAAACATCATCAAACAATATCCAAATGAAACATAAAATAATCATAATATACATGCATCGGTATTTCACATGCTGATAACAATGTAATTTAATGCTTTTAATCTAAACACTATTGAAAACGTTACAGCTAGCTACGGCGTTAATTATTCAATAACATTTGTGCTAATGCATTTACTTGTTGTTGTTATTTTTAAATTCGCTTTGTACTACTGTACGTGACATTACGTTTGAATGTACACACGTATATGGCGTAAATTCACACACAGACCTATTGTAGCGTACCTAATACGTATAAACTTAACATGACGAAGTAGAAGCACCGTGTTGTAACAATATTTGGCAATGAAGTATCACAAATGCGTGTGCAGTAAAATGCTTTTTTAAATGGTGGGATTAAAAAAATGAACTTATATTAAGTTGCATCAATCATTAGTGTTTTGCGTCAATTTTGTGTCATAAAAGTACAGCTTTATTATTTGAAATATTTGTAAACAAATGAGTGCGATACAGAAACTGTGTAATGACAAACATGATGATTGTACATACCTAGTATTTCTTTTCCAAAATTAGATATGATACTGACTGCACTATACATTTAAAGTACATTACGTCCCTGAAACAATTGCCAACATCAATTAAGTGTTTAAGATACAAACATGTCGTCAGGTCCATGGGTATTCGAACTCCCGTTAAAAATATAAAAGGACAACAAAGTATAAATTTTTTACGTACGTGTTACTGGAAAATCCCTATATTAATTTATAAAACTTGTACTCATTAACAGAAAACAGCCCTATGGATAAAATCACGGTCTGCAATGTTTTTGTGTTTTTTGACAGCGCGTATGGATACATAAAAAAGTGATTAGCCCCCCTCATTTGCATAGTTATTCTATTGCTGAGCAGTGTTATATCGTTTTCATATAATGGTCTTTATAACACTCCCACACCGTGATTTCTGTGACATAACATGTGACACATCCACAAAAAAACTACATACGGATATTCAACTTTTTGGAGTGGAAGGAAGGTAACACTGGTAACACATTATCTCTCATTGACCTGATGCAATAGGAGTTTGTTATAGTGTCTGTCCGAAAGGTCGGCTTTTTAGAAAAGCGTCTTTGTCACAAAACGTCAACATAAAATATGTTTTCCATTAAATATTAATGGTAAGACTACACTTAAGCTACAACAATGTCGTTGAAGTTGGTGCTAAATGATAGCACCATAATTTGTGTAAGTCAGCGGCATTGACTCTTGATATATCGTTACGTGGTACGTCAAATACACGGTTCGTCTGATTTAGTATGATAGAGACCCTCGTATTTGATGTAGTAGATACCAATAAGGTATTGTCATCGATTAATATAAATGTTCAGTTATATCATGAACTAGATAATAGGAAAGGGCCTACTGAATCTTGTGAAACCCCTGGTTTAAAATAAAACATTTGGAACAAGACACAGATTGGCGAATGAAAACACGTTGATTGCGATCCTTTTAATCATTTGAAATACTGTTTAAAAGTTGTCCTTCAATACTAGTCAGTATGCCAAGTACCAAAAAGTGGCCTAACCCAAAAAAATAGTACGTACAAAATGTTTTTGCTTAAAACGGTTATTTAACATGTCCTTTCATAGAAACCAAATGATGCAACCTTGTAATCATTGAGCATTTGGATATGTTCAAGATGGTCGCCAAGATGGTCGCCAAAAATCTAAAATGTTCATATTCATACAATTCACTATGTTTTCAATAGCATAAAACACATATGTTTAGTAATGTATTGTTAAGTAAGGAGTTTACATATATTTGGACAAAATATTGATTTGAAATATTCAAAATGGCCGAAAAAATGGCCGCCAAATCAGAGAAAAGTGATATTTTTATTGTTTTTATCAATCTTATATCTTATAACGCAATTATTCAACAATTATAGTAATAGTTACATAACATATCATCCAAAAAGCTGTAAGGCATTGTTAAGGTGGATGTTATCATACTTACCCCCCACCTTTGATGAGGGAGTATAATATTATTGTCATGTACTTATTATATGTTGGTGATCTTCGTCGATTCATCAGTCGGTAGGCTTAAAGGTTTTAGTTCAATAAAGCTTGACACAAGGATATTTAATATGTAAGCAAAGATTAGTCAGCAGACGACCACTTTAGATGGCGGGGTAAGTTTGTCAAAGGTCAGGGTAGCAGTGACCTTTGACATACATGAATAGACCAAATGACGATCAATAAGCACAGTTGAAACCCAAGATCTGAAAAATCAACAGGAACCATACTAGTGTGTATTTTGTGTTCAGTACATTCTGTAGATCAACCTTCACTGTTGAATACCTGGCTAAAAATAAGGCATGCAAGTTTCACAAGCATATTACATTGTACTCTTTAAGAATAATCAATTTGTTCTTCAGAGTTTATTTTATATGTGAGATTTTATTTTTTCATCATTTCCTGAACCATTACAAGGATCATTGTCATATTTCAATGATGTTCTTCGTCTATTTGGACCATGATCAAGACTATAGCATAATCGAAACGTTGGTTATGCTCAATAAAAGATATAAATTGACCCGTCTTGTCCACGTATTCCGCTTTTATACTTTGACTTGTCAATCTATTTTGGTCGTTAAAAGTTAAAATATGTTTGACAAACTGCAGTTAATCAGGTAGCAGTCACAATGAATAGTTGTTAAAATTGTCTTCTTATGGGTTAATTGCTTGCATCGTGAATGGTGTACCTGTGATCTAACCTTTCTAACATGCTTACTTTTGATTGAGGAATATTTGCAGTACTAGTATATGGAATGTTGATTTAGAACTTCTCTTTCCCGATTGACTTACAGCTGACTTTTCATTTATAGGCCAAAATATGTTGTACGCCATACGGAATGTAATAGTTTGATTGTGCCTGGTGAGTGGATGTGTTTAAGCCTATGTTTATGATATGATGTAAGAGGTTGGGTTATGTTTCGTCGTTTTCATTCAGTTCTGAAGCCAATTCGAGTTGATGCTAGTCTAATAAACCTTGCATCTACTAACTTATGATTTTTCCTGATTGTTAGATGAAGGTTCCTAATATGTATGAATATATGTTATAAATATTAACTGTATGATGTCTTATTGTTCTGGTTATAACTATCTATAATTATAAACATGTCTGTTTATATTGTGGAACACATCGCCGTCTTAGAGGTCGCATCACATGTTGACACTTTCTGTACATGTCATGTTTCTATGACAGGGTGTGCGCTTTGGTACAAGAGAGGCACCTTGTTCGCAGTCTACGCTACTGTTGAATTTCACTGAGCAATACTAACACACAATGTTCCACTCCACCGAGGTCTGAATTGGTACCTTTTCGTAGGCGTTGTTTGTACATATTCTATATTCCTTGGGACCTATAGGATATAAATAGCTCCATCATGCATATTCTTGACCTTGATGATTGCTTATGTTACAATTCCATCAGTCCTGTACATGATGATTACTCCAGGGTCTTCCTGGTAGAAAGCGTCAGTCAACATGGCAGAGAACATGAGACTAAACAGTGTTGACACACCTTGTCTAACACAGTTAGTGACTTGGGACTCGGTAGACGTCTCTGTCGCCCAGGACTCGGGTCATCATTTCGTCATAAACTGGCGAACCGTGATGAGAAAATGGACTGGGCATCAAACTTGACCATTGTCTTCAGAGTCCCTCCTTGCTGACGGTGTCAAGGCCTTGGGCAGACCAACGAAAGGTTGGTATAGGTCATGATGACTTTTTCCCTGTAGCTGGCAGGCTGTAATGACTATTGTTCAGCTCTGAGTTTCTGACAACAATCCATTTTCTAGATGGCGTACTACAATGTAGTTTCAGGCTGTTGAGCATTTATATTCTGACAAGAAGCTTATCTGCAATGCCGAGGAGTGATAGCCTCTGTGGTTGTCACAGCTCTGTCTGCCGTCCTTCCGCTTGTAAAAATGTACTATGTGTGCATCTTCTAATCCTGTGGTAAGTGTGCCTTGATTCAAGCATGATGTGAACAGTAACAGTGGCTTTTGTGCCATAGGCCAGGCAGTCCACTACTTACTACTTACTTATCCTCTTCGTGCCTGCTGGCACATAAGGCTACAACCAGATCCCTCCACTGACGTCTGTCCTTCGCAATCTTTTCAATTTCGCCGAAGGTCTTCTCCATGTTTTTGATTTCACTAGCGATAGTTCTCCTCCATGTCTCTTTAGGTCCACTGGCCTTTTATATTTCAGCTGGTATGGCATCTGAGTCTGGTGCCCTTTCACAGGATTGTTGTTTAGTGGCTTTCACCACTTTCTGGATTTTTGGTGGTCTGCCAATGGTGAAGTTCATATACACTTGTGGTTGGTGAACAATGGCCTAATCGTTACTGGAGGAGAGTCAGTTCAGTATGGCATTTAAGTGTTCAGCCCATCTATCGAGGATCTTTGACAGATCAGTGATAAATGTTGACGAGTCCAAGCTCAGGAGGGGTAAGATGCCTGGGGATGTGGGTCCATAGACTGTTTTTAGTGGGTCAAAGAATCTTTTGCGTCATTGGTGTCAGCAAACATCAGCATTTATGAGGACTTGTCACTAACTAAGCCATTGGTCTTGCATGTCTCTTGGCTTTGATTGGCATGGTTGTTTGTGGCTGTTATATCATCACAGGTACTTGGAGCATTTTTTAACTCTGAATTATGGTTCTGCTGATAGGCCAAATAGATGCGATGCTTTTCTTGCAGTAACCCAGATATTTC
This sequence comes from Spisula subtruncata, assembly GCA_963678985.1. Taxonomy (NCBI): domain Eukaryota; kingdom Metazoa; phylum Mollusca; class Bivalvia; order Venerida; family Mactridae; genus Spisula; species Spisula subtruncata. Next base: position 24,252,166 of record OY787672.1, on the reverse strand, counting down.
AGTCTCGTCTTTCTTGATTGTGCGGTCAAGGCTCTCCCGTCAACATAAGTGGACTTATCGCTTTGACTGAAGTGAACGCCAGGGAATCTACTGCCGAGAGCAGTTTTTCCCGGTGGCCATCGCTTGGATTAGAGATGAATGGATAGCTTAGAAATGACAAGCATAATCATGGTATGTCCAGCATTCAGCAAGGTTAACAAGGTGAGGTTAACATGTGCCTCCGTAGCTCAGTGGTTAGTGTGCTTGCCATCTAATCTGGCGACCCGGGTTCAAAACCGAGTGGAGGTACATATATATATGCCTGCCATGTTTCAGTAGAAATAAAGCAAATAAAGACTATGCTCGGCATAATAATTTAAAAAAAACATATTGCCTATCTACCTTCCCGGTGTTAATATAGTCAATCAGGTGCCAATGGTTGGCTTTCAGTGTTTATGAAAACATGGACATATTGCCTTATTTTCGAAATAAATTACCTGTCATTTTTCCAATTTATTGGTCGTTTTGTCAGCGATATTGATTATTTTTGTTTTTGTATAAGTTATTTTTGTTCTAAATACATTTAAAACACTTGTCCAGAACTTATACCAATAAAATACTACATATATTTAGGCATTATTTGGCTAATATACAATATAGAAGCGATATGTACTTTTTTGAAAAATGTTGGCGGCCATCTGTGCAGCCATTTTGAATTTTTCATATGCTCAGTAGTGCCGAAGTTGCCCATTGCCCTGGTAGGAACATGTTTTAAAGCCAATATATACATATTTTTTAACATAATGTGGTTTATATTGATAAAAAGACAATATATCACATTTCCCCTTTTCTGTAGCCATTGTGTCGGCCATTTTGAATATTTTCATCCCTCTTTATTATTTTGAATACTTGTCTAGAATGTCTTACAATAATTTTCTATGTATATGTTCAAAAATTCCCATTTTACTTTCAAAATATAAGATAATATACATTTTTTAATATTTTGGCGGCCATCTTGGCGGCCATCTTGAATATTTCAAAATGCTCAATGATGACAAAGTTGCATCATTCAGTTTCTATGTACGAGGAGTGATCAATATATTCGAGGACTTTTCATCTAGCAAGTTCATATTGGCAGCAAGGCTCAAAGCCATTTAACATCATTCGGAGTAAGATGTCTCCGACCGAATGTACTTATAAAATTATTTGATTCATACAAGGGGCGCGTGACGCTGGACGTCATGCGACGTCATTCCAAGCGTCACCGTCGGAGCAGCACATAGCTCCTTTCTGGACTGACACCCGGTTCCATGTATTAGACTGGTTGTCTTTTACTACTGAAAAAAGTAGTTAAAAGCCGATTCTTGAATGTGAGGTGGAATAAAAAGAGTATCGATGCTTTATTGGAAACAAAACTCGGAAAAGGGCGGTTGGCTTTACAAAATTAGATTATTTCAATAAAGACTGAAACATGACCTATCAGGTTTAGGACGCAATATCGGAATAACCCTTTTGATTTGGAGTCAACGATTTTATGTGTTGAAGCCTATACTAGTCTTCGTTTTTGCTTGTTACATTTAATTGAGATCTGCGCGTCTTATTTCGCAGAATTTAACGGAACGTGTCCCTAACGCGGTGTCATTTTTGTTGTTTATCCTTATTTTATTGACTCAACCGTTTGGCAGAGACCCTACAATCATATAAACAACGGAATCATATGAAATTGGCTAATTGGAAGAGCACAGACTCCATGCACAATTAAGTCAAGTAATTTTGGAGGTATCGGGAGGAATTAATAAGTTTTGCGTTAATTTTCATAGCGTGTCGTTTCTCAGAAATAACGTAACGCCCGAGATGCTCGACGGTGCGCGCTTCACTATGGTTACAAAAAGTGACGTCATCAAGTAAATAGTGACGTTATCATAAAGAAAATTAAACAAATCGCGAGATAATTGATTGATCTACCTCAGCGTGTAATTTCATTATTCTAGTTCAAATATTTCAAAATTGAGAAGGAAAGTCCTCGAATATATTGATCACCCCTCGTAAGTACATGTCAAAGGACCATTTTATGCAAAAACATTTTGTGCGTACTATTTTTTGGGGTTTTGCCACTGGCATACCGACTATACCAAGTTGGTTTTATCTAAACAAAAACCCTTTTTGTCAAACTTTATCAAAGGCTTTTGAAATGTCTGCATATATATAACATACTCTTGGCTTTAACGTCTATGATATCTCGATCGAATTGAATCAGAAATAAATTACTAGCAATTGACTTTATGTCGACTTGATTTCTTACGAACAACTAACGATTCTCATTTATCAAGGATTGTTGGCATCCCAGACAAAACGAAGGCGTTTGAAATCGGTTATTAGTATGAGACATACTTAAAGCTGAAATTATATATTATCGTTGGCAGTTTGTTACACCTTTCATGTTAGATTGGACAGATTGTTTTTTTGTACCGGTTATTAAAGGATACTTTATGGTCTCGTAATTGCTTCTTGGTTCAGGAAACGCTTATCTATCATAGCGACATTATTGGAATATTGTTTAAGACTGTGTCGGTACAGAGAGGTCGTTACTACCCTATATTCAATATACAGATGTAATGGTTAAACCACCGGTAATACTTACCGAGTTACATTTCTGTCGGGTTCTATTGAAGGAAAGTACTGTCCTATTTTCGTTAGAATTAACCTCCCACGTTGGATTTAGACTAAAGTCTGCTTACAAAAAGTGTCAATACCCGGATATTGAATGTGTCACATTGTCCGGTCATTAGTTAAACCTACGAGAAAATAGAATTAGTGATGACTAGTCTAGAGGTTGTATATAATCCACGTACACTTTCCGTACCGGACAAATCATGGATACATCAACGATCGGATTACATCGGCTATATTGAATATAGATGGACATTAGGACAACACATAGTGAAAGTTGCATGAATTATAAAAATATATGTTTTAAATCATTAAATAATAATGTTGTTGACCCATTAACAAGTTACAATAACAAAAATCAAAGAAATAATGGGCAAACTATATTCAGGTTGAAAACTGGAATCAAATAAAGGATCCTGTTGAGTTATCAGTAGCATTCAATAATTTTTGTCTTTGATACTTTCAAAACTCACCAAAGAACTTCAATCAACCACCATTTCTATATAACATATATAAGTCTTCAAAAGTCAAAAGTTGTCATAGAAAAGGCTTTAAAATCTAGACAATTTCAACGTAACTGATTTAGATCGCATTTAAGCCTAACTCCTTTAATTAAGAGAGCTTCAATTATATCAAAACCCTTGGCCAGAGTCCTTAATATTAGTATAGCAAAATGATATGAGAAAATCAGACAAGGCAGCTCTCCACCTAAGCAGCCGAACTCAGACAATGTTCAGTAACAGCACGAACAAAACACATCTACACGGAACAATGCACTAACTTAATCCAATGAAATAGTTATAAGCCCAATTTCCCTTTGTGAAAGAGCAGGATGACCTAGCCTCCCAAGAAAAATTAACAAAAACTGCGATCCCAAATGACCGAAAGAAAAACTCATCCAGGGCGATTCCAAGTTCCTGCTGCAAAAGGGCAGAACGATATAGTTTCACAATTATATGGTAAATCAGTGACAGCGAGCGACCAGAGTGGAAAGTATTAAGATACACATGTTTTGTAGATAACGTACTTGAACGTTATTGTCGTTCGTCGACAGACTTACAATTAGGAATTGATACATACAAAGAACATTGTAAACACACAAGATATAGAAGCTGGTGCTTGCTTCATGTAAATTTTAGACGTCGTAAATAAAGATGGGATATAATTATTCTGCTCGTTTATTCATCGTTTGTTTACGTCACGTGCCAGAATTTTATTAACAAGCCGAGGATTATAATAATGCAAATTTCCCCGCGAAGAAACTACTTAATGGCTTAACATGGTTCTTTTTCTTTAGCCTTTTACTCGAATGACTATTAAATACTATTGTAATTCCACCAAGGACTATGCTACATTTAGGATCGTCACGATAGTATGTATCATTTTAATGTTAACGCTGTTCTATAATAGTGATGGTCACGATATTTGTAAATGTCAACTGTGATGCAAGTAACTGCAATAACAGAATTAGATACGTCCATCGAGTTCCTTGTTATGAGAAACTGTTTTTGCTACTTACCATTTCCATTTCTATAAACTTCAATGTGATCAGATGCGATTAGTGACGAAATGTGATCTTAACAACAGTCACCCATTAACTAGACGTACTTTACACAAATTTACCCTGAAAGTTCATTATACGGTGTGTCGCTTGTAATTTGAATGCATGTTATAATAAATTCATTGGTTATTTCCCTTAGAATGATAAAGTTTGGTGTTTGTATTCAAGTGATACTATTCACATTCTATTTTATACCTTTGTTTTCGCAATTCTTGTGCAGTTCATGTCTTTCACCGTCTTCTACTGTTTTAGTCAAGTTTTATCTAACTACTTTTCCTTCTGATTGTGCATTTTGTTTACTTTAGAATATAGACATATAATGTATCAGTCCGTCTTAATGGATACTCGTACGGTTTTATTGATTAATGGACATACATGTACTTAATGGTGAATGCCCTTGTTTTGTTACGTGTTCTATTTAGACTTAAGAAAATAAAGCCGCGGTGTTACAAACTACCATCCACCACTTTGTGTTATTAAGTCGACTGTGTCAAGCCTTTAAGTCACACGTTTATTTATAAAGCCGATATCAATATCACAGGGAAATGTATCGTTGATAAAAAGTTAAACGAAAAAGTATGTCCGTAGTATATTTGTTCTAAGGCAACCAGAATGTCAAGGTATCTGTAACAAGAATTAGTTTTCGATATCTTTATAAACTTGTTACATTCATACAAAACAATGCTAAATCTACTTCCATACAAATTCCATCAAAGTTTATCAGATAGTTTAACAAGTTACGCCATGTAGATACTGCGTCAAAATCGATCTCTGTTGAGCAGTCTCCTCAAATCTACATGTCTGTTCACAAAGTGTTTAACAGATTATTTAAAGTACATTTTTTAAATAACATTGCATAACATCGTTTATGTAAATCCACAGCCATAAACAGATTATTCATTGTATATTTATTGCAGTAAATAATGCGAAACAAAGTGCACCTCAGTGATTCACGGTCTGTATCCGTATATTGACTGCTGGTATTCACAAGTCAACTCATTCATTTTAATGCTGACATTGTTGTAACATATCTTTGCTTTCTAAACTACTAACTTCTTTATAAACTGTATAAAAATCAATAACATATGCATTTATATTGTATATATGCATCACTTTAATATAATAAGATAATAATAATCTGATAGATATAATTATATACATAATATAATTTATATACTGTATGCTTACATGTAGTCCTAAATAGCACGACTGTGTTCGCGTCACTACTGCAGTGGTGCACTTAGCCTGAACACATTCATTTATGCAAAACACAATTTATAATATATGATAGTGTCTCTCCTTTATGTAGAACCCGAATTTAAATGTTAAATTTAAATTTTTAAATGTCTTTCTTTGAACAAATCAGAAACCGACATAAGCATGGACTCGAGACAGCGTTAAACATAACCAAACATAATTGCTTACGTTCTTCATATGCGGCATAAAGTAGGTCACTGACATTACCAGAGAAAATTTGTTTACAATACTTAACTAAATGACATATAGATCTAACATCTCCATACATGGGACATTTAAAATCCCACCATACACATTGTTGTATTGATAAATCATTGCTTTATCAATCGTGACAGAAAAATGTACGCATTGGATCATAGTAAAACAGTAATTTCATATTAACATGCGTCTCTATTGTCGATTTGTTAGGGCCCTAGCCACCATTATCATCCAGCCATTCATTATCCGACCTAGCAGTCATTATACGGAAACAGACCGTGTGATTGTTAGTCAATACCACTACAAATGGACCTTGAAAGACAAATATAAGTATTACAAAAAAGTTGCCCTCCTTTACGGTTGAATGATCACGCCATCACAAATGGTAAAACGTCTATTGCAAACTAATTTGACTAACTATTAATGTATTTCGTATCACAGACATGTATCAAGTAAATTGGAAGAGGAAATTTAGTCGAAAATGAAAAGCCCTTACTTTGCGCGCTTGAATAGACGTTTTACCATTTATGATGGTATGATCATTCAAGCGAAACGGAGGCCAACGGAAATGTGTTCAACATGAATACTATATATACACAAATGGACAGTGTTAGTAAATAGTTATTTCGAGTTAATAATTTTTAAAAAAAATTTTAATTCGTTTGCGAAACTTTTGACGCTCAGTATATATAGTGATAGCCGTTTTGAATATAATCGAACAGAAACTTTAAAATGTCAAAAGCGAGATATTGTCTATATCAATTTGTAACAATGTACATTGTTATTTGATTGTCAAACACTTGCTATCAAGAAAAGCAAGATACATTGTCTTGATAAGTTCTGAGAAAAATGTTCCTGTTCTTACATTACTTAGCATGTGAATTAATTATCAAATAGTTGATTTCGGATTATGTTATTTCGATACTGAGGATAAACGGCCTATTTTGAAACTTTTATAGCTATGTGTGTTGTTTATGGAATTGTTGCATATACGATACAATGTTTGGTTTGTGCAGTTTTATTTGATTTATATGTATTGTAAAAAGATGTACCGATAAAATACAAAAACATCATTAATACATATACTTTTTCTGTAACCATCCTCAAAACCATACATTTCAAAATACAACAATATCTGTCCCTGGTTATCTGTCTTTAACATTTGCAGCTGATACCAAAACGTGTATTTATTGAAAGTCGTAAAAGGTCTTTGTTGAGAAAACAAAGAATGGACTAAAGATTTATTCAACGAGGAATATGTTTTTCTCATGTTGAGTGGGTTTTTTATAATAAATTGAGGATCAGTATTCTGTAACCACTTACATATATGTTACAGGCAATTATAAAACATATATTAACAAAAACGTTCAGATCTGATTACCTATACCCGAGATAGACTGACTCTCCATCAGATGACTCGGAAACGTTAAACACAAACACTATACATTGCTCTAGATGTTTGCAAACAGGATTGTCTGACAGGTCGTATAGTTTAGTAAACATTTTGGAACCTTTACGAACATGATCCAGGAAGTCTACTGAACGAAGGCATAATCCGTAGGATATTTCTCTACTCCAAACATGTATTTATATCAAGTAGAAGTGCAACTTGTTGTTAAATCCACGGAAATGAAATGTCGATCATATAGTATATCGGAAGTTATAAACAATCCTAGCAGATTTCAGAATAAAACACAATAAACAGAGACAATTTATATCAGACATTTAAAATGTACACTTTAACTAGAGGTTTTATTGGCGTTTCGCATAACGGGCTCCCGTATTTGATTAACTATATTCCCGTAGGTGCCTGGCGCAACAAAACTCAAGACGGATGATTTAAAAATATTATAGTTCAAATAATTGAATAATAAATCATTAAGAATATTTACTAGCATGTCATAAAATTGATTTATCGTTGATCACCGAATAAATAATTCGTTAACTAGTTCACAAGATGCCAGATGTATACCAAGTACTGGGAAATTACTAACTTCTACATTGTTGGTAGTTGTATCATTCAACAGGATCAAGGAGGGATACATCTGTGTTTTTATGGACTAATAATTTGTTGGAGAATGGTTTGATATAATATCACCGAGCAGCGTACTAAATTCAAAGTGAGTTTAAGTGTGATAAAATGTAATATACACTTATGTTTATGGTAGGATGTTTTGTGAAAGGTATCAATATATAGGTATACTATGTAAAAACATAACTGATGTTTATTTTCCTTTAATTATTCTTCTGAAAGTCACTTAATATCTATAATTCTACAAAATAGTCCTGAAATAAGATAACAGTAAAATAAAAAGACCTTCTCTGTCGCACTTGTGTTTTTGTCTTCGTCGTTTATTTGGCTTTTGATTTTTGAAGGCCGAATAAGCATTTAAAATTGGTGTATAAACAGTTCCTGTGATGACATACCGGTTATATGGAGATGGCTGTTTGTATTCTGTTGAAGGTTTAAATAAAATATCACAATATTATATTTAACACCAGAGGATAGACGACAAAATAGGTCCATGTGGCTTCAATGCTTTTTAGAACACATTCAACAAGTAAAGGTGTGATATTGTTTCCTGTATTTGTTCTGCGCATTTCGCATCCATATTCAGTAATATTGTTTAACAGGTAAAAAACCTAACATAATTGTAACACGTATCACATTCCAGAGTTTAGTCTACGTCATTATACCAGATGGCTTTGATAACTTTAAAAAATGACATTGAGTGTATTTCTCTTTTGTAAAACGTTTAAGTGCGAAGGGGTGATAGTACACCAACGACTACATATACCGTCTATACATACCGTAATAAAACAAATTAAAATCTACCATAACCTCTAGCATGTAAGTTATTTTTCATGTACAATTAGTATCACTAATGTGTGGCATTACTCAGTCCATTATTTAGCTTATAACGAGTGTGTGTCTGTATAATTATAGCTATTTCAGGAGGTTATCGAGATAATCCGGAAATTTACTGTTTGTAATATATTCTGTTATCTATATTCCTGCCATCTATGTATCAAGTCCATGTCAAGAGATATTACATTTTCTTACCGTGTTATTTAGCACAGATTAATCTCCCTGCTGTTAACTTTATTCAATGTCGCTGGTAACTGAAGAAAACTGTCGAGAAGAAACTGTTATACCGAATGCAACTTTGAGTGGATAGATAGTGTATACACCCTGTAGTACTCCTATCAGACGATGAGCATCATTGAATTACAGAAAACCAGTCAGGCATTATCAGATGATCAGTAGTCAGTCGGAAATGTTTGAGAAAACTGATCATGGATGTGCGTTGGCATTGGACATCCCTACGACGGCGTTAACACCATGTTTGTCATACTTGTGAATAATTTTGAATGATCGAACATGATACATTGTTTATTACACGAGTTCATGTAGTTTGGAGCTACAACATTGCATGTATCACTATCGTTTACTATAATACAATACTGTTGATGGTTATCCTATAGCATGCAGGATTATCATTTGTATTAATCACGTATAATGTTTACACTCACAAAATGGTGATATTGCCGTGATGTGGTCATTCACTCAATGCTCGAATTAGGATGGGAGGTTTAATTTTGTTATTGGGTTGACTTTAAGTCCACTGATTTAATGAAGTACCAATTTGGAAGTGGTACTGACACGGAAGATTTAAGCATGTAATTAAGATGTTACACGAGATACTGTTGAACCATTGAAGAAAGTGTATCGTTATAACCTAGATGTAGTTTGTACTGACAAGTACCACCATTTTTAATGAAATATCTTTTCGAAAATAGACGATCAAGGAATTATTTTGTCGTAATGACGAAGTAATATAATTCCCTTCCCAACGTATATTATTTCATAAAGAATGTTCCAAAACAAAGTTGACTTCTAATTTACATACTATCAACACAAATAAAATGCATGGTGGGTGGTGGCACCCCGAAGTAAAACTGTAGTTGACCTTCCTTTCCAAGTTGACAGAACCATATCTAACAACTATTTGCTATACAAACAGCAGATCGTTACACATAATTATCAGCAAAATACTTTCTTAAGAGTCGCAAATAATTAAAAGTTAGTAACGGCTAACCCAGTGGTGTTTTGTAAATTCCATCGAGAACGTCATTTAAATAAGTAGACAAATTATTATGTTATGTTGGATATCTTATTCTTCGATTTGTCGAATAAATTTTCTCGACGTGATAATTTTCACGCAATGTGACTATGCCATAACGCACAAAACGTCATCATTTTAATATAACATATACTTATTTGTGCTCAAACAATAAGCATGTATTTCTAGGATGATACGCCTTGATGAAACTGAAATAAATGAGTACATCATTCAGTTACATATTGTGGCAGTGTGAAGAGTTACATTGTTTTAGAAGGGTCTGTATGAACGGGTTTATAATAAGTTTGAGAGTTACACTCATGGTTTTGTCATTATTCCAGAATCTCTCCAAGTAAGTTCATAATGTACTAGATAATAAAGCATATGTTAACACCTGCTCATTTAGCTGTCGTATACAACAGTAATTTGTCTAATGTATTTCTTCATTTCTTCATTAAAAACACAATTACCAGACAACAGACAAATAATTATGGAAAATACACAATTGGTGATAGAAATAAACTGTAATACGATGTTGATAATGAGTAATGTAAGTAGTAGAGTAAGTTTCATGATCAATCTAAAATAAATTAGTCTGCATAAGAAAGAGAATATACTAATTATATTACACTTATACGACAATGGTACTAAATGCATTCCAATGTAGATAATGTTGCATGTGAAATTAATTTGGGATTACAATTATGTGAAATATATTTTTTTTCTTAGTTTTTTTTACTTAATGTTCGATACAAATGAAATACATCCAGTTGTTAAAAGTCAGGTTAAAATAACTCTAAAGCTTAAGTCTTGTCGAGGATTGAACAGAATACTTGTTCTCACTCCATGTATCTTATCGAAAAACATTCGTTTGTTTTAGTACTAAAACTTTAATGTACTTCTATACCTGTTTAATAATCATATATTGTCATAATCTTCTCTACAATTGGCGCCCAGAAAGGTGGAAGTACTTTGTTGAAAAATGAATTCAAATACAACAATGTGTCGAGGGGAAAAGCATAGCTGCGTTTGTAAGTATACAATAGTCATGCAAGTATTGATCATTTTTGTGGAGCTCACGAATACACATCACTGTCTACAACATCACGTAATACCTTATTTTAATGTTATCATTTTTAATGTATTCACGTCACAGAAACTATATATGCACTGAGCTTAAAAGCCTAACTTAAGGCGTTTAACAAAGCAAGGAAGAAACTGCTACGCCTTTTAACGGTAACCATGTTTTACAAACATTTGGTGAAAACCGTTCTTGTTGCATCTCTTCATGTGAACATACTCGTCGTTAATGCAAAATCATAAGAATAAAACCATGTACATCGTCGCTTTTCCTTCAGCAACTGATAATTAGCTGCAAATATTGATTACGGATTAAATTCACCATGACCATTTTTCTTTTTTTAAATTTTCTTCATAAAATATCATGCATGCATGTCTCCTAGTAAATCTTAAACAATAAGAGACACTGGTGACCTTGTATGTTGATTGACCTTGTATGTTGATTGAGTTCCCGATTTTCACAGTGCAGAACAGTACACGAACACTCAACACGTTAGTTCATGTACTAAAAACCGGGTTACGTTGACATCTGATAATCGACGATTGCCGTCTATCTACCGAATGTCGATCATTGATACACAGCGGTAATAAGCACAATAGCAGGTAGTTGTTGATCAAGTTTCCAAATCTCACAGTGCAGAACAGTACACGAAGACTCAACACGTTAGTTCATGTACTAAAACCGGGTTACGTTGACATCTGATAATCGACGATTGCCGAATGTCGATCATTGATACACACGGTGATAAGCACAATAGCAGATAGTGACCCTTTTCTTTTGCATGTTTGTTTCCTGCTCATTCCATTTCAACTAATGCATATTTAGAGCTTATACTCCGACACGCTCACTGACTCCTTTCAAAAAGTGTACATTATTTCTGTAAATGTACACTTTTGTGAAATATTAACTCAGACAATGATTGGTCAATGTAAGCTTCAAACTATTTCAGATGAGCATGATTACCAGCGCAAATTCATATTCTTTGATATAGAAACTACGCAAAATACCATAATCACCGACACACAAGCAGGGGCTCAATTACAAGGAAAAGAAAGACATTGTGCCAATTTGATTATAGCACAGAAAACATGCTCTTACTGTATTGACAATGATTTGACTAACACGAGCACATGTGAAAAATGTGGAGCATTTTGTTTGGAATGTTGTGAACAAAATCAGAAAAAAACTCGACCAGGTTGTAAGACATGTAATACAAGACAGAACATATTTTATGGTGATAATGCTTGTGATACTTTTTGTCAATGGCTATTTACACCTGCTCATAGTGATACAACCGTCATAATGGAAGGGGTTTTGACCATTACCCTATTTTAAAGTACCTAATTCAGCAGTCTATAATACCACAAACAATTTTTACAGGATCCAAGTTGATGTATATGCACATTGCCAGATCATTAAATATCACGTTCATTGATAGTTTAAATCACATGCCTATGAAACTTGCAGACATGCCAGAATGTTTTGATCTGGGCGATAACTTTAAAAAAGGTTACTGGCCTTATCTCTTTAATACTAAACAAAATGAAAATTATGTGGGGCCTTATCCTGATAAAGAGTTTTACGGGTACAACAATATGCCAGAACTTGAAAGGCAAACATTTCTAGACTGGCAGTTAAATAAACGTCACAGCTGATTACCTGAAAAATACACTTAGACGGATTAATATGACCGTGCTACTTTAAACTGATCAAATTTGCAGTATTGAATTTTAATTAGGTTCTTGGTTAAACTTATTAATAAAACCAAAGAAATGCAGTATTAAATATTAATAAGCCTCTTGTTAAATTTAATGATAAAACCAAATAATCACAATTTATCTACACCCTAACAATACTGAATATTACAGAACAAATGCTAATCATCGTTGCTGTCCACAAAGTTGGGAGCAAAATCCATCAAATTTGAATGATTTTACATTATTGGTTATCAGCAGGAAGACAGCAATACCATAAACAAAGTATAAACAGTTTGTAACATACCTTGTGCAACCAATAAACAAATCTCAATTATTATTACAAATGTATACAAAGTTCGAAAAGCAGTTATAACTTTCTATTCGGTTTCCTGAACTCAGTTGATGCCACTTAGAATCAGTCGAATAAAACATAATGCTGTAGTTTATATATCAATTAATATAACACTTCGAAAATGAATGGTTAAACTTGAACATGTGTCAATTCATTATGATGCTATTATGATACATTTAAATTTCTATAACATACACTTAAATAATCTTAATTAACATCAACAAAGCACAAAGCAGTTTCAAATATGTTATAAGAACCGCCTAATTTAAAAACAATCTTGTTTGGAAATAAACATTTACTAATATTTTCATGATATAAATGACAATCGACTATAGTGTCTAATAACCAAATGGATACAAATGATATGCACAAACATACCTTTGGGCATCAAGCTTTAATCCATGAATGCGGAAAATGATTGCTTTTGTAATCTTAGCTTTAATGTGATGTATTAACAATTTCATGATTTTTACTCAATCTTTATGTGACATTTAATCTGTAAGGCTTCGCTCGGACAATTTCTTGTTGTCCTTACAAAACTATCCTATAACGCTTGTAAGAGGACACTTTTGATAAAAAACTAGAACTGTATCTATTACTTATTCCGAACTAGTTAATATTTTCATATTAACGCAAATGAATCGATACATGTTCTTGCTGTTGCAAGAATATACGAGGGGTGTTCCAGAAATAATAGGACTATTCTCATAACCTCTTACTTAACAATTACAATTTAATAAAATTTGTCCCATATGCATAACAATGTATGCTCTATTTACTGTTAGCAACAGAATTTAGTTGTAGTTGATGATGCTCATACAAAGCGTTGTCATAGAAACCATGTAACGTCAAGGCGGGTCACATTAGTATTTGTCATTACCATCCTTATTTAAAAAGTGAATATCTTTATAACCACTTGATAAATATTAACGCCTAATTGTACGATATTACATGGATGACTTCCACATGCGGATGCAAACTTTCGACAAAATCGCCCTGTATTTGTTATCATAATTCAGTAATCAATTGTATGTATCCAAGCGCGTCATGGATGGAAATGACGTCAACGTCAAGAAACAGAAACCGCGCGATTGTCAAATAATGGTATACAATGGGAAAACCGACAGTGCTAACCAATGAAATGTTCAAATACATATAATGTAGTGGCATTAAGCAGCTGATTGTGTTCTGTTGGTTCAAAATGTTAACAGATCGCGGAGTTATGAACTTACAAAGTAAGCACGGGCGAGGTCATAGAAAATTAAGTTGACGTTGATAAACACTGTTTGTACACTGATAGACGCTCCAAGGTTTGAGCAATTTATATCATCTTTGCAACATATTTTTGTTAACAGGAGTACGGTAACATATTTAAACAATCAGGACAGTGTTATTAGATCTGTTTAGAATGTCAGGATGATTATAAACAAAAATATTGAATGTTTCTTTTTTGTTAAAATACTGTGCTTGAAATGCGACGTCATAATAACGTCACGGTGCAACCCGCCTCCTTGGTACATAGTATATTTAATGTTAAATAATTTTCTTACTTTTCAATCATTTTCTTTGATATTTCACATATTTATCAGTGAAAGATCAAAAATAAATTATAAACAATTAGTTTTCATAATTTCTAATTTGCCGTGTCGCTATGAAAAAAGTCCTATTAATTGTGGAACACCCCACGTAGATATCATGATATAAAGAAATAAATAAATCACTCCACGAAAATGAGTTTGCGCAACGCACGTTTACGTTATAGTCATATAGTTTAAACATATTTATTTTGCCCAAATAAATAACAATACTGGCAAAGGAGAAGATTCCGGACAGAAATCGCATAAAAAGCTTCCCCTGGAGTTAAAAATAGATTTTTTCTTAGATTTTTTTGTGTTTACAAATACCTTGGTTCAGGATCTTTGCTAAAAATAGGTTTCCCGAAAAATGACGTCACGTGAACAGCAAAATATTGGGGCCTGAAAAGGGGCACTTTTGTGCTATTTTCAACGATATTACCGTAGATATACCGGACAGTCTGCTTCAAATATTCCGCGACGAATATTTAGAAACATATTACCAGAAAATATTTAGAACAGGGTTCCTTCTTCACAATCATGCAAAAATATGTCAATATTTACGACATGACAACACGTGGCGCACATGTTTTCAACCCAGGGGGCGCTCGTGACAGGTTAAATTCCAATCCATACCGTATCTTGTTTACCGGCCGAAAATCGATACAAAATGTGGATTTTTTTTTCAGATTTATTGACAAGATATCAAAAAAAAAATTCTCAGCAGAAAATGAGGACAAATTTCCGTCTATTGCGCTAAAGTAAATGCTGGAAGAAAAAATAAAAATTAAAAAAAAAATTTTTTTTGGCGCCGCCGTGATTCGATCGCTGGACCTTAGCATCACATAATTACTAATCGAGCTGCTTAACCACTCGGCCACGATCTCGTTAGGAATCTTGAACTAAATAATTGAAGACAATAAAATCATTGTCGCTCGCGCTGTGCACGCGCTATACTGCGCATGCGCACTAAATTTGTTTACCCCCCGGCGGTGCTGATGTCAAAATCACAACAGCAGACGATATTTTCGGTATTTGAGTAATTATTTGTTGATTTTGATTTTTTTTTCCAGATTTCCTTTAAATACGCACCTGAGTGATTTGATACCAATATCAATGAATTATTTAACTAAATAAACCGTCTACGACCGTTTGTCCGGAACTTCTCCTGTCCGGAATCATCTCCCTTGCCAGTATGCATTCAATTTACAGTATAAAATAACAGAAACATAAGGAAAAAGGGATTAGAATGAAAGACACTTTGTCTTATTGAATTCTTCTCCCTGGATTGACTTCCAGTTTAATAAAAAACAAAAATATCAACAATTGGGCTATGAGTACACGTTGCATTAATTTGGGTGTAAATAAAGAGATGAAAAAGTTTAACAAGATCAAAAACGTACAGAACAATTAGAAGTATATAGTCATATAATCCATGACATCACATGATAAACAATACTTAAATGACATTGATATATAGTGCTAATTATACATTGGAGATGATTCAACAGCCAAAAGTAGTACGACATTTAACCGTGATACACCGGAAATTTAATCACGGAACAGTCCTATACGTTTGCATGATGAAAATACAGTCAGATTGCAACACTAATTTTGCAGTTGTTGAAACAAATCATACTACTGAAAGAATAACTTATACAAAATTAATCCAAATCTGTCTCAAAACGAAAGTTAAAATTACCATGCAAGCTAGGTTTTTTTACCTGGATAAGGAACCACGATAATTGTTTCTACTCCTTAATGAGTTTTTTATCTCTATCAAAAATATTTTTTCTGGAAATGAATACAGCAAGATAATACGGAAATAATTTATACCCTTATAGTAATAACGTTGTGCTTATAGAGAGCATGTCCATAAATGTCACTAAACTTTGGCGAGAAACACTATCAGGATAAACAACGCATGGAAACAAAACAATTCATATTAATAGCTTTTGTGACGAGATAGAATGCCTGGTTGTCTGGTAAGCGTTATTCAGCAGCAATACAACAATAGAAATATTGAACATTTTTAAATAAGGTCACGAAACCTCACCGCGTTCTAAATATGTATAGTCATACCGTATGATTTAGTAATCAGTTTAAGTACATTTCATTTCAGTCGAATTCAATCTTTACTAAACAATAGAGTATAACGTTGTCCTTGTTTAGACATTATGCAAAGTCGGGACGCCACATATACATGTATGCTTTTATAGCAGCTACATATTTGTACATGATAAAAAGTCCGCGTAACGTCAATTCTTGTTATTACTCTGCATTAATTCTAAATTAGAAATAAAACAACACGAACTTTGGTTCTTCACTTTCAGCAACTGATTATTTGCTTGACACAGAATATACTGTTGAAATTCGCCAAGTAATACTTTTTTAATTCATCACAGAATATCAAACACGAAACTCTTCCTGTTTGATCCTCGTAAATCGTAAATACTAATAACTGCTGGTGTGGTGGTTGAACACAAATAACATGTGACCTAGTTTGTTGATTAAATTTCCAGTTCTGATTCAGATCTCGTTAAGACGACATGCCACTCTGAATAGTACATAACAATACATAATGTGGTTGAATATATGACTCAACAAGTCACTATCAGACCAAGCAAAACAAAACGAGCATTTACGAGTGAACAAACTTGCTAATATATTATCACATAAAACTTAATTACAAGAAAAACAATTTTCTAGATAAATATATTACAGGTATACGTAAATCAGACCAAAAAAAAACTGCTGATAAAATTTCAGATATATTTCGACGAAGATATTGGTGCATTGTGAAACCCAGGTCTCAGGGTATTGTTTTATTAACGTACTTACGGAAGTCATAAACAGAAGTTCAAATTTAAATTATGTATAATTCGTTTACTACCGCAATCTCTGGACAGCAATTGTTACTATGAGTTCATTGACAGCTGCAATCACCACAATTTATAGTTGTAAAAGTAACATAAATAAGTTACCTCTTACCCTCATACTGCCATTGACCAACATACAACTGTGGATCAGGGAGATGAAAGTGCTGATGTAAAACTTCTAGGCAATGTTATCTTCAATTGTACTTCTATAGTCAATGAACGCAACAGTGAATGTAGGTATGAGAACGTTATGTTATATGACATAAATTAAAGTGATAACTGTTTGAGTTAATGTCAATAATGATAATTGTAGAAAGTGTATGTCAGATGTTCCGCTTTGTAATGATCCGAAGAATTGAATTCGGTGCCACCATTCCGGGGACGGATATGCTGAAATTTGTACAAGGCTACATGCCTATTTCTTTCAATAGACTTTTTATGTATTTAGTATCACAGACATGTATCAAGTTAATTGGAAGTGGAAATTTTGTCACAAATGAAAAGCCCTTCTTTTGCGCGCTTGAATAGACGTTTTACCATTTGTGATGGTGTGATCATTCAAGCGTAAAGGAGGCTAACGGACATGTGTTCAACATGTACACTATGTGTACACAAATATACAGTGTTAGTAAAAAGTTCTTTCGAGTCAACAATTAAAAAAAAACTTTTGACGCTCAGTATATAATTTTCTAGCAATAAAACAATATTATTTATTATAACACATTGGTTAAGTGTAGTGCTTTGTCTACATTACGTGAAATTATGTTACACAATACGCAATATTTTGTGCCAACGTTCAAACCCTAGCGTACAGTATAAATAGAATTGACCTCGATCTTTATTTAATGTCACATTTTGAAAATCAATCTAGATTATATTTGAATTCATTTTTCTAATGTTTGTAATAAAAAATGATTATATTTAGTAGTTCCTAGTGAATATTACATTAGGACTATCATAAATCAAGTGATTTTGTATCATGTTCTTCTTATTGTGTGCGAGAGTTTATCAATTAACAAAATGTACTATTTCGTTGTAAAATATCACATTTATACGATATAATTAGATTTATCTCATATCCTTATTTTTTCTATTTCAAAAAGTTGACGTATGTGGTCCCGGTTTTATGTTGGTTGACGGATATATTTTCCTGCATTACAAAGGATAACGTAATTGTAAAAGCCATCTATAATTGTATGTAAACAAAACAAGAAATCTGACGTTGAATAATTGTAAAGTAAATGGGTGGAAAACGTGAATAATTCAATTTTTCGATGCCGTAAGAAGACAGATAAAAATAAAAAGTGAGAGGAGCGGTAAAAATAATACTGTATGATATGGAATTATGAGCGCATGACTCGAAATATGGAAATGCTGAACAACTAAAAACTGCACACAATATTGTGTGTTACACTGTGATGTGCTACTTATTGACACAATATTCCCTTTCTCAGACAAACTGATAATCACATAATTATAAACATCATCAAACAATACCCTAATGATACATAAAAATCATAATAAACCATGCATCGTTGTTTCTCATGATGAGTACAATGCAATTTAATGCTATGAACTTGAACACTATTGACAACATCAAGGCTAGCTATAGCGTAAATTATTCGATAATATTGGTTCTAATGCATTTACTGTTGTTTTTTAAACTCGCTTTGTACTACGTGAAATAACTTTTGGATATACCCCGTATATGGCGTAAATACACACTTACACATACATACTGTAGCGTACCTAATATATATGAGCTTAGCAAGGCGAAGTAGAAGCACCATGTTGTAGCAATACTTAGCGGTGAAGTATTACCAATGTGCGTGCTGAAAAATGCTTTCCTAAATGATGGGATTAAAGAATGAACTGATATTAAATTGCATCAATAATAAGTGCTATGCGTCAAAATATTGCCATTAAAGTACAGCTTTATTATATGAAGTAGTTGTATACAGAAAAGGTGTAATGACAAACGTATTGTACATACCTTGTATTTTCTATATACACGGGAGTAGATATCACGAATTTCTTTTTCAAAATTGAAATTGATACTGACTATACTATAAATTTAAAGTACATTACGTCCTTGGAACAATTGCCAACATCAATTTAGTGTTTAAGATACAAACATTTTGTCAGGTCCCAATGGGATAGGTGTGGGGTATTCAAACTCCAGTCAAAAATATAATAGGACAACAAAGTACAAATTATTTCGTACTTGTTACTGGAATATCCCCTTATGAATTTGAAATTAGAAAAACTTGTACTCATTCATGAAAACAGTCCCATGGCAGACATGAACAATTGATACCATTATACGTTATGACATTTTAGTCTAAATTGAAACATTTGTAAAACTAATAAAGAAAGTTACTTCACACACATACAAACATACAAGGAGTCCACAGAGTTTAATTGATACAACAAAGTTAGTCAGGCTACATACGTGTAGATTTGTGTATGTGGAACACTTTTACTGACATTGCATCAAATACATATGTGGTTACATATGTAACTGTCAGTCAGACACTATTTTTGATACCAGTACTGTGTTTTGTATTTTGCAAACTCTATCAACGACGATTGGTTTGATTAATCTTACAACGTTTTGAACGTTAGAATACTAATCCAAGCACTCTATGGTGTGACCAATTGTATCATGATAAGACTTTTGCTTAATTTGACACCAATCGGATGTCTCAATAAGGCTTGAGGAAATTAATTGTCGTCCAGTTATTGACTTCATTCATACGACAAATGTATACTGAGCAAAAAAGCTAACCGAACGCTTTTTAAATTTGAATATTTCAGTATCCTATAAGTGTACAAACCTACAAGTTTGCACAGTTATTTCAATATGGATTGTGCACCTAATGTAGCTTACCACATAAAAATACATGCCGAAGTCACTCATCCATGACGAAAAAGCTTCAAATCACTTTTTTGCACGTTGTGATCGATTGCTCTCGAATTGCACGAATTTGTGTGCATGTAATGTAGCATGGGTGTTTGTTAGTCGGAACAACAATTTTTTTATCAAAAACATTGCGCATTTGTCAAAGGCAGGCCGCAAAAGAGCGGTAATTGCGCTCCCTAGAGGGTATCAATCAGACACATCAGTTTTACACTGACTTAAATTATCACAAACATTAGTTCCTTTTATTTCACGTGTGTGTGAATACCAATGCACAAAAAAATACCTCAAACAGTATATTGGGAATCACAGGAGCAAATAAAAATAGTAAAAATAAAGTGCGATAACTAATGCATAATTTTACTTCTTTTTAGTTTCATTCAGTACATTTTCCCATACAATTGTATTGTCATGCATTAGTGAAACACGTTGACTTTAAAAAATAATACATATTAGACCTGAGGACTTTTTTTGCATGTGTTTGAAAAAACGTGTTTTCTCTCCATTCAGTGTATAGGACACTTTTGAAGTGCATTCATCAGGTGTTTGTCAAATTGTTTGTGCAGCTATATGCCCGCTTTGGTAATAAAAATTGTTTTAAGTGTACATTTTGATAACAGAAAAAAAAATAAATATAAAAATACTGAAAATAAAACCAAAATTAAGTAAAAAATTACCCTCATTTATCCACACAAATAATATTCTGCCAAATTACCTCCCCTTGACCATTGAAAATTAAAATAATACAATTTTGAAAAATTAAAAAATCCATTATTTTGTGATTAAATCGCATTATATCGAGTTTGACTATTTTATTGATTTGGCGATTAGTCTTTAATGTGTATGGAATAAACCTAAAATATTTTATAATTTAACGCTTATTCATGGATTTCAAGTTTATATGTCTGGTTTTGTTATTTCATGTCTCCGTGAACTACCGTTTCGCATTTTTGAAAATAAAACTACTTAAAACGCACCTAAAGATCGTAAATAACAAGTACAAAAATTTTCGTGCAAAAATATTAATAAATGAAAAAGTTATTCGGTAAAAACCGCTGCTCATTCATAAAATATGCTAATTGTACATTTTGTGAATTCATCTTGATGGGTGATGTCACTAAATACATATTTTGACGATGATGCAAATTAAATATTTTGACGAAATTTTACCATCAGCCTTCTAATATTTGGATTATACTTCAGGCCAAGTTTAAGAAAATTCCTATAGATAGTTCTATAAATATTCGTAAAAACACAAGCGTTCGGTTAGCTGTTTTGCTTAGTATATATAAGTTTCCTTCTACATGTACAACTTCGTACACTTCTGACATGGAAACATAAGAACACAGAAAATTAACAAGTACTGATATTTTGTCAAGCCGATAAGAATCCTCTCATGAACGAAACATGTAGCTGGGATCTGCACATGACCAGTAGTAGTTCAATGAACTTTATCATTCGACAATAATCAAAGGGCTTCACATATTATGAACTGATAAGTTCACGCTCACGGACATTTACTATTCAACAATAATCAATGTTCACCTACAGACTTTAACATATGACTGGCTTAGAACGAGAAGATATTTTAAAAGTTATGTACGACCTTACAAAATTAAAACATAGGTATTTAAGATCGGCACCACGGGGCATTTTGTATGAGACGATTATGAATAAATTCGGAACTTGTTATGTTGACCAAACTGAACTTGAAACAGCTTGTCTTACCATAAGTAAAGAGTAACGTTTAGAGAGGTTTCTTATTTTCTTAAATTATCGCTTTTGTACTAACGACATTCTCATTCAAAGCCAGTGATATACTAGGGAAATTTTCAAACACCCTTGTTCATTGAACGAGTATAATGGTATGACCCGCATTATGAATGAAACCAACATTGTTCGATATTTTTATGTTTTATCGCTTTATATTGCGAAATATTTTTTTTTTTTAAACGGCTTTTAGTTAGTAAGCACTGACTTTAAACTAATGATACTACACATATTATCACCTTACTATTTACTCCTTAAGTCCAACAGCTCTTCCGATACAATATGTTTGCTTATTGTGTGCGTATGTTTATGTCAAACTGAACTTTCTCATTATTTTGTCCTATGACTAATTTGTCCCATATAATGGTTACGTTCTTCTCTTTAATAAAACTCTCTCTGTGAGAAAACGTATACTGTAAGCGCTAAATAACGCTCAGGTGGTGTACCTATAGGGGAATCAGGGTAATGTATCCAAGCATCACGACATTGTTATATTTATTCTGCTTTCCTGTAATTACTTCGAGTTATAATTTGGAGGACGGTCTGGTAATATTCGTCTCTACTTCAAGAGACATGATATTTAATCAGATCATAGTTATCACAGTCCCACGCTACTGTATGCTCTGATCGTAATCGTAATTGATTTGGCTTGGTTACACAGTTAATTCTGGTAAACGGACGTCGTCCTGTAGCACCAGGTTTACGTTCATTAACGAAAACGTCCGCCGCGAGAATTAGTACGTCACGCGAACTACTTATTGAACAATTATAATCGTTCGCCGCAAACAATTACAAGATAGCGGAGATAGACGATTTAATGGCCTTACTTGTTCTATTAGATTTTCAGCCGTAGATTGAAAATTAGGAACTCAGTAATACTTATTTCGTGTTCTATTTATTCAGCTTTGGTATCCACACTGTATCACAAATGCAAAACACATACAATCTACAATTAATGTTTAAATCGCTAAGATTATAATAAATTAAATCAAATATTTATCTATCCGCCATCTTTGTTCGCTTGGCGAGCTATGTGTTAAGGTCGTTCGCGATTGGCTAACATGTTCGTGCCAAACTTATCGTTCATTAACGCGAACTCACGTATTGTTCGCGAACGTTGGCGAGCGTTTTCGTTAATGAACGCACTGCAGCTCTTCGTCTTCATCTTCGTATGCTAGGATTAGGAAGTATGTATAACAAGATTAGGACAACTGTTGGCTGACAAAACTGCTACCCTACCGAATGTAGTCAGCGTGGTACAATGACACGTGCCCTTAGTATTATACAAGCACACATTTTAAAGCGATGAATAACTTCGCCTTTGTAAAATGGAACTACGTGTACATGTAGTTGATTTATATATTGAAAGTAAACATAACATGCTAACATGAGAAGAACAATTGCGATGGGAGAGAAATATCTAACCTACCGGAAGTAGACAGCATAATGAGTGTAGTTATACGATGTGTTTCATGGTTTAGCCTATAAAGTGCTACCTGCCCAGTCAGATTTTCTCATACCCTTTTCGCTAGTTAAAAAAATAAAATAGCTGTCAGACAATAAGTTGCTGTATTGAAGTATTGAATATAAAGTCGGCCAATCGTAGGTTGTTAATGTAGGAGTGCAATAAACGGTGTAACGAACCTAACATTTAATTTTTATCAAAATACTTAACGTTTGTCCGATACAAAATGAAATACTTCCAGTTGCTAAACGTCAGGTGAAAACAGCTCGAAGACTGAAGTCTTGCCAGGAGTGACACTAATGTTTGTTTTCCATTAAGGCATCTCATCGAAGTTACTTTTTTGCTAAAGCTATAAGTATGTCACTGGTCTTCTAAGTCATATTAATAACCATTTATTGCTATAACCCTTCCTTAATTGACGTCCATAAATGGTGATGTACTTTGGCTAAAATTGCAACCACAATTGAAAACATTAATTCAAGTATAGCTTTGAGTCGAGATGAAATGATTGATTGTCTTGTAAGCATACCGCAGTCATGCAAATATTGAACAATATTTATTGCAGTCACGAATACACACCACTGTCTCAAACTGTTACGTCATACTTTTTGATATATTAATCAGTTTAAATGCATTCGCGTCGCAATCAAAAACTATCTGCATCGAACTAAAAACGCTATTTATGGCATTTAGCAATTTAAGGAAGAAACCGGTACGTGTTTTACTTCCTATTTATAGCATTTGCTAAACAACTTCCTTGTGACATCATTTTTTGTAAACATAATTACGTTATTAGTGTCAATGCGATTTTATAAAAAATAAAACCATGTACTTTGCCTCTGTTTCTTCAGCAACTGGTAATTAGCTTTTAATGTTTATCACAGATTAAATTCACTTAGTATCGCTTTATCATTTTTTGACTCTACATAAAATATCAAGCACGCAACTCTTCTTGTTTGTTTCTCGTAAATTTTAAAAATTAAGAGACACTGGTTGTTAGGGTTATTACACAGAACACATGATTTAAAAGGTTGTATCCTTGGTAACAGATTGCCCATCTTCGTCATGAAAACCAAACATCTACGTCACAAGTCGTACTCGCATTATCCGTGTTCTTTGGCTGTATTTGATATGTTTACTCTGTTTGTACGACAAGTTAAGTGTTTGGGCGAATATTACACCAACCATCACGCTTAACCAGGAGTGATTTAAAAGTTCAACAGTGTTGGTTGTAAGACATAAAATTTTGTCGAGTTTATGGCGCTAGAACGATTTCTTGTTGTATGATTTCCGTTTACCCGACTGATTCTACAAAAGTCAATGAGTGCCGTCAAACTGATGCTGAGCTGGCAGATTATTGTATGTTGTATCAATCATTCATCAAATGACTTTGCTTGTATCCGGGTTAGTTAGTTTTACATATATTGACATATGTTCAAAGAAATTAGTTTGACAAAATATTAAATGTTTACATATATTTTCATATATCATTGGGACTTCTTTTTCCGCTCAAGTGTGCAATATACATGTGTTTGTTATTTGGTCGATATGAATTAAAAATTAAAGATTTTGATGACGAAATGTGTTTTTAAAAGTTATTCAAGTAATTTGGGTCATGTGATAAAAAGAATCTGACACTAGTTGACAATTGATAAAAACCTTTATTAAACTCGTTCAGTAAAACGTTATTATGCTCGCTAGGGGCTCGCTAAATTACATTTTTCGGGACTCTTGTTATAAAAGTTAATATCAATTGTTAACTAGTGTTAGATCATCTATGTCTTCCGCTTTGTTAAAATGTATTATCCACCTTATACTGAATGATCCGGGTAATGGAATCTGGGACTGTCAGTCCGGGGACGGATATGCTAAACTTTATTTAAATGTCTGTTTCGTCGATGGACGCTAGCTTTCGTTCTGCCCGTTGCGTTTTAACACGTTTGTATTATACCAAATGTTTAAAGTGAAGGGGGAGTTTTCGACCAACATGATCACAATTTCCGAAAATACCAGCTTTACAAAGTCACACAAGAAAAAAATCAAAGTACGTGTATTTCGTTAGCGGTTTACATTTACTTGCTTCCGCTCCAGTTAACATTGAGTTCTATCAATTACATATCCACCAAAACGAGCATTCGTGATACAGCCCGATGCATGATAGTGAAGAAGACTAACAGAAGAATTTAGAGTGTGTGCAGTTAAATGAAACTAATTGCTATTCCACTTTATTCCATAGGGTCGTGATTATTCACTATTGTATTTTACTGTTTGAACATGCAATCATGCAACCAGTATGTATACCTCCTGTATGCGGACATAGAAGAGCATTATCTTCATTAATCACCGGCATATACAGTCACGCAACTCGCAGACATTTAACTACAACATCACTCTACGACAACAATTGTTGCCAAGATTTTCAGGTTACGTCATATGTATTTCCACAAGAGCACACTATACAAAACATTAGCCTATATTGTTATTCTACCTCACATTTAAACTATCATAAATCAATCTAGATTATAGTGGTATTCATTTTGTCTCACTTGTTTCGTAAATTTGATTATATTTAGTAGATTCTAATCAAGTTATATTGTAAGATGTGTTTCTAATTGATTACGATGGCTAATATATTTATAAGGTCATAAGCTAACATACTTTAACATTTCCATTTAATTTACTTGATAGTAGGTTGACATGTACGCGTTCCTGATATTTAAATTTCATATAGCAATATTTTACAATATTCTGCGTATGTATGTCAATGTCAGTGGTTTTTTTGAATAAAACTGAACAATACTGTGAGTTATATTCGATATAGTGCCAAGTAACAAAGGAGCATGTTTTGACGCAACGTATGGAATTGAACACATGTACAAATATTTCAACAGAAACTAACACAGGAACTTTACAATTCGGTACTTAGATCAATTCTAACGATTCGTCTTAGATGCTAAATCATACAACATGTACTTCATATACAACCTAATATGTTTCAATAGAAGTAAATGCGCAAAACCAATTTCGGCCAGTAAGAGTGGCCTATTACAGTATGTGTACAATAGGTGTATATGAGCAATTATATTCATGAAACAACATCAGTCTTGGCAGTGTAAAGAACACTTTCAGTACGGACGTTTTCCTTGAAAGCATACTATTTATCAAAACAGAATGAGAAAGTTTTCACTATAAGTCTAACGCGATATTCTGCAATGTCAATATAAACAGAAATCACTGACCATTACATCGATTTAGGGAGAGCGGAAGTGTATTTTACCTGCTCACTTCTATTCACCAAGTAAATTAAAATAACGGTAAAGCTTGGCCACATTGAGATGAGCCTGACCTATTGATTAGCATAATTTAACAGTCGATATATTGTCTACGTTTTCAACACCGACTGTATGTTTTCATAGTCGGTGTGTATCACGAAGACGCTCAAGATGTAATACAAACACAAATCTGAAATACCGATATTGCACGATTTGCTTGCGGAAATTGATATAATCAAAGCAAAAATCTTGTAATATATTCTTGCATAAAGGTCAGGTTCAGGTCACAATAGCCAAGCTATACACATTGAAAAAGATAATCCCTTTTCCAATATCTTTATATGTTGTTGTACCTGATCTGCCTGTTTACTTTAAGTGGCACAGGTCCCAATACCGCGTTAGAGTTATACATATTATGGTATTGTTGGCAACAAATAAACAAAAATATATTGTATATCTAAAGTAGGGCATCGATGAATGAGGTTTAATACTATATATGATTGTTACCACATATACTGTTCACGCCGGAGTAGATAATATGGAATCATGTAATACAACTGTTTTCCATAAATGCTTATGTCCCGATGGAAACAATCTTCAAACAAATTAGTTTAGTCAATCAGGGGCCGTAATTAAGCTGTAATGATTCAAAGGTTTTTAGTGGTTTAACATGACAAAAATGGTATGAGAAAATCAGAGAGGGTAGGAAGCGATCAACATAACCAGTCGAGCACAGAAATCAGAAACAAAACAACTCAACTACCCTGAGCAATGCCCACACATAAGCCAAAGAAATAATCAACAATCCAAGTCCCCGCCGCAAAAATGCAGGATGACCCAAATTCATAAAGAAATTATAGAGTAGCGGTTATTGAATTAGGTCGAAAGTTCCCCCAAAGTCCCGCTTCATGGCGACAAAACAGCACAAGCCCACGCCAAAACGGCGACCATATGAGGCATGACAACCCCTGTGTGTGAACAAGTTGAAAACACTAAGGACAGTGATTTAACATTATTTAACTTAGAGATGCACAACTACGACTTGACTTTAACATAATTGGTAATGTATGAATCGGAAGGGAAATAATATTACTTATTTCTAGCAACTACACTGAGCAATGCCCACACATAAGCCGAAGAAATAGTTAAAAATTCACGTCCATGCCGAAAAAATGCAAGATGACCAAATTTCACAAAGAAATGAAATGATAGAATAGCAGTTATTGCATGAGACCGAATTAAACGCAGCCTATAATCGAATATAAAAGTTCCCTCAGGCCCCGCTGCACGGCGACGAAACCGCACAAACCCGTGACAAAACGGCGACCAAATAAGGCACAACCACTACCTGACCTAGTTTTAAAAACCAAGGACAGTGACTTAACGTTAATACGACCTAAAGAGGCGCAACTACGACTTGACATAGTTTATAAATATGGCAAGGTAGGAATAGATTTTTTTAGTTTTCTATTTTTACTATAGAGTTGACCATACACAAATAAAGCAAGGTTGTCAATGAGGCTTTCGCCTTTGAACGGACAGTGACAATTGTCCCTTGGGTATAAACTATACGTAGCTTATGGTGCACCAAACCTTACACTTACCTCAACGACAACCTTATAGAACAGGACAGTGTAAATAAAAGTGTCCCGCCATGTACTAGTAATATCCCCGAACAAAAAGGCCACAATGATTGATAATAAAAGATTATAAAACATGGAACATTATATTAACAAGCCCCGTTTAGTAACCTATCCGAATCAGAGCAACAAGAGAGAAAAAAATATAAGGGCACGACAGGATAATGCATCAGACAAGCATCAACACCTACATTGTACCATCCCAAATGGCATAAGGTTAATTCATAGCGTCTGAAAATTATCAGGTAATCGCACAATTGAATAGCGAGCATAATGGCGAACTGTAAATGGGTCCACCACCAAGCATGCAGCCTGTTGCAAAATTAAAGGGTTGTTACCTCTACACATTATGAAAGTGGTCATGACACAGAATCTTACAAAATTTATAAAGCACATCACCTTAAATTTCAAGTTGAGACAGGCCTTGTTGCAAAAAGAGTTTTTAAATTAGTGCTGTATTTAAAAATTAGGCCACTATTACGCATATACAATTTTGCAAAATTTTTACCAACCAAGTTAATGGAAGCGAAAGCCGTGCTGCAGTTATTTATTTGTGATATAAGATTTCTAGTATTAAAATATTCCCCCTGATATCAGAAAAGTAAGGATTATTAATATTCAAAATGTCGTCAATGTAACGGGAAGTATTATATGTGTTTCTGATTGTTAAAGTATGCAAAAATATTTGTTTTGAGCAACTTTAACATTTTGTTTAACATTTTCGGATGAACGAATGAATCGATCTAACAATAAAGTCACTTTGCCCCATCGGAACCAAAATGACCAATGACTACAACAACCATAGATCCTACTCCGGGTCTGCTGCTTCAGTCAGTCATACATTATACGGAGTAGTTAACATACAATAACGAACCAACCGGATGACCACAAAGTCGATGACGACAACCAACACAGAGAAACCTAACATAAACAATGAAAATATCGCGAGACACTTCTTGCGTGGCAGAGTATTCAATATAATCAGTCCGGTAGTTGCCCTTTTTATCTGTTAAGTCTAGTTTTATAGAAGTATTCAAAGCTTTTACACATACAAGCGCCTCAGTATTTACTTACCAATGTACTATGTTACTATATAATGGTATACTGGTACTCAATGGCTGGTTTTTCCCATAAAATGTGTAACATTTTGCACTGTAAGAACTATCTCTCTCCATGACAAGGGTAAGTTAAATAATTGTTTGTGCGTTAAGGGAAATCAGGGTAATATATTCAAACATCACGCAGTTGTTATTCTGTTATTGATTACTTGTAAAAGAGTAAGTACGTGGGACTGGACCTTATATAATTGTTTGCCTTCATTTCAAGTGACACGATATGTACTGTATAAGGTCATTGTTGTCACTATGGCACACAACCTGTCGGTCTAGATCATAATGGTTTGGGATAAAATATTGCACGTTCAGATCGATTTCACGAGTTTCATGTGCATGTTGTGAAGCATGGGTATTTGTTAGTCGGAAAACAAAATATTTTGTAAAAAACATGGCAAAGTTGACAAGGGTGGATAGATAGATAGATAGATAGATAGATAGATCTACAGCATGTCTTAATTAAAAGTATAGAGCCCCAGGCCATTAAATACGATCGCCCTCTAATTTTAAGCGTACAGGAGTAAACCTAAATAATTACTCGAACACCGGGCCTGATTAAATCATGATAAAATTGAAGAAATCAGGAATTTTTCAGCACAACATATTGAAATCAACTAAATGAAATAGCAATAATGAAAACATGAAACAAATAAAACTAAATTAGATTGACAAACTCGAAATGTTTTAATTAATTTAATAAAAATGCTAGAATAGACGCTAGACGTTTTTAATTGGATATAGAGAAATCAAATGAGAGAATTTTTAAGTATCATGATCCATACATTGACGAGTTCAATATTTCTTGAACACGTTATGAAAAGCAAATAACTAAGAAATATAAATAATTCTGTGTCATTGCTACTGGTTCTGCTTTATCAAAGTCGGTGTGCTCTGTCGGTTAAAGTCAATATAATGGTGAACAAATTATTCCATCTTACAAAATATAAAATATAAATGTTCATAGTAATACAAAACAATGTACATCTTAAAAACGAACCACCATCGCAAAATTTAACTGACGTCGCTTATGCCATTAACAAATGTTAATAAAGCATGTTATAGATCCGTTATTAAGTTGTCGACATAAACTTTTGGAATTACATTGTTGTTAAAGATTAAGGTTTACATTAATAGCATGGATGCTTGCTATATGAGGAAGGATATAGTATTTGACCTATAGCCCTTTGGGTTTTTTTTCAATATGATTTTGTTCAGAAATTGGTAATCACTGTTACATCACAAGTTATTTGTACACATTGAAGTAGAAAAAAGAAACCTAACAGCTAAATTTTCCCTCATCAGAGCGCATGTTATAAACGTTATTTGATAGTTGCCTATGGATTTGTATTTTGGCTCATAAACGATAATATAATGTAGTCTCAAATACCATTTACAAAATTAAGGCTAGACATATTAAACACGCATTTATGCATATTAGAACAACAATTAAATTGTCTTTACGCTTATAATAAAACAGAATACGTCAAATAGAAAGCATAATTATGTCATTTTGCAAGCAAACAAAAAAGTAGAAATAGGAGAATAATACTTTACAGCATTAATGGTTGATAATTAATATGAGAAATTCGTATCCATCTAGATGGCACACTTCTTCAAAAGATACGTACAACTACATCTAATGTCAGTATAATCAAAAGTTAGTATAAAGATACTATAACGTTAAGCAATATACTAACTGGCTCAGACACAAACATATGCATGTTATTAAACGATAAATGCACAAATATTGTAAATTAAATGAAATTAAATACTGGTTAAAGCCCTGATCCAGACAGTCTTACATTGCAGACATATCTCACATTATATCTAAATCGTAATACCATGAAATAAAACCATAACAAAGGTCTATCAAAATATCACAGATAATGTACACTAAATTGACTGCCATAATATTCAGAACAGCTAGATATCTTAGAAGATATCCTTATTGTTGACTTTATAGAAATATACTGAAACCAACAATGCCATTATCTAACTGTCAATAATACTGCATTGTACAAATTGTATCACTTTATGTTTAGCTTACAATATCAAAAATCATATTTGCTTAAATTTGGCACTACATACAATATTCCACGTGGTTTCCTAGAGTTGGAGTCTGGTTCAAATGGTAATAGGTAATTTGCATTTCACAAGAACATCAATAAAATGAATTATGACTGAGCTAAAACAAAAAAGATGCTATTCCAACAGAAGAATTGCCATAATTGTCTTAAATCATGCGATGTATTCTATACAGCTCACTGGTTGGGACATTCATCACATGTAAGTGTAATAAACACGTACTAACATGTTCGCTGGCAATATCCATGGTGGAACATGCACTATTAATATTTCGACGCCGTCAACTTCCAACATGCAACAAAACGAGGAAAATCTTGATCTGAACCCTAAATTGAGGCGAATTATGATTGACTCAGATTCCGATTACACACCTGTGTACTGACGTGAACTATGACGTCAGAGTGTGTACTGTGTAGAAGTTGACATATATGTTCAAAGAAAGTAGTTTCACAAATAAAATCAATTTGTGTGTTTATTCATTTAAAAATACATTTAAATGTTTACATATATTTTCATATATCATTGGAACTACTTTGTCCGCTCAAGTGTGCTATATAAATGTGTTTGTTATTTGGTCGATATGAATTAAAGATTATGATGACGGGATGTATTTTACAAGTTATTCAAGTAATTTGGGTCATGTGATAAAATAATCTAACACTAGTTGACTATTGATATAGAACCTTTATTAAACTCGTTCAGTAAAACGTTATAAAGCTCGCCAAAGGTTCGCTTAATAACATTTTCCGGAACTCTTTTAATAAAAGTTTATATCAATTGTCAACTCGTGATAGATCCTTTATGTCTTCCGCTTTGTTAAAATGTATGATCCACCTTATACTGAATGATCCGGGTAATGGAACCTGTGACTGTCATTCCGGGGACGGATATGCTGAAATTTATACAAGTTTAAATGTCTATTTCCTCCGACGGATGCTATCTTTCGGTCTGCCCGTAGCGTATTAACACGCTTGCATTTACCAAATATTTAAAGAAAAGGGGGAATTTTCGACCAACTAACATACGATTTTTAGATTGCGTGCCATTTAATGGAACTATTTGCTATTCCACTTGATACAATTGCGTCGTGAACAATCATTACTGAACCAATGATATTGACGTCTTTATGATTGTTCACGATAACATTTGTATCCATGATGCATTATCACTGTTTGAACATGCGATCGTGTAACCAGTATGCGTACCTCCTATATCGCTGGCTTAGAATGAGAAGGTCGTAAGTACAAAATGGATATATTGAGAAAACAAGAAAAAACTATGTGCAATTCACTCTTTATTTATGGTAAAACAAGCGTTTATATCAAGCGAAATATGACCCCTTGACCAGTCCATATACCAAGGTTGAAACGATATTTACCGTTATTTTATGAAAAAATACGGATATGTTTAAAAAAAATCTCACTTTACCTGTAGTTGGCAACGTGGCTTAGTGGATAAACTGTTCTCTTGTCAGAAACATACATTTATATAGACTGTGAGTTCGAGTCCGCTGCTATACTCATTTTCAATAATTAAATTTCTATTTCAATATTTGTTATCGTTTTACGTTTATATTTTAATTCTTAATATTTGATTAATTTTACGTTTTATAACTAATAAAAACGCTTAGTTTCCTTTACATTAATTCAGTCGGGATATTGTATTTATTGCGTCATTGGCTTCGCTGAAATCACCATTTTAAGAATTTTCAGTAGAAACGCCAGAATTAGCTTATGGTACATATGTTGTCATTTGTCTGTGAGGTGCAGAGGTCATAGTACATCGCTATCAATCGTCTATTTTGTTCTTTCCAGTGTGAGTTCGGACCCACTAACGAACAGTTTTTTATTTAATAAACTTATGCTTACATTAATGCTATATGCATCCATTGTATTACCTGATTATGATCACATATCATTATACTTTTTCTATTCATAGTTTGCGTTGTTCTTTTTTCAAATATTCATTATATCAATTATACAATGTGTCAGAATCAGTGTAAGTATCAATTGAATTACAAGTTCCGACACTGAGACAACCTTATATGCAATATATATGTTAGCTCTTGTCAGTCTGACAACCCCCTCTCACACACTGACAAGCGAAAACTTCAGTCCTATTTCCTTCTCCTCCATTCAAAACCTATGCAAGTTTTCGATGAGATCTTTCGCGTCGTCGCTTTATCTATGTACCAGCTATGACATATTTCTTATGTGCTTTTTACGCACTGAAACTTTTATAATTATGCATCTCTTTGTGATTAGACAAGCACGAAAAATGTTTGCCGAGCAAAATTTAAAAAAAAATCTAGTGGAATGGGATTCGAACTCATTCGTTCAGTTTTGAAGTTTACGTATTCACAGTAGCTTAGCCGACTGCGCTATGCGTTCTACATGAAATGTCAATTCTTAATGTATGTTTTATTAGTAAATACACCCCTATAACCTGGATTACTCGTAAGTTAAAAGTACATTTACGCCCGAGTGCTTGTTGTAGATCTATAGTTAGTCGGTTAACAAAATATTTTGTAAAATACACGGCACAGTTGACAAGGAAAGGCCGCGGAAGAGCGGCCATTACGCTCCCTAGAGGGATTAATCACACAGATCAGTTGTACACATATTTAAATTATCAAAAACATAAGATGTACGGAGCGGAGCGGAGGCAACGACTGTGGGTATCCGACGATGGGTAAAGTCAAGATAATGGTGAACAAATAATGCCATCTTACCACATATAACATCCAAAATGTTCATAGTAAGACATCTTAAAAACGAACCGCGATCGCAAATTTTGAAGTGACGTCACTAATGTCATTTCAAATGATAAAAAAGCATGTTACAAATCCGATATTAAGCTGTCGACATAAACTTTTGGAATATTATTGTTGTTAAAGATTAAGGTTTACATTAATAGCATGGATGCTTGCTTTATGTGGAAGGATATAGTATTTGACCTATAGCCCTTTGTTATTTTTCAATATGATTTTGTTCAGAAATTGGTAATGACAGTAACATCACAAGTTATTTGTACACATTAAAGTAGAAAAAAGAAACCTAACAGCTAAATTTCCTCGAATCAGACCGCATTTTATAAAAGTTTTTTGATAGTTGTCATTGGATTTGTATTTTGGCTCATAAACGATAATATAATGTAGTCTCAAATACCATTCACAAAATTAAGGCTAGACATATTAAACAAGCATGTAGAACAACAATTAAATTGTCTTTACGCTGATAATTAAACAGAATAAGTCAAATAGAATACAATACCATTATTCGATTTAATTCACTGTCATAGTATTCAGAACAGTTAGATATTTAGGAAGATATCCTTATTAATGACTATATAGAAATATACTAAAACCAACAATGCCATAATCTAACTGTCAATAATACTGCATTGTACAAATTGTATCACTTTATGTTTATCTTACAATATCAAAAATCATATTTGCTAAAATTTGGCACTACATACAATATTCCACGTGGTTTCCTAGAGTTGGGGTCTGGTTCAAATGGTAATAAGTAATTTGTATTTCACAAGGACATCAATAAAATAGATTACGACCGAGCTAAAACGAAAGAAATACTATTCCAACAGAAGAATGGCCATAATTAACTTAAATCATGCGATGTATTCTACAAAGCTCAGTTATATAATAAATCTTTAAACTCTCACGTTAATAATACCAATGGGAATTAAGTTTAACGAAAGTATAAATATGATCTATGTGGAGTTAAATAAATAAACCTAGAAATTAACGTGTGCGTCAGCTGTCTCTAATACGTTATAATTATTTACCAAATTGAAATGAATACCCTCATACCCGCACCTGGGTACTGTTTTATCAAAGGACTAACGCAAATCGTAAACTTACGTCCAAATTAAAATTCTTCATAATTACTAAATAATTCTAAAATTGGAGACATATTTTATTTGTATGAGTTTATTAACTGAATCTTTATTAGTACCGCAGTTCCATTTACAAAATTTTAAAGTTGTAAAAGTATTATAAAGAATAAAAAGTTGATCGTAAGTTTACAATTTCCGTAAATACTTCAATAAAACAGTTCCCTGGTTAACCAATTTAACAAATAATACTTTTGAGTGAGAAATTGACAACGATCATCATCAGACATTAACAGTCATGTGAGCAACCCTCATTCTGTCCGATTCCGTTATATGCTCATGTAAGATCCGCTATATATTACAGACATATGGTAAGCCAAATGAGCATTGTCCGGGGCAAAGGAACTATGCATGTAATTATTATGCAGTAACAAATGAGAATTGTTAGACATAACATAGAATTCTCAAATACATTATGCTATTGTAAAATTAATAATCAAGTTCATTGTTTCATGAACACTTGTTTTAATGCTTTATTAATACACAAACATGTAACTATACATTATTATTTGTTAAGACAAGGTATATTCTGGCACACCCTGTATCACGTATAATTACCAAAAATTTGCACTTGCAAATGTCGGTAAGTGGTTTAGGTGTATGCTGACAAGTATAGAAGGAAATTGGTTCAGGATTTGTGTCCATTCACGGCTGCCACCAACGACTGCCGGAAATAAAAGCGACTATTTTTTATCCAACTGTTTGTTCGTATGGATTAATTCCAATATGCTGTCACTGTAGATATATCTATGTAAGGACATTTTTATTAAGAACGAGCCAATGAACGTTCCCATAAAACAACATAATTACATCTACTCAGGATACAGACGTTCTGTTGTTAAAGTGATTTAGAGACAGTTACAATTTACAACCTACCATCTACATACATCAACACTTCTTGTAAAACACCACTTTGTAATAAAACATAAAATTTAATGTAGTCGATAAAACATTATAATTGTTTTTGTTTTTGCAATGTTACTATAATGTAATGTTGTTTAAAACAAACAGCGTTTGTGAAAGTAAATCAATCTGTGTATATATTTGAACATGGTATGCATTGGTGCAATTGTGTCGGGATAATACTTGGAGGTAACTTTCTCAAATATTAACTATTCAACGACACATGAAGTACTTAGTAGTTGAATAACCGTCTATAATCCTCCATTTGACGATGGTTAACCATCCAATAACGTATTCGCATCTACCAATGTCCTTTCATGTCAATGTTTGCGTTTTTGCCCCAAAAATGCGTGTGTTTATTTCTGCTGGTTCAATTTCGGCCGATTCACAAAATGGTAATAACTGAGAAAGTTACCTCCAAGTATTAACCCGATCTGGGGAAAACAACGTCGTGCCAATAGATGAATTTTGTAGTTTGCTTGGATCTGATACCGCTTACTAGCAATTTCCACAACTTGATTGCTAAAAAGCAATTTACTAGTCGCTCTTCCACACATGTAGATGACAAATATCACACTGGACTTGTTCTTAACTGTGACATACGCTCTAAGCTACGACTAACTGCAATGCATATCTTAAAACATTGATTACCACAGTTGAAAGTGTTTCAGTTTAATTTGATATGCGATAAATGGAACTATTCAGTGAATGTGGTATTGTCTGTGCAATCAATGTTAGTGTATTTGCAATCCTCCTTGTATCAAATGCAAAGTCCTTCTTAGTAGTAGTCGAGTCGCTCTGTGTGAAACAATTCTCAGTATTTCGATGGCTTAGAACTAAAAGGTCGTAACTACCTCTTACGACCTTATAAAACTCATGCATATTTGAAATCTGCTTTACAAGGCGCTTCTTATGAGCATATTTTCATGAAAATCTGAAATTGTCATGTTGACCACAATGAAGTTTTAAAAACGTATTTTCCCATAGGTAAAGAGTAAATTACAGACAGTTTTCTCTTGTTTTCTCAATATATCAATTTGGTAGTTACGACCTTCTTGTTCTAAGCCAGCGATTTGTGACATGTTTATTGTCATTTAAAAATTAATATCAATCTAGATTTCTAATTACCTATGGTCAATATATGGTGTATTATATCAACACATCAGTCCTATGCTATTTTGTTTCATCCTGAGCTTGTTTGTCTTTTTACGACATTATTGACAGAGAAAAAAATTGCACCAATGCATT
Organism: Spisula subtruncata; assembly: GCA_963678985.1. Taxonomy (NCBI): domain Eukaryota; kingdom Metazoa; phylum Mollusca; class Bivalvia; order Venerida; family Mactridae; genus Spisula; species Spisula subtruncata. The sequence goes on along the minus strand of OY787672.1, from coordinate 24,214,467 downwards.
CCATGTTCTTGGGCAAAACTGTAGCTTAAACAATCATGCAAATGTAACTAGATTGAGAAATGTTGTAACTCAATTGACACGTTGATTAAGCACGTGATAAAATTGATTGGACAATATTTTTGGACAACAAAAACAATGCTGTGACAATCAGAACCATTCCATTGATTATAAATAATTATGTAAGCCTAGCCTTTGTACAACTCCGTTATTGATACATTTTGTAGTTTAATATAATCGAATTGGATATTCTAGCTTGCAATCTGGTTTTATCGTTTAAATAAAACAGTACAACACATCAATAACGAGCGAAAATTGACATAAACACAGTCTGGTTGTATACGTCAATTTCACTCTCATTGTGGTGAGTATATCATTTTGTAATACCACGTAATCCTAAAATTAACACATACACGGCTCTGTAATAAAACCACCACGGACTGTTCGAGCATCATCGCGACACATGGATCGTATTTAGAACATCCGTTGCTACTTTCATGTCTTGCGTGAGTATAAAATTGGATAATTCAACATTTAGTTTTTCTTTATATGTAATGACAATGATTTACAACGATGGATAGTGATTACAACTTGTATAACTACTGTTAGCGCGTCTGTTAACTAGCGGTTGCATACAAAAGACGTTGCTTTTGTGTTTAAATCAGGAACACACTTTGGAAATATATATCATTATATAGTATATACTGTTTCATCAAATGCACAATTAACCAGAAAATGTACGAGGTCTTAATTGTAACTATTTATGGTTGTTTAAAACCTGTTTTATTTTACGAGATTCGTGTAATCCAAGTCTGCATTGAAAACAGGATGGTCATTTTTGTATTTGTTTCCATTCATGTTTTATATACGTGGACCATAACAAAAATTGGTTTACCAATTATGTTATCACCTGAAAAAAGACGTTATTATTATTATTATTACAATAATAATTATTATTATATACCACGCAGTCAAAAACAATTCAGAACAGTTCGTTATGTTCTATGTGTTCTTACTTACGTTTATAATTTGGTATGGACTGTAACACGGCCAGATAAAACGATTTTCAAACCACAGTACGACTTCAATACTTTTCACAAAATGTGCAAAACTTTCATTTCTTAATATTTTGTTTCTACTATACCTTCCACTTTCATATGTTAAGTTATGAGCAGCTATTCTGTATCTAGAATTATGTCATATTATTGCCTACCTTGCCCAGTTTACTTTGGAAGAAACCATTGTCGACATTATTAACTATCGGTCACTGTCCATGGCCATATAAACTCGGTCACGTCGTAGTAATGTCTCATTCGGTCGCATGAACGTTATGTCAATGTCCATTGTATTTCAAACTAGGCCACGTCGTAGTTACGACTCATCTGGTGGCTTTGGCCATCGTTGATATAAATAATTGAAAAACAACAAAAACTATTTCCTTGTTTTAATGAAGGAGCTCAGCTTAACAAACCGTCGTGTTATTTTCATATTAACAAGCTCCAACTACTATTTGCTAACACAATAAAAACCGGTAATATTTGATTTCCATAGCTTTGATTGGCAAAATAAATTGAACGTTTCCTATTCATATTCTACGTTGTAGCGATTCAGTTGACATTTCCTTGTTTATTTTTGTTTTTCCTTGTTAAATTGTTTCCGCCTTTCTAGTATTGCTGCTTCAGTTGAATGCTATATTTCATGTTTTTCGTTTAGTTTTAGGGAAAACGCACGGTATTGAAATTTTAACAAACGCTATAAATTATATTACAATACATTTGTCACATTTAACACTTGATTCATCAGCACGACTGAATACAAGATAAATTACAACAACATCGAATGTCAATTAGTCTAGGAGCTGGTGACCAGAAATTCAAAATCTATTTACCCCATCTGGTAGAAAAAGTCCATTGGTATTTTCGAATAATGCATACATTCAGGCTTCAGAAAAAGGTGGATGCCAGATCTGAAAGTGGTGCAGATTTTTTAACAGGGGCAACAACTCTTGCTTACGAGCTAATTTACGAATACACATGGCATTCTTAATTCGGCTGTGAATTTTTTGCTTATGTATATAGTGCCATATATTAGGGTAGATATTATTCAAATAAGGTTGTGCATCAATTGGACATAAATAAATGACCAGTTTGTGGTCAAGGTCAAGGTCATTTCAAGGTCAAAGTGAGAAAAATTGCTAAAAATTGATATTTCACCTCAGTTCTTTCTTTGTATAGCATATGTTTGGAATCACATTTCGTTATTAAAATGATAGCCGTGTTGGTAAGTACATATTCTTTCATTATAAGCCATTTGTTAAATGAAAATAGTCATTTCTTTGTCAAAATTGCATTTTAATACATATGCATGCTGGCCGACAAGGCATTCTTTGGACCACCCCTGGTATTCTTTAATCTAATATGATTAAATTGTTCATGTATATATTGTTTCATATTTGCATGGATATTATTCGTTTGATTATGGACATCAAGTGGAGAAACATAATTGACCTTTCTTTGGTCAAGGTCAAGGTCAGTTCAAGGTGAAATCGAGAAAAAAGCAAAAAATGGACATTTCCACTCTATTTTTCTTCGTATACCATTTGATATTAATATAAGTTGCTTATAAAAATATAAGCTGTGTTGGTTAGCTCATATTATTTCATTATAAGTCATTTGTTTAATAAACAATTTCGTTTTTAATGTGAAAATAGCTATTTTGCAGATGACAGCTTACGAAAACCTTGTACGACAACCCCTGGTATTCTATGATCTAATATGATTAAATTGTTCATGTATATATTGCTTCATATTTGCATGGATTTTATTCATTTGATTAAGGACATCAAGTGGACAATCATAATTGACCTTTCTTGGGTCAAGGTCTAGGTCAGTTCAAGGTCAAATAGAGAAAAAAAGCAAAACAACGGACATTTCCACTCTATTTTTCTTCGTTTAGCATTTGATATGAATATAAGTTGCTTATTAAAATAATAGCTGTGTTGGTTAGTTCATATTCTTTCATTATAAGTCATTTGTTCAATAAACAATTTCGTTTTTCTAGTGTGAAAATAGCTATATGACAGATTACGAAAACCTTGCACGACAACCCCTGACATAATGTGATGTATGTGTTTTTGTATGTAGTGAGAGATACATGTATATTCAGGGATACTACCAGTATTCATTTGATTATTAACATCAAATGTACAAACATCTTACATAAGTTTGTGGTCAGGGTCATTTCAAGGTCAAATTTAGAAGAATAGCTTAAACTTGATACATGTATTTCGTTTCAGATTTGTAATTCTTTTACTTATGTATGTTTTTGGTATTATTGAATATATGAATGGACATTGTAATATTAATGTCGTATTCAAAGTTGTTTAAAATACTGACCATTTCAAGGTCAAGATCATTGTCCTTTCAAGGTAAAACTGTGGTTTGTAATAATTTGCTGATTTGTTCTTTTTACAAGCAATACGGAACATTTGGTACCTGTGTTTACTTGTAGATGTACTAGTTTGTGTGGGTCTGTAATAATGAATTGAAATCAATTCTATTAGCTGCGAGTGTTATGAAATCTTTAATGAGGAAGTATATTGCTTAACACACGTTAATCTGTGTGTCGGCCTGTCGATAGAACAAACGGTTCCCGAGCAAACGCCTTCCCAATGATTCATCCTACTATCCTTAGCCTTTTGGTAAGTTGGTTTGTATGAAACAGCAGACGGCAATGATCCTGATATCAGAATGTCAGGACAACCATTGTCTTTAAATGAATGAATACATCAAATGGTTTCCGACCAATAAATCCAGAACGATTGGACCTTCGATATTAATTAGAGTTTGGTCACCATCCTTAGATGTCCCATTGATTACAAATTTCTTTGTACCAAAAATAAGGAATGGATGTACCAAATATGATAGTCAACCTATATGGACTAGGATGGATGTACTGTATGGTAGTGAGAACCCCTTAAATCTGATATGGATGTGGCGGTACTTTATTGTGATGTATATTCAATGAAGCATATTGGCTGACCAATCTTGCAAATGATAATGCTTACCTCCTAGGGTAAGGATAGTTGCACAAAGTATGCGATTGGTAACACGTTATGGTAAAGTCTATAATGGCTTACATGGTGGTGAGCTTTAAATAACTGTACAATACAGTAGTGATTACCCAATGTGGTATGAGGTAGCTGTACTCAGTGATAGTGGGTACACTCATAAGCCATACTAGTAGGGCCTGTATTGTGCAGTGAAGCATATCAGATAACGCCAGATATGACTGTACTATTTGAGAATACATTTGGAATTCAATAACATAATTTGAAATCCAGAATGGCTAAACCAATCATTTGGAATTCAATAACATAATTTGAAATCCAGAATGGCTAAACCAATGATAGATACTCGTATGAAACCCACTAAGTGAAGTTTGCTTTATGAAAAGGGAGCGAAGACATTTTGGAAAATAGGCAAACTGTTTAAGTACTATTTGGACACCCTGTCCCAGGCTGTTTTGTGTGTTAAGTATCATACAGTATCAAATGATATCTGGCTCGAGACCTGATGATGTGTGGCTTTGGATAATTATACATGTTCTTGGCAATGAGGAGTACCGCATACATTATAACCTGAAAATGGCAGTACACCGTGGAATGGAGCAATCCTTATGGCCTGGTATGGACATGCAATGCTGTGGTATCTATTCCCAAGGATTTGGGGTGTCTGTATTTGTATCCTGTAGCCATGTCTACCTATTAGGGATTGGAAGGGTTCTACTTTTTATTAATGTGTATCTGGTAGAACCAGGTACGGCTGAATTATGTGGTGGTGCGTACATCGTATGAAGTCGTAAGGCTTCTAGAATATTATGTCGTAGTGGAAACATGTACGCTATAAGCCTCAGGTTGTTAGGCACGATGCTGGTACTACTTTGTCTGTGGTGACTATATTCCGTTGTGTTAAATGCACGTATCTGGTTCAAAACACTGCTAGTTACAGCTTTCACAGGATCTATGTCGTACACATTACTACTAAGTACGGGTATCAGATGTCTATGTTGGTACAAATGACTATAAGGAATATACATATCATAACCAATTCAGTTCTAGCTACCACAAATGAAATATCTCATCACAGACCGTAATGATACTCAATAACACCTTAGATTTTAGCTAGACTTCATGTGTTGTACAATACACACCACTGCACTATGCAGGCATCGAATGTTATGAAGTTATGTGTTATGCACAAGTCAATATTTTGACTAGGCGTCGATGATGTTGTCAAATTTTCGCCGGTCAGAATGCGTCTGTCTAATCCCCATGTATCATTCGGGCGGACAAAACATTGACTAGCGCATTATTACGCGAAACAACTGCCATCCTAGGCCTATGATGTGCTCATCACCAAGTTATTCAGTCATTTTATACCTGATATTTAACAACCACTGGATACACCTAGCATAGACCGTACGTATTGCTGTATAATGTGTTGGTGGATACGCCATATTGTCCTGGTGAATGTGAACAGCACATCCCTAGAGAACTACAAAAAGTAGTTCATGATGGGTCTTCAAAGAGTCTGGAAATCCTGATGGATTAAATGATATGCATTTACATGAGAATCCTTCCAAGCAGTGCCCCTGTGAAAAACGGCGTATACAAATATTCCGAGACTGGCATAAAATAGACAGGTATAGTGCTTTTGCAAACATTTATACGTAGTTTTGCATACTTGCATGAAAGTAAAAAAAATTATTGGTCGTTTAGGCAGTATTGTGTACAGTCCATTTGATAAAAAGTGAGACAAATAAAATTTGCACTTTCCTAATAAAGTCGAATTCAAGAACTACAAATACAGAGAGAAAAAAAACATTTTTATATATTTTCTCACTTTGATCTTGAAACGACCTTAACTCCAAAGTGGTTTTAGGTGCTTATCCATTTGATGCCCATAATATAATGAATAGTACATTGTAAACGTGAACATATGACTCCCTTCATAAATAAACACATACATCACATTAGATCATATAATCACAGGGGCTGTCGTAAAAGTGTTTGTAAACTTTCACACGCACAAAATAGCTATTTTCAAACTAAAAACGATTTTTTTATTGAACAAGTGACTTATAATGAAGGTACATGAACTAATCAACACATCTATCATTTCAATAAGCAAATTAGATTCATATCATATGATATACGAAAGAAAAGCAGAGTGGAAATGTCCATTTTTATTTTTTTTCTCGATTGGACCTTGAACTGACCTTGACCCCAGAAGGTGAATTATGTTTGTCCATTTGATGTCCATAATCAAATGAATAAATAAAAAGCCATGCAAATATGTAGCAATATTTACATTTAAATAATATGAGATAATAGAATACCAGGGGTGGTCGTAAGAATGCCTTCTTGGCCAGCATACATATGCATTAAATGGATATTTTGACTAAGAAATGACTGTTTTTATTAAACAAATGGCTTATAGTGAAAGAATATGAACTAGCCGACACGGCTATCATTTTTATAGGCCACTTATATTTATATCGAATGCTATACGAAGAAAAATAGAGTGAAACTGTCCATTTTTTGCTTTTTTCTCGAATTGACCTTGAACTGACCTTGACCCAAGAAAGGTCAATTATGTTTGTCCATTTGATGTCCATAATCAAACGAATAATATCCATGCAATTATGTAGCAATATATATATGAACAATTTAATCATATTAGATCATAGAATACCTGGGGTGGTCCAAAGAATGCCTTCTCGGCCAGCATGTATATGTATTAAATTGCTATTTTGACAAAGAAATGACTATTTTCATTAAACAAATGGCCTAAAATGAAAGAATATGTACTTACCAACACGGCTATCATTTTAATAACGAAATGTGATTCCAAACATATGCTATACGAAGAAAGAACTGGGGTGAAATATCAATTTTAGCAATTTTTCTCACTTTGACCTTGAAATGACCTTGACATTGACCTCAAACTGGTCATTTATGTATGTCCATTTGATGCACAACATTAATTGAATAATATTCACCCAAATATATGGCAATATAGACATAAACAAAAAAATCACAACAGACTTAAGAATGTCATGTGTATTCGTAAATTAGCTCGGAGGCAAGAGTTGTTGCCCCTGTTAAAAAGATCTGCACCACTTTCAGATCTGGCGTCCACCTTTTTCTGAAGCCTGAATGTATGTATTATTCGAAAATACAAATAGACTTTATCTACCAGATGGGGTAAATAAACTTTTATTTTAAGGCCCTTTTGAAACCTGGCTCCTGGACTAAATCATTTAAAATTCTTAATTTCTTTAAATTTAATATCCACGTAGCATTCCATATTGTTTTTATTCCCACAGCACAGCTATAAATTTTAGTGTTTGGAGTCACATGAACGTCAATGCATCATAAAAAATAAATCCATTTGAAACAGATTTCTCGCTTCATGTCTATTCTATACATATTTCCTTAACAGTCTGATCATTTGGAATTCTGTAAATGATATAAGTTTGAGAATATAAAGTCCTTAAGGAGTCGTTCATCTTGATACATTGTTAATTTTTAATATATGTTGATTATTGTCTTTGAAAGTATAAACATCTTACAAAAAACAAAGCTATATAAAACATACATTATATTTTGATTTGCACTTTCAAAAAAGCTATCAGTGTTTCCTCGTTTTTGTTTTGTTTATGTCAATTTAAACATGCTAGCATTGAGCCTTACAAAAATAGAAATGCTCTGTGTGCATAACATATTTTACACCAGTCAAACCGAGTAACAGTTATCTTCAGCAGTATTATTCAAAATGAATATTTGCAATGACCCATCTTTTAGAAGTTGATGTTTCTACTTTATGTAACAATTGCTGTAATTGTATTAGACAAGTTGTATATTTTAACGAAGTAATACTATGCAACTGAAATCGGGTGACTTTAACAAGTTGGTTCGTATCAGAAGGTGCATGCATTGTGTCGTAATTGTGCCGATTTTGTCGACACTGTTAAAGTGATCTACTTCTTACATACTTTGAACATTGACCAAAGGACATTGATACGATGCTGCATAATTTTATATAATATTTAAATAAATGTAACAAGCTACTAATATATTGAGACAGCCACGATACAGAACTAGTTATGTTCGAATTAAATCATAAAACACGAACGCGTCATAGTAACACAACATAGCACCATCATAAACATTGCTACACTCGTCAGTGTGGTATATTTTAAACTTCGAACTATCATCGAAAACAACGTGGTAACTATGCAGTCTGTCCTGATTTCCTGTCAACTTAAACCTCTCACGTCTATGTTCTGACGTAATTTTTACGAATCATTTCTCTGAGACAATCATCAGTGAATACTAGCAGATCGTTCGTGATTAATGCGTATTATACTCGAGGTCGTCCTTAAGGATTGGTTATGACATGCGTTTAAGTAACGAAGTAAACAGACTAATCACGAGCAGGTGTATTAAATATATAAGTTTCAGATATTTATATATTTATACATATACATGATAAAGCAAAATAACGTATCTCCATCAATCTTGCAAAATTAATGATACAGATCAAATTTCGTTCTGTCTAGACATATTACATGTAGAAAATTTAAATAACGTATTATCCCTGATAAACGAGACATATCTATATATTGGCACCTCGTTTTGCTGTATCAAATCTCTTAGCAGAATGTAATACGTAATCATGAAATATCTTTCAACAAAATTGATGAGAAAATTGCTTTTCTAACAACACTTTGCTATTGTTTATAAAGAATTTCCAACAAAGGTATGGATATTCTCATTTAAAAATTGTTTTATATGAGAACAAAACCATCAATTAAACCCTACTATTGCATGGTTCGTTAAAATGATAACACTTCCGATTAAAGGTAAAAGTTATTAGCCTTTACTTATGGTCGGAATTCATGTACCAGCTTGTATATGCTTGCATTAGTTTAACTTTCAATCATGACATTAAACCTAATAGTATGTGCGCTGGTTCTTTGATACACGACAACAAATTGCATTAAATTATCGCTATTGTGTTCCGTTTGATATCTACAATCACCGTAGGAGTAATTTTACACAAGCAATGGTAAAGTATTTGACAAATTCGCCGAACTCAAACATGGTTATTTCTAACTCGTACATTTTGTAGAGCAATTTTCACTTTCCACTTGAATTCAAAGCTGTAGTTATCGCAAAACATATATCCCCAGTACACTAATCACTCTGTTATGTCATATACATGAGACATCAGTTACCGTATCGCTTCATTACAATTTGACTAACCTACCTGCAATAGTTCCTTCCGGTTTTAAGAAATGTAATATTGCAATTATACCGGAAAATAAACTACTAAATGGATCGTCGTTTTGCCTTTTAGTCGTCGAACAATCATACATTATTTTCTTACAGGAACTGTGCCATTATTAATAACGTCACGAAATTAGTAAATGCCTACCTGCGGTGCAAGTTACTAGCAAGAAAGAATTGGATACATGCCCATCGAGTTTCGTGCAAAAAAAATTGTTTGTGCTACAAAATATTTCCATTTCTATAAAGTATAATATGGTCAGATGCGTTAAGTGACGTTGTGTGATCTTAAAAACAGTCGCCCACCTCCTTAACGCACTTTACAGAAATATGCCCTGTCAGTTCTTACAATTACAATGGTTTTACCTTCTTCACAATGTGTTTAAATAGATATTTCATGTTACTATTCAAATACGTTTAATAAAAAAAAGTTTGAGACAGTCCGACAGAACATTTCCTTTTATCAAATTCTAATAAAGATATTGTATATAAATATTCTAGTTTCCATTTACTCTGTGTATCTGATGTCCTTCAGTGTGTTCTGCTGTTTCAATCAAGTTCTGCTTTTCCTCTTCCATTTGTGTCTACCATCCCTTCTGTTTCTGATTTTTGTTATATTTTGCATAAATGCATACAATGTATGAGCTTATCTTAATGCATATTGTATATGTTTATCACATACAGTATTCATTGATGGATGGAAATGCACCAAATGGTGAATACGTGTATCAATGTTTTGTCATGTCTTTAATTCAAACCGGACGCGAAGATAATAAAGTCATTTATTATGATATCGGGATGTGACAATTACACGCTATGTGAAGGAGCTATGAGCGTGTTTGCTGTCTTAATTTCGTTATTTATGAAGGGCACTATTCGCGATTGTGTTTGCGCGTTCAGACAAAAAACATGTCCACAATATATCAAACATGCAAAAAGACAATATGCATAGAAGCTCTTGGTCGTTTCATGTTAAGGATGATCATGTTACACGGATCTACTGGGTGATATTCAAGAGTATATATAACCAGAAGTACAAACACATCTTCCTTTTCAATTTGCCACCGCGGTTTTGGGGGAACTAGATAGGATCTGAGGTGCGTTTCATTCGGTCACTTCGGATCATCGTTGTTTTGTTATTTCTTTGTTAAACTAGATCATCCAGCATTTTTACAACAGGGAATTGGGCTTTCAATTATTTCGTTGGGTTACCTGTGGATATTACTCCATTTGGTTGTGTTATGTTGTTCCGTAACTTTTTTCTGTGCTCGGCTAATTACGTTGTATGCTGACTTCCTTGTCTGATTTCCTCATAGTATGTTCTCTTTACGGATGGCCTGTCCTAAACAGTAATATTAGTTTCTACCTAAAAGCGCTATGAACAATTATAATTGTTACAATCAATATTGTACGCCATAAGACGAGTTTTTAGAGATCTAGTTTTGAAACAAAGTTTGTGTTTTGTACTTTCCTTTTCCAACTTTTCCGACATCCTGCGTAAGCCTGCTTCAATTCTTGCAAAACAGTTTCTAGCTTTGTGCATGGTTGTTTGTTGTTCATATGATTCGTTCTTGGTTCTTGCATCAGTTATATTTTTAACTGACATAGGTACAAAGCTGTCGCAGTTGATACCTTCTGGGTGTTCAGTCTCATGTTTGTTTTTTATCAATAATGTCATCAACCTTGTTCCTTGTAGCTACTGGATTTTTCGTTCTTTTATTAGCATTTTGTAGCATCGCGGTTTTTTGGAGCATTACTTCTTTTTCAAATTACATGAAAGGTTAAATCTAAACCTCATCTAATATCTAGCTCCAAGACAATCACCAGCCAACAATTATAAAACTTCAACAAACATCATAAAAACCAGGCTTCTGTGATGCAGACTTGGCAATACAGTTACTATTTCGCAATATTTTACTACAAAGGTAACAAACAATACATCAAATATATCTTTATTACAAACACTTTATTCTTTTAGAGGCAAGGCAGTAATTTACCATTCTACGACTATCCTTCATGCAAATGGACGAAAACAATTACATTCATTTCGAATAAGTGTTCGGGGTTTTATACGTAGAAAAAGTTACAGCAAGTCGCCTTTTTACACTGTATAGTAAATAAATGTAGCATAATTATGTGTATTTTAGCGACATGAATATCATTTCATGTTCTGTAAATAAACATGTGTAACAGTTTTGTTTTGTAATAGGAATAATATAAATGTATCTACTTAATCATTTCTGGAATTGATATACCTCTGACATTTAAAGACACCGACATTATTAGATTTCATCCACCGCTTTGTGTTATTAGGTGGACGCTGTTTAACATTCAGCTTACAGGTTCATTTACCTAGCCAATATAAATGTATACAGCCCCTCTTCAACTGAATACACTTCTCATTTTATTCTTACCAGGGTTGCGAGGTGTATGCCATCCCATGACGTCTGTCTAAGCGCCCCCGTTTAAGAAAAAAAATTTGAGTACATGTACTAGTGATAAAAATTGCATTATTCGACACAATATAATATGTTGTTGTCATATGCATGTATGCAAGAAATAGATGAAATGATCAAACTACAATAGTTGACGGTAGGTCATATACGAGCCTGCTGACATACCAGTCTTATGGTCTCAATACCGTTTTAGATAGTTCGTTTTATTACCCCTCACTTTTTTCCTAATGTTAATTTCCCATAGACAAACAGGTAGTATTCTTACTGTTACGATCAAGCGGATCAATACACCACGTGATTGAACATTTTTTTACTGTCAGCGGGGTGATAGTACTTTTTTGACAGTACTTTTCATGTCACGATGTATATTAATCAATGCAAAAACAAACATGGCGGCGTATTCCCTCCGCATAACCATGGTTTTAGTTCGAGTTCTCTATACCCAGTCACATATTGGGTGTCGAAAAGTATTCCAAGAATTAGGTGTATCTATGGTATCTTAGAAACACATTAATTCTTTTCGCTACATATTTTCCTTTGGGTAGATTGGAGTTGTTTATTTTTGCGATGATGGATGTTGAATCCTTCAATAATCAGGTAATTCACTAATTAAACACGATTTGAGTACTTGGGGAAACAAGGAACAGAGTCTTTAACTCATATTATTCATACATTATGCCATGAAATCGACTCCTGTAGAGCTCACTGTAAATTACACCTTGTGGAAATTGAAAGTAAGTTCATTCGTACCCGAAACGGTTCGTACCTAAATATATCTACCAAAAAAGATTATGGACGAAAAAGGTTCGGGGTAATAAAAAACTGTTATTTAAGATGTATCGTAGAAAATTCGATCGTTAAATACAAATGTAATAGGCGGACGAACCACCATAACATAATGTAATACGGACAAGAATATAAGTTTGCTGACCTTTTTATGTATGATTCATATGGCCTGTCCTGGATTATGACAGCAGGCTTTCAGTTACAGTATTAGAACTGTATTTGCATTATAGATTAGGAAAATCTTCCTACGCTAAACGAATTATGTATATTTGAAGCGGTTTTTAAGAACTTCGTATTAGTATATGATTTAATTATACGCTGCAGATGACAATTATGTCCACTTTAACTCCAACATATCATATTTAATACCACAAAGTAGTCAGGTCTCGTTTAAATGTCTTTTTAGACGATTGACCTGGTTGACGGTGAATGCCCGGAGCGCACTAGATAGGTTCATTGTTTTCACACACCCTAGTTGGGCATCGACTCAACTATTACAAGTCATTAACCGGAGGTTTCAAGAACAATTAGGGAATCATGGTTAAAACTGTTTAAAAAAAATACAAATGTAACTTACATGTTTTTTCAATTAAAACATATAAATGCATTAATAAATAACGCGCAATGACACGATTTACGTAGTGCAGAGATGATAAGATATTAATTGGACCATCTATTTCATCCAAAGCGTCATTAAAATTAATGCTGTAACAGAAATGTAGCTTCCGTTCTGATTGACGCCGAAGACAGCTATAGGGAAAGCCTCATTGAATGTAATCGAACAGGAACTTTAAAATGTCAAAAGCGCGATATTGTCTATATCAAAACATGTATGTAGAATTTTGTTTAATGTTATTTGTTTGTCAAACACTTGCTATCCAGAAATACATCATCTTGATTAGTTCTTAGAAAAAATATTCCTGTTTGTACTTAGCATGTGATTTAGTTATTATATCGTTGATTTCGGATTATGTTATTTCGATACTTAGGATAAATTACCTACTTTGAAACGTTTATAGCTATGTGTGTTGTTAATGAATTGTTGCATAATTAAAATTGTAAATAATTTATTTTGTAGTATTAGCAGTTATGTAAATGTGACATACGATACCATTTTTGGTTTGTGCAGTTTATTTACTTTTTATAACTGTAAAGAACGGAAGACTCAAAGGGACTCTAGAAGTGAGAAAAGATGTGAGATGTTTTGCACATGTCGTCAAAAGTGAAGCGAAATGATCGAATTGTTTTAGTTTTCCCGCTATAATTACTTCGAATTGATAAGAAACATAACAAGTTGTCATAACATTGCTCGCAAAGACACAAATATTACGCTTTTCGATTACTTTGTTGTCGGTAATATATGTAAGTCGTAATGATCCTCAATTTATGATAAAAACCCTCACCACACGATAAAAAGATGTTCCTCGTTGAATGAATCTTTGGTTCATTCTTTGTTTTCTCAACAAAGACCTTTTACGACATTCAATAAATACTCGTTTCGATGTCAGCTGCAAATGTTAACGACATATAACCGGGAACACATATTGTTTTATTTTGAAATGTATGGTTTTGAACATGGTTACATTATTGGTATATGTATTAAAGATGGTTTTAGTATTTTGTCGGAACATCTTTTTATATTGCAGCGAATTACCTATATCTGAGATAGACTGACTGTCCACAAGATGACACTGATACGTTAAACACAAACACTACACATTGCTCTAAATGTTGCAAGCAGGATTGTCTCCCACGTCGCACAGTTTAGTAAACAGTTTTGAGCCTTTACGAACATGGTCCAAAAAGAGTACTGAACAAATGCATTATCCGTAAGATATTTGTCTCTACTACAAACATGCATTGATATCTAGTAGAAATTGCAACTTGTTGGTAAATCCACGGAAATGAAATATCGGTCATATCCGATATCGGAAGTTATAAACGATCCTAGCATATTTCTGAATAAAACACAATAAACATGAGACAGTTTATATCAGGCATTTTAAATTTACACTAAAACTAGAGGCTTTATTGGCAATATAACAGCACAACAAATAAAAAGATAAGATGTGCAATTTCCGTCAACATGGTTAAAATGTTTCCTCGAATGACGTGACGCGTTCAAACTTATATGTTGTTGTTGTTTTATGTGGATTATCCTAAACATTGCACGCTGTAAATGAACATTTTCTGTTGAAACTTTCTTTATTCTGTCACTTTGCAACAAAGTATGAAACAAAGCTAACCACGTGAAGTAAGCGTGCTCTTATATAGCATGTCAGTGTGACATTGAAAGAGTATGGTGCTTACTTTACTTTAATACTTTCATGAAGTCATAAAAAACGTGACGTTTCTTACTTTGATGGACCTGATTTTTAATGGTTGGTCTAATATCATGAGCATCTGTGAAAAAGATATACAAAAGCTCTTAAGCATATAACATAGTCCTAGCTGCCAAAAAGCTACAAACATCAAATAAAATAATTATGTCATTAAAACACGTATATGATTCAACTCCCTCCTACTTTTTATTTCCAATATGCCGCATCCTAACGAAAGCAAATTACTGGTATTTATGATGCACGTGAAATGCAAATGTGGAATTCCAATTTCACATTTAGACAAATGTGTGAAGGATAGATGAGACTTAATGTGTTAAACATGTAGCAGTTTTTGTAGATAGATAGCGTTTCAAACTTGGGGTTTGAAGCTTGATAAAACGGGAAATTATATGTACAGGTATGATAAAAGGTTGTCACAAGGCAGAACAATCAACATCGTTCTTTTATCATTATTGTCCTATTTTGTATGTCACGGAAATATTGTATGATTGTACATTGATGAGACTAAAATAAGGAATATTTCGACAATGATATTCAAATGCGAAAGTACGAGACGCAATACTTACACGAGAAAGTGTTTAACGAGTGTCCATTGATGGGCCAGTAACCATGAGCGCATTATTGTGTATGATAAAATCGAGTCTTATAAACCCGTATTAAACATATCAAAAGTTGAAGGATGTCACGCGAACGAAACCTTAGGACATCAACAACAATCTACGATCTATGCACTTTATCTACAGTATAACGAAATGTACAGTGTGTAGAGGTGAGTTTGAAGTGCTTTTCATGAACTTATTGAAAGCAGTTCTAAAACTTCTGATTAAACCAAAATAAAAATAGAAACGCTGGATGTTTAATACGTGTACCAATAATGTTTAGCACTCATAACTTGTTTAACATAAACATACTTTATTTAGAGCACTCAAACCCGGTCTGAATCAGATGGTGGGGACTTGCCTCTAGAATGGAGTGTCTTTGGTCATTAAACAACAGGCCGAACCTTAAGGACTGGATCAATGACACATCCGCTGAATTTTAGTTTGAATATAGATGAGATTGGACTCGTCCCATACAGGTGTTTCATTACTAGACAAGAAACCACCAGAATGCGTAATACGATTAGAGTGTCTTTTCAACATGTGGGTAACTGGCTTATGTTTTTAATAATTATCAATATTTATGATACGATTATTAGTATACTTAGTTCGTGTTGAGAAATAATATTTAGTCAGCTAATGCATTGTTTTCAAACTTGGCATACTAGTTCAGCTTCATAAACACAATACAAAGTCATGCTACAGTCTCCAACATTCCAACAAAATTTCTATTTGTTATAGACAAGTCTTCCCACGGGGCATACGCGTTTACGGAACACAGTCTTGTCATGTTGATCGTCATCATTCAATACAAACAGTTTATGTTTATATAAACTTATGCTGTAAAATCGTATTTACTCTGATTTCAACATGTTATAGGTTTGTATGTATGTCTATGTATATTTAAGATTCAGCATTCTGTAAATTTAGATCAGGTGCTGCACCTATCAGGACAGATGTAAGAATATATGGAACGCTACCAATAAATGACCAGAAAATGTTCATTCAAATGCATGTATTGGAAAATGCCATATTTTCATAACATGTAATGAACATGTGTATGATCATTTAGGTTTGAAAGGGCTGTAAGAAAAAGTATTTGTTCAACTTTGACTTAGCACTATTTTTGTAAAATGCTTGTACATTATATTATGTTCCAACACATGCTATGTAGAGTTGTTGATCAGTGAAATCAACGTAAATCATTCCAAATGTCCTTTTGACTTGGTCATCACACAATCAGGTTTAAGCACCGCTTCTACCAGGAACAACTGTGATTACACACCGACACTTAAATAGAACATGGCGTGTTTATCTTCTTTTCTTGACAATTGTCTATAAGTTGACGTAGTTTACAACTAAGGTTAACAAACTTCTCCATTGGACATCATAATCCGATATGACATGTGATGAAAACGGAAGTGCATGCTAACACATTTTTGAACTCGTTCATTGAATGGCATTACGTGCATCAGATGTTCTATGAATAAGAATTTGAAGCAGTTTTATAATATGAATTGACAACATCTGCGATATTACACTCACAGATAATACAATACGACCGGGACAGGCATCCAATAACAAAAACAACAGAGTACAAAGAAACACACCACAATGGTACAAGACAAACTTAGTAGCACAATGTACGCAACTACAATAACCAAAGGATATCCTCAAGGAACGAGGACATCAACTTAACCGAACAATTTCAAACAACAAATAAAATGACATTCTGGCAAAAATCTACGTATGTACGCACCTCCCGGGCAAACGGCTTTACTCCAAACTCACCAAAGCTATGCGATGCAAAACTTTGTGAAATCTTTAAAAGCCGGCTTAGAAGCTTTTCTATAAAACATTTTGCGACCAGTTTTTACATAAAGTTAAGCGGATCAATACACCACGTGATTGAACATTTTTTTACTGTCAGCGGGGTGATAGTACTTTTTTGACAGTACTTTTCATGTCACGATGTATATTAATCAATGCAAAAACAAACATGGGGGCGTATTCCATCCGCATAACCATGGTTTTAGTTCGAGTTCTCTATACCCAGTCACATATTGGGTGTCGAAAAGTATTCCAAGAATTAGGTGTATCTATGGTATCTTAGAAACACATTAATTCTTTTCGCTACATATTTTCCTTTGGGTAGATTGGAGTTGTTTATTTTTGCGATGATGGATGTTGAATCCTTTAATAATCAGGTAATTCACTAATTAAACACGATTTGAGTACTTGGGGAAACAAGGAACAGAGTCTTTAACTCATATTATTCATACATTATGCCATGAAATCGACTCCTGTAGAGCTCACTGTAAATTACACCTTGTGGAAATTGAAAGTAAGTTCATTCGTACCCGAAACGGTTCGTACCTAAATATATCTACCAAAAAAGATTATGGACGAAAAAGGTTCGGGGTAATAAAAAACTGTTATTTAAGATGTATCGTAGAAAAATCGATCGTTAAATACAAATGTAATAGGCGGACGAACCACCATAACATAATGTAATACGGACAAGAATATAAGTTTGCTGACCTTTTTATGTATGATTCATATGGCCTGTCCTGGATTATGACAGCAGGCTTTCAGTCACAATATTAGAACTGTATTTGCATTATAGATTAGGAAAATCTTCCTACGCTAAAAGAATTATGTATATTTGAAGCGGTTTTTAAGAACTTCGTATTAGTATATGATTTAATTATACGCTGCAGATGACAATTATGTCCACTTTAACTCCAACATATCATATTTAATACCACAAATAGTCAGGTCTCGTTTAAATGTCTTTTTAGACGATTGACCTGGTTGACGGTGAATGCCCGGAGCGCACTAGATAGGTTCATTGTTTTCACACACCCTAGTTGGGCATCGACTCAACTATAACAAGTCATTAACAGGAGGTTTCAAGAACAATTAGGGAATCATGGTTAAAACTGTTTAAAAAAAATACAAATGTAACTTACATGTTTTTTCAATTAAAACATATAAATGCATTAATAAATAACGCGCAATGACACGATTTACGTAGTGCAGAGATGATAAGATATTAATTGGACCATCTATTTCATCCAAAGCGTCATTAAAATTAATGCTGTAACAGAAATGTAGCTTCCGTTCTGATTGACGCCGAAGACAGCTATAGGGAAAGCCTCATTGAATGTAATCGAACAGGAACTTTAAAATGTCAAAAGCGCGATATTGTCTATATCAAAACATGTATGTAGAATTTTGTGTAATGTTATTTGTTTGTCAAACACTTGCTATCCAGAAATACATCATCTTGATTAGTTCTTAGAAAAAATATTCCTGTTTGTACTTAGCATGTGATTTAGTTATTATATCGTTGATTTCGGATTATGTTATTTCGATACTTAGGATAAATTACCTACTTTGAAACGTTTATAGCTATGTGTGTTGTTAATGAATTGTTGCATAATTAAAATTGTAAATAATTTATTTTGTAGTATTAGCAGTTATGTAAATGTGACATACGATACCATTTTTGGTTTGTGCAGTTTATTTACTTTTTATAACTGTAAAGAACGGAAGACTCAAAGGGACTCTAGAAGTGAGAAAAGATGTGAGATGTTTTGCACATGTCGTCAAAAGTGAAGCGAAATGATCGAATTGTTTTAGTTTTCCCGCTATAATTACTTCGAATTGATAAGAAACATAACAAGTTGTCATAACATTGCTCGCAAAGACACAAATATTACGCTTTTCGATTACTTTGTTGTCGGTAATATATGTAAGTCGTAATGATCCTCAATTTATGATAAAAACCCTCACCACACGATAAAAAGATGTTCCTCGTTGAATGAATCTTTGGTTCATTCTTTGTTTTCTCAACAAAGACCTTTTACGACATTCAATAAATACTCGTTTCGATGTCAGCTGCAAATGTTAACGACATATAACCGGGAACACATATTGTTTTATTTTGAAATGTATGGTTTTGAACATGGTTACATTATTGGTATATGTATTAAAGATGGTTTTAGTATTTTGTCGGAACATCTTTTTATATTGCAGCGAATTACCTATATCTGAGATAGACTGACTGTCCACAAGATGACACTGATACGTTAAACACAAACACTACACATTGCTCTAAATGTTGCAAGCAGGATTGTCTCCCACGTCGCACAGTTTAGTAAACAGTTTCGAGCCTTTACGAACATGGTCCAAAAAGAGTACTGAACAAATGCATTATCCGTAAGATATTTGTCTCTACTACAAACATGCATTGATATCTAGTAGAAATTGCAACTTGTTGGTAAATCCACGGAAATGAAATATCGGTCATATCCGATATCGGAAGTTATAAACGATCCTAGCATATTTCTGAATAAAACACAATAAACATGAGACAGTTTATATCAGGCATTTTAAATTTACACTAAAACTAGAGGCTTTATTGGCAATATAACAGCACAACAAATAAAAAGATAAGATGTGCAATTTCCGTCAACATGGTTAAAAT
Organism: Spisula subtruncata; assembly: GCA_963678985.1. Classification (NCBI taxonomy): domain Eukaryota; kingdom Metazoa; phylum Mollusca; class Bivalvia; order Venerida; family Mactridae; genus Spisula; species Spisula subtruncata. The sequence goes on along the minus strand of OY787672.1, from coordinate 24,194,440 downwards.
GTTTCCTTGAATGACGTGACGCGTTCAAACTTATATGTTGTTGTTGTTTTATGTGGATTATCCTAAACATTGCACGCTGTAAATGAACATTTTCTGTTGAAACTTTCTTTATTCTGTCACTTTGCAACAAAGTATGAAACAAAGCTAACCACATGAAGTAAGCGTGCTCTTATATAGCATGTCAGTGTGACATTGAAAGAGTATGGTGCTTACTTTACTTTAATACTTTCATGAAGTCATAAAAAACGTGACGTTTCTTACTTTGATGGACCTGATTTTTAATGGTTGGTCTAATATCATGAGCATCTGTGAAAAAGATATACAAAAGCTCTTAAGCATATAACATAGTCCTAGCTGCCAAAAAGCTACAAACATCAAATAAAATAATTATGTCATTAAAACACGTATATGATTCAACTCCCTCCTACTTTTTATTTCCAATATGCCGCATCCTAACGAAAGCAAATTACTGGTATTTATGATGCACGTGAAATGCAAATGTGGAATTCCAATTTCACATTTAGACAAATGTGTGAAGGATAGATGAGACTTAATGTGTTAAACATGTAGCAGTTTTTTTAGATAGATAGCGTTTCAAACTTGGGGTTTGAAGCTTGATAAAACGGGAAATTATATGTACAGGTATGATAAAAGGTTGTCACAAGGCAGAACAATCAACATCGTTCTTTTATCATTATTGTCCTATTTTGTATGTCACGGAAATATTGTATGATTGTACATTGATGAGACTAAAATAAGGAATATTTCGACAATGATATTCAAATGCGAAAGTACGAGACGCAATACTTACACGAGAAAGTGTTTAACGAGTGTCCATTGATGGGCCAGTAACCATGAGCGCATTATTGTGTATGATAAAATCGAGTCTTATAAACCCGTATTAAACATATCAAAAGTTGAAGGATGTCACGCGAACGAAACCTTAGGACATCAACAACAATCTACGATCTATGCACTTTATCTACAGTATAACGAAATGTACAGTGTGTAGAGGTGAGTTTGAAGTGCTTTTCATGAGCTTATTGAAAGCAGTTCTAAAACTTCTGATTAAACCAAAATAAAAATAGAAACGCTGGATGTTTAATACATGTACCAATAATGTTTAGCACTCATAACTTGTTTAACATAGACATACTTTATTTAGAGCACTCAAACCCGGTCTGAATCAGATGGTGGGGACTTGCCTCTAGAATGGAGTGTCTTTGGTCATTAAACAACAGGCCGAACCTTAAGGACTGGATCAATGACACATCCGCTGAATTTTAGTTTGAATATAGATGAGATTGGACTCGTCCCATACAGGTGTTTCATTACTAGACAAGAAACCACCAGAATGCGTAATACGATTAGAGTGTCTTTTCAACATGTGGGTAACTGGCTTATGTTTTTAATAATTATCAATATTTATGATACGATTATTAGTATACTTAGTTCGTGTTGAGAAATAATATTTAGTCAGCTAATGCATTGTTTTCAAACTTGGCATACTAGTTCAGCTTCATAAACACAATACAAAGTCATGCTACAGTCTCCAACATTCCAACAAAATTTTTATTTGTTATAGACAAGTCTTCCCACGGGGCATACGCGTTTACGGAACACAGTCTTGTCATGTTGATCGTCATCATTCAATACAAACAGTTTATGTTTATATAAACTTATGCTGTAAAATCGTATTTACTCTGATTTCAACATGTTATAGGTTTGTATGTATGTCTATGTATATTTAAGATTCAGCATTCTGTAAATTTAGATCAGGTGCTGCACCTATCAGGACAGATGTAAGAATATATGGAACGCTACCAATAAATGACCAGAAAATGTTCATTCAAATGCATGTATTGGAAAATGCCATATTTTCATAACATGTTATGAACATGTGTATGATCATTTAGGTTTGAAAGGGCTGTAAGAAAAAGTATTTGTTCAACTTTGACTTAGCACTATTTTTGTAAAATGCTTGTACATTATATTATGTTCCAACACATGCTATGTAGAGTTGTTGATCAGTGAAATCAACGTAAATCATTCCAAATGTCCTTTTGACTTGGTCATCACACAATCAGGTTTAAGCACCGCTTCTACCAGGAACAACTGTGATTACACACCGACACTTAAATAGAACATGGCGTGTTTATCTTCTTTTCTTGACAATTGTCTATAAGTTGACGTAGTTTACAACTAAGGTTAACAAACTTCTCCATTGGACATCATAATCCGATATGACATGTGATGAAAACGGAAGTGCATGCTAACACATTTTTGAACTCGTTCATTGAATGGCATTACGTGCATCAGATGTTCTATGAATAAGAATTTGAAGCAGTTTTATAATATGAATTGACAACATCTGCGATATTACACTCACAGATAATACAATACGACCGGGACAGGCATCCAATAACAAAAACAACAGAGTACAAAGAAACACACCACAATGGTACAAGACAAACTTAGTAGCACAATGTACGCAACTACAATATCCAAAGGATATCCTCAAGGAACGAGGACATCAACTTAACCGAACAATTTCAAACAACAAATAAAATGACATTCTGGCAAAAATCTACGTATGTACGCACCTCCCGGGCAAACGGCTTAACTCCAAACTCACCAAAGCTATGCGATGCAAAACTTTGTGAAATCTTTAAAAGCCGGCTTAGAAGCTTTTCTATAAAACATTTTGCGACCAGTTTTTACATAAAGTTGCAAGGCATTGTAACACAACTCATGATACGTGAGACGAATTTATTTTAGTTTTTCACTAATTGTTAAATTATTATGTCGGCAAAAGATGCTTTCAGTTAATTTTCGTATTCCCAATTTTCGTCAAAACATTAGATCATTTAGATAGTACATGCTTGTATCGACAGGTTTTATACTGTATAAAAAAGAAATCAGCACTTGTGTGCAGAAAGATATGAGGAAACCGGATTGGGAAGGCAGTAGTAGTTTTGTATTTTTCTGTCGATGTACTAATTCAAAAAAAGTAGGTTTTACGACGTTACGAAATCACCCTGCTGAAATAACATCGCTAATATAACATTGCGAGATAAGATGCGAATACTACTGAAATATGGATGGTGTTGGAAAAATATATCCTAGTATTTTGCCTGCTATGTGGACAGAAAATCGCTCAAATCTTGAGATGAGGGTTCACTCGTTTTCGGTACAAACACTATTGGAAATATCATGTCGATGTCCGTTGAAAACGGGACTTATTAGGTAAACTCCTATGATTGACGAAATCACGTTGTACGTCTCGAAATTATTTTATAACAGTTTTCTTCTAATTAAATCAGGTACAAAAGCCAGAAGTGAGAGGGGACAAAAATACTACCACACAGTATAACTATAAGACTAATCTGTAAACACCATTTAGCCGATACAGTGTGTTTGCACTTCTGACTGAACCATCGTTATGTTTAACAATGAAACTGCAGAATATTTGCCAGAGCACACACGACATGAACATATTTTCACAAACAATTTACAGCGATAATTACATTAGAGAGGCAGTTTGTGCACTCTAATTTTAGCCTGCAAGTTCACAGAAATGACGTCATTGTAGCGTCTTAACGATGCGCGTATAATCGTGTTCGCATCAAACTTAATAAACGAGGTGTTCGAAGTCCAGTGAAGATAAAATCATGTCTTTTTCGGCTCACTTTAGACCACAAAGTGATCAGATGATCCCTCAATGTCCGTCGTCCGTCAACAATTATTTTGTTATCCCTCTAGCGCCCACATCCCCTAAGCAATCATGAACAAACTTGAATATGATGTACGAGTAATTAAATTTGATGGGTTCTGTGTACTTTGATTCAGTCGTCGGAAAATGGATGCTTCTTATAATTTTAGATTGAGAGACTATGTTCAACACATGTACACTTGACATAGCTCATTTTTGTTCGCGCCATAACTTTCGCATAACGGGCTCCAGTTTTTGATTAACTATATTCCCGTAGGTGCCTGGTGCAACTACAAAACTCAAGACCGATGATTTAAAAATATCATAGTTCAAGTAATTGAATAATAAATAATTAAGAATATTTACTAGCCTGTCGTAAAATTGATTTATCGTTGATCACCGAACAAATAATTCGTAAACTAGTTCACAAGTTGCCAGATGTAGCCTATAGTAATCTACTTGGAAATTACTAACTTCTATATTGTTGATAGTTGTATCATTCAACAGGAACAGTGAGGAATACAGTTAATGTTTTTTTATGAAATAATAATTTGTTGACGAATGGTTTAAAAGGATATCACCGAGCAGCGTACTAAATTCAAAGTTAGTTTTAGTGTGATAAAATGTATTATACTCTTATATTTATGGAATGTAGTTTTGTGAAAGTTATCAAGAAAAAATATACTAAGTTAAACATAACTGATGTTTATTTTTCTTTAGTTATTCTTCTGATGTTAACTTATTTATAATTCTACAAAATAGTCCTAAAATATTAGCAAAGTTAAGCAATAAGAACTTTTCTGTCGCACTTGTGTTTTTGTCTTCGTCGTTCACTTGGCTTTTGACGTTTTAAAGACCGAATACGCATTTAAAATATGTGGATACATGTTGAATATTCAATTCCAGTGATGACATACCGGTTATACGTATCAGAAGAAGGATGTTTGCATTCTGTTGCAGGTACATTTTGTATAATTAAAATTACAACATATTTTATTTAACACCCGAAGAAAGTCGGAAAAACAGGTTCATGTGGCATCTAAGATATCTAGGACACGTTCAACAACTAACGGTGTGTTATTGTTTCCTGTATGTGCTGCGCTTTGCAGTAATTCCCTAGAACGGTTTTCGCATTCATATTCAGTAATATTGTGTACAAGTAAAAACCCTTGCGGAATTGTAACACGTATCATATTCTGGCGTTTAGTCTGCGACATTATACCAGATGGCTATGATAACTTTTAAATATGACATTGAATATATTTCTCTGGTGTAAAACGTTTGAGTGCGATTGGGTGATACTACTCTAACGACTACATATACAGTCTATACATACAGTTATAAAAACACCTTATAATCTACCATAACCTCTAGCATGTAAGTTATTTTTCATGTAAAATTAATATCACTAATGTGTGGCATTACTCAGTCCATTAATTAGCTTATAACGAGTGTGTGTCTGTATAATTATAGCTATTTCATGAGGTTATCGAGATAAACCGGACATTTACTGTTTGTAATATATTCTGCTAGCTATATTCCTGCCATCTATGTATCAGGTCTATGTCATGAGATATTACATTTTCTTCCCGTGTTATTTAGCACAGATTACTCTCCCTGCTGTTAACTTTATTCAATGTAGCTGGTAACTGAAGAAAACTGTCGAGAAGAAACTGTTATACCGAATGCAACTATGAGTGAATAGATAGTGTATACACCCTGTAGCACTCCTCTCAGACTATGAACATCACTGAATTACAGAAAACCAGACAGGCATTATCAGATGATCAGTAGTCAGTCGGAAATGTTTAAGAAACCTGACCATGGATGTGCGTTGGCATTGCCCATGGACATCCCTATGACGGCGTTAACACCATTTTTGTCGTACTTGTGAATAATTTTGAACGATCGAACATGGGGCATTGTTTATTACACGAGTTCATGTAGTTTGGAGCTACAACATAGCATGTAGCACTATCGTTTACTATAATACAATACTGTTGATGGTTATCCTATAGCATGCAGGATTATCATTTGTATTAATCACGTATAATGTTTACACTCACAAAATGGTGATATTGCCGTGATGTGGTCATTCACTCAATGCTCGAATTAGGATGGGAGGTTTAATTTCGTTATTGGGTTGACTTTAAGTCCACTGATTTAATGAAGTACCAATACGGAAGTGGTACTGACACGGAAGATTTAAGCATGTAATTGAGCGCGTCATAGGAAACATCATAAAGACGTTACACGAGATACTGTTGAACCATTGAAGAAAATGTATCGTTATAACCTAGATGTAGTTTGTACTGACAAGTACCACCATTTTTTACTGAAATATCTTTTCGAAAATAGAGGATCAAGGAATTATTTTGTCATAATGACGAAGTAATATAATTCCCTTCCCAATGTATATAAATGTTCATGAAGAATGTTCCAGAACAAAGTTGACTTTTTATTAACATACTATCAACACAAAAAAATGCACGGTGGGTGGTGGCACCCCGAAGTAAAACTGTAGTTGTCCTTTATGTTCAAGTTGACATAACCATATCTAACAACTATTTTCTATACAAACAGCAGATCATTACACATAATTATCAGAAAAATACGTTCTTAAGAGTCGCAAATAATTACAAGTTAGTAACGGCTTACCCATTGGTGTTTTGTTAATACCATCATGAACGTCATTCAAATAAGTAGACAAATTATTATGTTATGTTGGATATCTTATTCTTTGATTAGTCGAATAAGTTTTCTCGCACGTGATAATTTTCACGCAATGTGACTATGCCATAACGCACAAAACGTCATCATTTTGATATAACATATACCTATTTATTTGACATAAAATTGCATAGATGCAATAAGTATTTATAGTCAAACAATAAGCATGTAATTCTAGAATGATACGCCTTGGTGAAACTGAAATAAATGAGTGCACCATTCAGTTACATGTTGTGGCAGGGTGAAGAGTTGACATTGTATATAATAAGTTTGAGAGTAGTAGCCATGGTTTGTTATTATTCTAGACTATCTCCACGCAATTTCATAATGTGCTAGACAATAAACCATATGTTAACACCTGCTCATTTAGCTGTCGTATACAACAGTAATTTGTATACTGTATTAATTTTGTACATTTCTTCATTAAAAACACAATTACCAGACAACGGACAAATAATTATGGAAAATGCACAATTAGTGATAGAAATAAACTGTAATACGATGGTGATAATGTGTAATGTAAGTAGTAGAATAAGTTTCATGATCAATCTAAAATTAATTAGTCTACACAAGAAAGAGTATATACTAATTATATTACACTTATACGGCAATGGTACTTAATGCATTCCAGTGTAGATCATATTGTATGTGAAAGGAATTTGGAATTACAATTATGTGAACCACCTTTTTGCTCTTAGTTTAATTACTTAAGGTCCGATAGAAATGAAGTACATCCAGATGCTAAACGTCAGGTTAAAATAACTCGAAGGCTGAAGTCTTGTCAAGGATTGAACAGACTACTTGTTTTCCCTACATGTATCTTATAGAAAAACATTCGTTTGTTCTAGTACTACATGTAAAACATTAATGCACTTCTATGCTTTTTTAGTAATCATATATTGTTATATTTTTTCTACAATTGGCGCCCATATAGGTGGTTGTACTCTGCTGCAGAATGCATCCACGCATGAAAACATTAATTCAGATATAACCATATGTCGAGATGAAAATCCTGCTTACGTTTGTAAGAATGCAATGGTCATGCAAGCATTGATCATTTTTTGTTGCAAGCACGAATACACATCACTCTCTCCAACAGTCATGTCCTACCTTATGTTAAAGTAGTCATTTTAAATGTAATCGCGTCACACAAACATATCTGCACTGAGCTAAATATCCTAACTTAAGGCGTTTAGCAAAGCAAGGAAGAAACTCATACGCCTTTTTACGGTATACCCCATGTTTTAAAAACCGTTCTTGTTACATCTCTTCATGTGAGTCTACTCGTCGTTGAAGCAAAATCATAAGAATAAAACCATGAACATCGTCTCTTTTACTTCAGCAACTGATAATTAGCTGCACATGTTTATGACGGATTAAATTCACCATGACCATTTTTCTTTTTTTAAATTTTCTTCATAAAATATCATGCACGCATGTCTTCTAGTAAATCTTAAACAATAAGAGACACTGGTGGGTGATTACATAGAAATTATGACATTGTATGTTGATCAAGTTCCCGATTCTCACATTGCATAACAGTACACGAGGACTCAACACGTTAGTTCATGTAGTAAAAATCGGGTAACGTTGACATCTGGTAATCGACGATTGCCGTCTATCTGCCGAATGTCGATCATTGATACACAGCGGTGATAAGCACAATAGCAGATAGTGACCCTTTTCTTTTGCATTTTTGTTTGCTGCTCATTCCATTTCAACTAATGCATATTTAGAGCTTATACTCCGACACGCTCACTGACTTCTTTCAAAAAGTGTACATTATGTCTGTAAATGTACACTTTTGTGAAATATTTACTCAGACATTGATTGGTCAATTTAAGCTTCAAACTATTTCAGATTAGCATAATTACATTCATGAGCAGTTAAATAAACGTCACAGCTGATTACCGGAAAAATACATTAAAATGACCGTGCTACTGTAAACTGATCCAATTTGCAGTATTGAATTTTAATTAGGTTCTTGGTTAAACTTATTAATAAAACCAAAGAAATGCAGTATTAAATTTTAATAAGTCTCTGGTTGAATTTAATTATAAAACCAAATAATCACAATTTATCTACACCCTAACAATAATGAATATTATAGAACAAATGCTTATCATCGTTGCTTCCACAAAGTTGGGAGCAAAATCCATCAAATTTGAATGATTTTACATTCTAGGTTATCAGAAGGAATACAGCAATACTATAAAAAGGTGTATAAACAGTTTGTAACATACCTTGTGCAACCAACAAACACATCTGAATTATTATTATAATACAAAGTTTGTAAAACAGTTATAACTTTCTATTTGTTTTCCTGAACTCAGTTGATGCCATTTAGAATCAATCGAATATAACATAACACTGTAGTTTATATATCAATTAATATAACACTTCGAAAATGAATGGTTGAACTTGAACATGTGTCAATTCATAATGATGCATTATAATACATTTTAATTGCTATAACATACACTTAAATATGTCTTAATTAACACCAACAAAGCACAAAGCAGTTTCAAATATGTTATAAGAATCGCCTAATTTAAAAACAATCTTGTTTGGAAATAAACATTTATAAATATTTTCATAAATGACAATCGACTATCGTGTTTAATAACCAAATGGATACAAATGATATACACATACATACCTTTGGGCATCAAGCTTTAATCCATGAATGCGGAAAATGATTGCTTTTGTAATCTTAGCTTTAATGTGATGTATAAAAAATTCATGATTTTTACTCAATCTATATATGACAGTTAATCTGTTAGGTGTGTTAGGCCATGGTTATTATGTTTCTTAGAGTCATATTTTCTAAGATTTAAAATATGTTATGCTCATGAATTGTGCTGGAGTAGATTGTAATAATCATTGTCTCTCTGGAGATCATTTAACATTTGTCGGAGTACTGTAAACCTAGAAATTATTTCGCGCGATTATGTCTAGGACAAGAAAAACGCGAAAGTTTCTCGTTTTTTTAAGGAAATTCATCATTTTGGTACGACGTTTATAAGACCGTGTTATAAGTGCTATTTTGTCAAAATATAGAATGTTATGTTTATGTACTTTTTTAATAAAGCCTTTTATGATCACGGTACAATAATGAAAACACTTTTAAAACAAATCTTGAAAACGTGATTTTTTTAACAATACACTTAATATATGAACATGCATGTAAATAGCGCTCTTTATTACCGGGTATGTCATAATACAAAATGATTGATGGTGTCAATAAAACTGTGAAAACATTACCAGCGTAGTTTGCAATTTGTGTAAAAAATACGATAATTTAGGTAACTGTCTACATCAAAAACAGTTTGAGAGGGTTTAACAAAGGTGAGAAACTATAATTAAGAAGCAATTATATACGAACCGAGCAATGTATGTAACAGGTTATAATATCAATAATTTTGTCACTATGCGACTTAGTGTTCGCGGGAGACTTAACACGCGAAAGTTTGTAGCCGCGAATATGCCGACAATCGGCAAAACGCGAAAGTTTGTATCTGCGAAAGTTTCTAGGTTTACATTATAAGACAGATACATAACGAGTGTTTGATCAAAAGTGTCCTCTTACAAGAGTTATAGGATAGTTTTGTAAGGACAAACAACAAATTATCATCGGCTTCGCTTCGGACAATTTCTTATTGTCCTTACAAAACTATCCTATAACGCTTGTACGAGGACAATTTTGATAAAAAACTAGAACTGTATCTTTTACTTATTCCGAACTAGTTTATATTTTCATATTAACGCAAATGAATCGATACATGTTCTTGCTGTTGCAAGAATATAGATATCATGATATAAAGAAATAAATAAATCACGCTACAAAAATGAGTTTGCGCATCGCACGTTTACGTTAAAGTCATATAATCCATGACATCACATGATAAACAATACTTAAATGACATTGATATATAGTGCTAATTATACATTGGAGATGATTCAACAGCCAAAAGTAGTACGACATTTAACCGTGATACACCGAAAATTTAATCACGGAACAGTCCAAAACGTTTGCATAAAAAACAAACAGTCAAATTGCAACACTAATTTTGCAGTTGTTGAAACAAATCATATTACTTAAAGAATAACTTATACAAAACTAATCCAAATCTGTCTCAAAACGAAAGATAAGATTACAATGCAAGTTAGGTTTTTTACCTGGATTAGGAACCAAGATAATTGTTTCTACTCCTTATTGAGTTTTTATCTCTTCAAAAATATTTTTTCCTGGAAATAAATACAGCAAAATAATACGGAAATAATGTATACCCTCATAGTAATAGCATTGTGCTTATAGAGTGCATGTCCATAAATGTCACTTAACTTTATCAGTTTATCAGAATAACAACACGTGGAAACAAAACAATTCATATTAATAGCTTTTGTGACGAAATAGAATGCCTGGTTGTCTGGTAAGCGTTATTCAGCAGCAATTGAACAATACAAATATTGAACATTTTTAAATGAGGTCACGAAACTTCACCGCGTTCTAAATATGTATAGACATACCGTATGATTAAGTAATCAGTTACATTTCATTTCAGTCGAATTCAATCTTTACTTAACAATAGAGTATAACGCTGTCCTTGTTTATGCATTATGCAAAGTAGGGCACTACCACAGATATGCCTTTACAGCAGCTACATATTTGTATATGATAAAAAGTCCGTTTAACGTCAATTCTTGTGAATATACTCGGCATTAATTCTGAATTAGAAATAAAACAACATGAACTGTTGTTCTTCACTTTCAGCAACTGATTATTAGCCTAACACAGAATGTAATGTTTAAATTCACCAAGTAATACTTTTTTTAATTCAACGCAGAATATCAAACACGAAACTCTTCCTGTTTGATCCTCGTAAATCGTAAATACTAATAAATGCTGGTGTGGTGGTTGAACACAAATAACATGTGACCTAGTTTGTTGATTAAATTTCCAGTTTCTGATTCTGATCTCATTAAGAGGACATGCAATTCTGAATAGCACATAACAATACATAATGTGGTTGAACATAATACCCGGTCAGATGTTCTGCTCTGTAATGATCCGGAAAAATAAAATTCTGTGCCATCAGTCCTGGGATGGATATGCTGAAATTTATACAAGTCTAAATGACTATTTCTTCATATTGACATAATATTTCCTTTCTCAGACAAACTGACAATCACATAATTCTAAACATCATCAAACAATACCCCAATGACACATAAAAATCATAATATCCATGCGTCGGTGTTTCGCATGATGAGTACAATGTAATTTAATGCTTTGAACTTAAACACTATTGACAACATTAAGGCTAGCTATGGAGTAAATTATTCGATAATATTGGTTCTAATGCATTTACTGTTGTTTTTTTAAATTCGCTTTGTACTACGTGAAATAACTTTTGGATATACCCCCGTATATGGCGTAAATACACACTTACACATACATACTGTAGCGTACCTAATAATTATGAGCTTAGCAAGGCAAAGTAGAAGCACCGTGTTGTAACAATACTTAGCGGTGAAGTATCACCAAAGCGCGTGCCGAAAAATGCTTTCCTAAATGGTGGGATTTAAAAATGAACAGATATTAAATTGCATCAATAATAAGTGTTATGCGTCAAAATATTGCCATTAAAGTACAGCTTTTTTATTTGAAGTAGTTGTATACAGAAACTGTGTAATGACAAACGTATTGTACATACCTTGTATTTTCTATATACACGGGAGTAAAAATCATGAATTTCTGTTTCAAAATTGAAATTGATACTGACTATACCATAAATGTAATGAACATTACGTCCTTGAAACAATTGCCAACACCAATTAAGTGTTTAAGATACAAGCATAACGTCAGGTCCCAGGGTATTCAAACTCAAGTTAAAAATATAATAGGACAAGAAAGTACAAATTATTTACGCACGTTGTAACGGGAAAATCCCCACATGAATTTGAAATTATAAAACCTGTACTCATTCATGAAAGCAGTCCCATCGCTGACATGAACAATTGATACCATTATACGTTATGACATTTTAGTTTAAATTGAAACATTTGTAAAAATAATAAAGAAAGTTACTTCTGGTCATACACACACATGCATACATACAACATAGTTATTTGGGCTACATAGATGTGGGTATGTGAAACACATTTACTGACATTGCATCAAATATACATGTAGTTACGTTTGTAACTGTCAGTCAGACACTATTTTTGATATGATACCAGCACTATGCTTTGTATTTTGCAAACACTATCAACTACCTTTTATGTAGAAAATTAATCAAAGCACTCAATGACGTGGCCAATTGTATCATGGGAAGACTTTCGCTTAATTTGTTACCGATTGGATGTCTCAATAAGGCTTGTGGTAATTAATTGTCGTCCAATTATTGACTTCATTCATACGACAACATAAATTTATCAGTTTCTTTCTACATTCACAACTTCGTACACTTCTGACATGGAAACTTAAGCACAAATACAACTAACAAGTACTTATATTTTGATATAAGCTCATTGGAATCCTCTCCTGAACGAAACATGCTGTTGGAAGCTGCTCATGACCAGTAGTAGTTCAATGATCTGTATCATTCGACAAACTGTTTCCCAAGGGCGAAGCCCGCGGGTAACAGAACTTTCCGAGGGATGACATTTTTACTGTCGCCTTCAAAGCTATGTGTTATTTATTTTATAACCCCGAACTTGTTTCGTCCACAATATATTTTTGGTAGATATATTTATGTACGAATCGTTACGGGTACGAATGAACTTACTTTCAATTTCGCAAGGTGTAATTTACAGTGAACTCTACAGGAGTCGATTTCATGACGTATTGTATAAATAATATGAGTTAAAGACTTTGTTCTTTATTTCCCCAAGTACTCAAATCGTTTGTAATCAGTTAATTACCTGATTCTTGACAGGATTCAACATCCATCATCTTGGATCGCTAAAAGCGAAAAATAAGCAACTCCAATCTACCCAAAGGAAAATTTGAAGCAAAAAAGTAATAATGTGTTTCAAAGATTCCGTAGATACACCTAATTATTGGAATACTTTTCAGCATCCAATACGTTGCGTGGCATAGAGAACTCGAATTTAAACCATGGTTATATGGGTGGAATACGCCGCCATGTTTGTTTTTGCATTTATAAATATACCACGTTACATGAAAAGTACTGTCAAAAAAGTACTATCACCTTGCTGACAGTAACAAAATGTTCAATTACGTGGTGTATTGAACGGTTTGATCGTAATAGTAAGAATACTATAGTGCGTTAGCGACTAAGCTGGACCCCATAAACATTAAATATCTTATAAAATAATTATGCAGTTTTATTGAAATTTGGCACAGTTAACTTAATAACCTTTGCCAACTCTGTGTTTAAATTTCAGATTTTTTTACTGTCTAATTAATGTTTTTCCCATTGGGACTAATGTATTATTTTTGGTTTTTTAATCAACAAATAGACAATGAGTAAAATAAGCTTTTACGATCAGCTAGTTAAGATTATGCTATTGTATTATGTAACAACCATAACGGTATAATTTTATAACTTTGATTTACATTTGTCCGATCATCAATGTTTATATAGTTGAGGCCCATTTTCTGATTGGAAGGATCATTCACACAAACAAGAAATACATTGCTTTTCTTGCAAATATTGCTACGAAGTTTCATCAGTTATACAAACTAAAGTACACGTTCGTGTATGAGCCTCATTATATATTTTTTCAACAGTCACTGGTGTGTGACTAAATGTACAGTTATACTGGACCGAATTGTTCACCTTTGCTGTTCCTATCACTTCCAATACCCATACGTATTTACCCTGTTTTAGACTCAAAATTTTGCATTAGGCGTCTATGCAAATTACACGTTTCTGTGGACCGAAACTTCCGTTTTATTTTATGAGAGTTGGTAAGGGTGTTTTACGAAGACATACCCATTTTCGCTCTAATCGGCATTGTACATTTTAAGTTATTTAAGGTTTATGGGGGTCCAGCTTAGTCGCTAACGCACTATACCTGTTTGTCTATGGAAAATTAACATTACAAAAAAGTGAGGGATAATAATAATCAATGTTCACCTGCGGACTTTAACATTTGGCTGGCTTAGAAAGAGGAGATCTTTTAAAATTAATGTACGGCCTTACAAAATTAAAGCATAGGTATTTAACATTTGCACGACCAGGCATCTCGTATGAGCATATTATGAAGAAAGTCGGAACTTTGACCAAACTGAATTTGAAACAGCTTGTTTTACCCTAAGTAAAGTGTAACGTTTAGACAGTTTCTTTCTTGTTTTGTCAAAATATCAATTTTGACATTTTCATTTAAAGTCAGCGTTATACTTACTCAGGAAGCTTTATACAGTATATACGGTCCATGACTTACTAGGGATATTTTCAAACACCCTTGATCATTAAAGGAGTATTTGTTTAAATGGTATGACCCGCATTATAAATGAAACATACAATGGACGAGTATAAGAATTTAGATATGTTTACGTTCTATCACATACTATTTGGAAATACTTTTTTTATTTTAAACGGCTTTTAGTAGTAAGCGCTGAAGTTAAACTAATGATACTACACATATAATCACCTTACTATTTACTCCTTTATTCCAACAGCTCTTCTGATATAATATGTTTGCTTATTGTTGACATATGTTTATCTCCAACTGAACTGTCTTATTATTTCGTCCAATGACTTATTTGTCCCAAGAAATGGTTACGTTCTTATCTTTAATAAAACTCTCTCTGTGAGAAAACTAAAACTGTAAGCGCCAAATACCTCTCTAAAATGTACCTATAGGGAAATCAAGGTAATGTATCCAAGTATCACGACATTGTTATATTCATTCTGCTTTCCTGTATTACTTTGAGTTATTAGTTGGAGGACGGTCTGGTAATATTCGCGTTTACTTCATTAATAAGGATATTTATTAGATCATTGTTGACACTGTCCCGCGCTACTGTGTGTCGTTTTCGTAATTGCTTTGGATTGGTTATACATGTCGATCTCTTCATCTTCATCTGCGTACGTTTGGATTAGATGTATGTATAACAGGGATAGGACAAATGTGGACAGAAAAACAGCTACTCTACCGGATGTAACCAGCGTGGTACAATGAAACGAGTCCTTAATATTATACAAGCACACATTTGCATAGCGATGAATAATTTCGCCCTTGTAAAATGGAACTACGTGTAGTAAATTTATATATTGAAAGTAAACATAACAGGCTAACATTAGTAGAACAAATGCGATGAGACAGAAATATCTAACCTACCGGAAGAAGACAGCATAATGAGTGTAGTTATACGATGTGTTTCATGGTTCAGCCTGTAAAATGGGTTCGCTGTTTAAAAAAATAAAATAGCTTTCAGACAGTAATTTGCTGTTTTGAAGTACAGTCGAACTTCGATGCTTCGAACAGTACTTGCCTCGAACACCCCAGATGCCTCGAACTCGTTCTCCGGTCCCGTCAAAATCCCTTCTTTATTCATGTTTTATTACATGTTTGAGAAAATACCTAATACTTATAGGTCCGTATTTACTTAATGAAGTAATGTATTGAATATAAAGTCGGCCAATCGTAGGTTGTTAATGTATGAGTGCTATATACGATGTAACCTTACATTTAATTTTATCAAAACACTTAAGGTTTGTCCGATAGAAAATGAAATACTTCCAGTTGCTAAACGTTAGGTTAAAACAGCTCGAAGACTGAAGTCTTGCCAGGATGGACAATACTATTTGTTTTCCCTAAAGGCATCTCATCGCCGATACTTTTTCCAAACGCTATAAGTACGTCACTGGTCTTCTGTGTCATATTAATAACCATATATTGCTATAACCCTTCCTTAATTGACGTCCATAAATGGTGTTGTAC
Organism: Spisula subtruncata; assembly: GCA_963678985.1. Classification (NCBI taxonomy): domain Eukaryota; kingdom Metazoa; phylum Mollusca; class Bivalvia; order Venerida; family Mactridae; genus Spisula; species Spisula subtruncata. The sequence continues at coordinate 24,178,080 of OY787672.1, read as the reverse complement.
TTTGGCTAAAATTGCAACAAGCAGTGAAAACATTATTTCAAGTATAGCTTTGAGTCGAGATGAAATGACTGATGTTAAGGAGAAAGTCCAAGTAACTGTCCATTCCTGAGAAATAATGGAGACGAGGCCCCGAAGTTGCCGAGTTTTCATTATTTCTCAGGAATGGACAGATACGCGGATTTTATCTGACTTAAAATACACCATTACTGTCAAATGTAAATTTGATTTTCTGTAACGATGCTGTAAATATCAAAATTGAAAGAAAAATGCACTTTCCCAAAAAAGTCACCCCTGATGTACCTCTTAAAAATAAAAGATTAAAAATATGAAAATGTCTGAGCGAGAAGATTATGCTTCTTCATGAAACCAGTGAACTAATACAATAACTCTCCATTACTTTAATAATGGTGTGTAGTCCAAACAAACACATCTTGTGAGTTATGTGTTACACGATCAAGCAATGGTCATTTACCAAGTGTCACTTGATGTTATAACACGGTGGACATTATAAAGACTATTAATGTTTCAGTCAGAGTATATATTGTCGTGCATAAACTATACATGGATATTTGTAATTGATATGCACCTTGATGGACATAACTACAGTGTTTTAAACATGTTTTTATAAAGCATAGAGCTGTATTTCTGTATTTGCACAGTCATTTAAATTAAAGTATTAATTAATGTATACAAAAATTAGTATATATACTTGTGGGAGCAGTGTCTATCAGATCGATGTTGGTTGCCACGCCCACAAGAGAGAAATAGTCTCCCCAGTGAGACGCGAACGTTTCATTAGGAAGACCAATGACCAGGGGAAGTTAATGTCAAAGGTAGAATGAGCGGCTGAACAGCTGAAAACAGCCCTCGTAAATTGGTAGCTTAACTTTTTTCTTACGCTCCAAAATTTAATTTGCATGTTCATTAATTCAAATTTAGGAGTCCAATCGGCACATGTTTTCCTGGATTATGGGCCTTGCATGACCAAAAACAATTAAAAATTAGTTTGTACGTATTATTATATTCAAACAGTTTTCATCGGATCATCTCAAAACCTAGTTGCAATGTTTATGGACATTCTAATGTAGGTTAAGGTCAATTATTTCATTGTCAGTATCATGCTGAAGATCGGGTGTCATGATTCAGTGATAATTTTGGCCCTTAGGAATTTATAAAAAACTGTAATTGCAACTCATAATTGTCATGGACACGCGAACGTACAACGTGCAAAATAACGTCATTTAATATCACACTAGCATCATCTTGATTTCTTTATTCCTTGTGCGCGTACCACCTTAATAGCTGAAATTATGTCATGTTTATAGTTATTTAGTTACAGCGGGTTGATTTCATTTTCTAGTTTCGTTGTGGATTGAGCATTTTTATCTGTGTTCGGCTCTTGTGCTGCCTTTCCCGCGATTTGTATTGCCCTTTTTGTGAACACATACATTAAATAATGCACCTGTCAGTTACATCCACGGCACAAACCTCTGGGTATGGCTGCGTTTTTTTATACCTTCAAGATTTTCACGCACTGCCGGGGAAATGTTGGGATTTTTTCCACCGAACCAATACCTTTGGGACAATATTTAATTATTATCTGCCCCCGCATGGGCCGTTGGAGGGAGGGAGTTTTGAAAACCCAAAAGTAAATTTCCCGGCCCATCCCTAGGGATGGAGTGCAATGAATGCAACTGACTGGTGCATAATATAGACATTATTTACAATAATTCTCAATTACTTTAATAATGGTGTGTAGTCCAAACAAACACATCTTGTGAGTTATGTGTTACACGATCAAGCAATGGTCATTTACCAAGTGTCACTTGATGTTATAACACGGTGGACATTATAAAGACTATTAATGTTTCAGTCAGAGTATATATTGTCGTGCATAAACTATACATGGATATTTGTAATTGATATGCACCTTGATGGACATAACTACAGTGTTTTAAACATGTTTTTATAAAGCATAGAGCTGTATTTCTGTATTTGCACAGTCATTTAAATTAAAGTATTAATTAATGTATACAAAAATTAGTATATATACTTGTGGGAGCAGTGTCTATCAGATCGATGTTGGTTGCCACGCCCACAAGAGAGAAATAGTCTCCCCAGTGAGACGCGAACGTTTCATTAGGAAGACCAATGACCAGGGGAAGTTAATGTCAAAGGTAGAATGAGCGGCTGAACAGCTGAAAACAGCCCTCGTAAATTGGTAGCTTAACTTTTTTCTTACGCTCCAAAATTTAATTTGCATGTTCATTAATTCAAATTTAGGAGTCCAATCGGCACATGTTTTCCTGGATTATGGGCCTTGCATGACCAAAAACAATTAAAAATTAGTTTGTACGTATTATTATATTCAAACAGTTTTCATCGGATCATCTCAAAACCTAGTTGCAATGTTTATGGACATTCTAATGTAGGTTAAGGTCAATTATTTCATTGTCAGTATCATGCTGAAGATCGGGTGTCATGATTCAGTGATAATTTTGGCCCTTAGGAATTTATAAAAAACTGTAATTGCAACTCATAATTGTCATGGACACGCGAACGTACAACGTGCAAAATAACGTCATTTAATATCACACTAGCATCATCTTGATTTCTTTATTCCTTGTGCGCGTACCACCTTAATAGCTGAAATTATGTCATGTTTATAGTTATTTAGTTACAGCGGGTTGATTTCATTTTCTAGTTTCGTTGTGGATTGAGCATTTTTATCTGTGTTCGGCTCTTGTGCTGCCTTTCCCGCGATTTGTATTGCCCTTTTTGTGAACACATACATTAAATAATGCACCTGTCAGTTACATCCACGGCACAAACCTCTGGGTATGGCTGCGTTTTTTTATACCTTCAAGATTTTCACGCACTGCCGGGGAAATGTTGGGATTTTTTCCACCGAACCAATACCTTTGGGACAATATTTAATTATTATCTGCCCCCGCATGGGCCGTTGGAGGGAGGGAGTTTTGAAAACCCAAAAGTAAATTTCCCGGCCCATCCCTAGGGATGGAGTGCAATGAATGCAACTGACTGGTGCATAATATAGACATTATTTACAATAATTCTCAATTACCTGTTAACACATTTATTAAAAATAACTCCATTTTTTGTTAACGCAACATAATTATGTGTGTTATGTCTTTCAGGAATGGAGAGTTATCTTAACAATAACTCTCCATTATTTTGTATACACATAGCATTAAATGTGTTTACAAAATAATGGAGAGTTATTGTTAAGACAACTCTCCATTCCTGAAAAATAATGGAGAGTTTATGGATAGGTTATTTCCCTGGGTGTATTTTAATGTCTTGTAAGCATTCAGTAGTCATGCAAATATTGAACAATATTTATTGCAGTCACGAATACACACCACTGTCTCAAACTGTTACGTCATACATTTTGATATATGAATCAGTTTAAATGCATTCGCGTCGCAATCAAAAACTGCATCGAACTAAAAACGCTACTTATGGCATTTAGCAATGTAAAGAAGAAACCGATACGTGTTTTAAAGTAGCCTTTTATTTCATTTGGTAAAACAACTTCCTTGAGACATTATTTGTTGTCAACATAATTACGTTATTAGTGTCAATGCGATATTAAAAAAAATAAAACCGTTTACTTTGCATGTGTTTCTTCAGCAACTGGTTATTAGCTTGTAATTTTTATCACAGATTAGATTCACTTAGTATCGCTTTATCTTTTTTTGATTCTACATAAATATCAAGCACGCGACTCTGCTTGTTTGTTTCTCGTAAATTTTAAAAATTAAGAGACACTGGTTGTTAGGTTTATTACACAGATCACATGATTGTGTAAGGTTGTATCCTTGGTTACAGATTGCCCATCATTGTCATGAAAACCAGAAGTCTACGTCATAAGTCGTATTCGCATTATCTGTGTGCGTTAGCTGTATTTGATACGTTTACTCTAATTGTACGACCAATTAAGTGTGTGGGCGAATATTACGTCAACTATCTCGCTTAACCAGGAGTGATTCAAAAGTTCAACAGTGGTGGTTGTATACATAAAATTTTATCTGACATATAATTACATTAATCAGTTCATGTCTTGTTGAGTTTATGGCGTTAGAAAGACTTCTTACTGTATGTTTCCGTTTATACGACGGATTCTACAAAAGTCAATGAGTGCCGTCAAACTGATGCTGAGCTGGCAGATATGGTGTATCAATCATTCATCAAATGAATTTGCTTGTACCCGGGTTAGTTAGCTTTAACGTCACAGTGTGAACTGTGTAGAAATTGACATATTTATTGTTCAAAGAAATTAGTTTGAAAAAATACCTCAATTTGTGCTTGTATTCATTTAAAAATATATTTAAATGTTTACATTTTTCATATATCATTGGGACTACTTTGTCCGCCCAAGTGTGCTTTATACATGTATTTGTTATTTGATCGATATGAATTAAAGATTCTGATGACGGAATGTGTTTTACAAGTTATTCAAGAGATTTGGGTCATGTGATTAAAAGAATCTAACACTAGTTGACAATTGATAAAAAGTCTTATTAAAGTCGTTCATTAAAACGTAATATAGGCTCGCTATAGGCTCGCTTCATTACATTTTCCGAGACTCTTTTAATAAAAGTTTATATCAATTGTTAACTAGTGTTAGATCATCTACGTCTTCCGCTTTATTAAAATGTATGATCCATCTTATACTGAATGATCCGGGTAAATGGAATCTGGGACTGTTAGTCCGGGGACGGATATGCTGAACTTTATTCAAGTTTAAATGTCTGTTTCTTCCGATGGACGCTAGCTTTCTGTCTGCCCGTTGCGTTTTAACACGTTAGTATTACCAAATGTTTGAAGTGAAGGGGGAGTTTTCGACCAAAATGATCACAATTTCCGAAAATACCAGCTTTACAAAGTTACACACGAACAAAAATAATAAATAATAATATTTCGTTAGCGGTTTACATTTACTTGCTGCAGTTTACATTGAGTTTTATCAATAACATCTCCACCAAAACGAGAATTCATGATGCAGCCCGATGCATGATAGTCAAGAAGACTAACATACGATATTTAGATTGCGTGCAGTTTAATGAAACTATTTGCTATTCCACTTGATACAATTGCGCCGTGAACAATCATTACTCAACCAATGCTATTGACATTGCTATGATTTTACACGATTATCCATGATGCATTATTACTGTTTGAACATGCAATCGTCTGCAATTCATCTTTACTTATGGTAAAAACAAGCTTTTATAGCTTCATTTTGGTCAACATGACAAGTTCCGAATTTCATAAAAAATAGGTTCATTAGAAGCGAATGGTACTGGCGATTTCAAATATTTATGAGTCTTATAAGGTCGTAAGTAGTAGTCACGACCTTCACATTCTAAGCCATCGATATGCAGACATAGAAGAGATTTATCTACATTAATCACCGGCCTAAACAATCACGCATCTCGCAGACATTTTACTACAACATGCACGCTACGACAACAGGTGTTGCCACGATTTTCAGGTTTCGTCATATGTATATTCCCCTAGAGTACAATATACAGCAAATTAGCCTAGATTGTTATTTGACGTCACATTTTTTTCTCATTTGTTTCGTAAAGGTGATTATATTTCGTAGATCCTAGTTAAATATTACATTTTGAATCAAGTTATATTGTAAGATGTGTTTCTAATTGTTTCTGAGAGCTGATAGATTTATTAGGTCATAGTAAAATAATACATTTCTAATTATATTATATCATTGTTTTTTTCTCATTTGTTTTCATCTCAATAAATTGATTCATGAGTTTCTGATTTTATGTTGACGGATATGTTTCCATTTATTGAGCTGGATAGAAAAATATAAGTCATCAAACATTTGAGGGAAACAAAATAAACCACCAAAAAGTTGATATTGAATCGTTGAAAATATCAATGTGAGTGGGGTAAACAGCGTGAATATTTCAAACGTTCGATATCTTGAAACGTCAGATAAAAATCAATAGTATTTAAAATGGCAAAAATATTCTGTATTTTAGAGATAATGAAAAAGCTCATATATATGTATAGACTTATGTTAAAGATGAAGAACAATCAGCTGTAATTCTAACTATTGAATATGCTAACAACTGGAAATGGTTTGAATGATACGAAATAATTCAACAATTTTATGTGGAACTCATTAATAAGATTAAATACATCTACATTTTAATGTGTTTTGGTAATGATCCCGAAATACCACGCTCTGTACTAACGGTGGCCATATAATCTCCCGCCAAAATGCAATTATCTCGAAATAGAATATTCTGCGTATGTATGTCAATGTCAGTGGTTTCTCGGAATAAAACTGAACAATACTGGGAATTATATTCGATATAGTGCCAAGTAACAAACGAGCAAGTTTGGACGTATTGTTTGGAAATGAACGCAAGTACAAATATGTCAACAGAAAGTATCACATGACCTTTAGAATTCTGTACTTAGATCTATTCTAACGATTCGTCATAGATGCTAAATCATAGAACATGTATCTCATATTCAACCTTATATGTTTCAATAGAATTTAATGCGCAATACCAATTTTGGCCAGTAAGTGTGGCCTATTACAGTAATCTGCACGTGCCCACATTCTTAGCGCGTAACCTACAAAATGTATATTTCCATGATTATAAGATTAAATCCAGTTTAAATATAATAGATAAAACAATTTAATTCATCTAATGTTATCACATGATTCGTTTTAAACCGTCCCAGTAGGATTTAACATTAATAAAAAACTGCATTCTTATACAAATGGTCCCTAGTTGTACATGAGCAATTATATACATGAAACAGCATCAGTCTTGACAGTGTAAAGAAAACTTTCTGTCAGTATGGAGTTTTTTCATGAAAGCATAATATTTAGTAATAACAGAAATATTATGCCCGAGGCGAAAGTTTTTACTGCATATTATAATATTGTTGGCAACAAGTAACCAGAAATGTGTGCATAAAAATACATTGTATATATAACATAGGGCATAGATAAAAGTGGTTCAATACTACAATCGATTGTTACCACTTATGCTCTTCAAACCGGAGTAAGATAATATTAAATCATGTAATACAACGGTTTTCCATAAATGCTTATGTCCCGATGAAAACCGTCTTCAAACAAACTAGTTTTGTCAATTAAAGGGGTCGTAATTAAGTTGTAATGATTCAAATGTTTTTATGGTTTAGCATAACAAACAGGGTATGCGAAACCCAGAGAGGAAAGGACGCGATCAACCTAACCAGTCAAGCACAGGAATCAGAAACAAAACATCACAACTATTGTCGATTCAAAGATGTCTGTCAGAACCGCCTGAATGTTTCATTTCTGAATAGCTAAATGCAGTAAGTATAACCACTACACTATAGGACCTAATTAGAGTTTTAATCATGTAAGTGTGTTTATGATGGTAGAATTTAATCATGAGAAACCTGTAAAAATCGCCCGGGTTGAATGTTTGTTTACGCGGTTGTTACACAGACCTTTGATTCAACTATACACTGAACAATGCTCACACATAAGCCAAAGAAACAATCAACAAGTCCGCGCCGTAAAAATACAGGATGACCCAAATTAACAAAGAAATGATAGAAGAGCGGTTATTGAATTAGACCGAAAGTTCCCCCAAAGTCCCGCTACATGGCGACAAAACAGCACAAGCCCACGCCAAAACGGCGACCACATGAGGCATAACAACCCCTGTGTGTGACCTAGTTAAAAACACTAATGACAGGGATTTAACGTTATTTAACTTAGGCCCGTATTCACATGTCGTTCCTCCACTCCAACTCGACTCACCCTAACCTAGGGGAGCATCAAGTGTAGCTGGAGTGACGGTCGAGTTAGTGAAGCTAGAGTGGAGATTTGGTATTCACATACATTTATCGACCTCCACTTTCTCGAGTGGGTGACCGTTATAATACATGGTAGGATAGTAAACTGTGTAAACAATCCATTATAAATTATTGAATAGGTTTTTTTTAGTTTCGGTGCATTTTCATGATATAAACAAAGTCAAATTCTAATTTTGATGACGTTATGTTATATGAGATGAGTACTTATTTGCACTCACAAAAATAAGACCTTAGTTTGAATACACAATAATAATAATAATAATGATAATAAGATTATAAAAAAAGTTGGACCCATTTACATTAAATTTAGATGTAATTGCATGTAGTGTAAATTAAACGCATACTTATTAATGTGTTGACAATAATACAATAAACATCAAATTAAATGTAAGACAATATACACGAATTTTAAAATATACCGTGCCATAATCCAGAATTGTTGTGGAAGCAGGCCAAATAATATCATATCGATATGAATTCCACAGACCGTTGGGCAGGAAGTTTCAGATTAATAATTTAGAAATCATATGAAATAAAATCGGTTACTCTTTTTATCAGAAGTTCACTCTCCTGTGCCATTTGGTGGGCAACTTACTACAGATACAACGCAGTCAAGCCAGGTCACTTGAACGCCAATACTTCATAGAATGTCATTTTGAGAGCGACAATGGTGCACATGTATATAAATAATGAAATACATATCAAGTATACATCTAGAATATGCATGTACTTATTTATCTAAAGTTGATTGCGAAACATTCTTTTTACAATTTATTTCAACCATTCTCGACACACAATTCTTAATTATATTCATCGTCTAAACTGTATCAATAAACAAAAAGAGAAGAGCTCAAAGTTTGTGCCTATTATACAGAAGGTCTTCGTTGTGACGACATATTCCTCATATTTGCAAGTTTGTGTGCATTGAGAAGGGCTAAAATGTTCTGTCCGACAAAAGTTATGTTTAATCTTCGGTGTGGCGTGATATGGAATCGAACCCGTATCCCAACACTCGACACGGGCACATTGGTGATTGAAACGGAAACAACATACATGTTTGTGTTACAAGTGACCACGCTTTTATTTTAATGAAAATATTTTAGTTATCTTCACGGGATGAAAAGCATTAAAAGGCAATTATTAAATATATCAATCCATATATAAATGCACATGTATACTAAACGTATTTAAAAACGCGACACTGGGGTATGTTGTATTATTGCAAACGATTCAAGTTAATGCCTATATTTGAAAAATGTAAGTTAAGGATCAATTTATTGCCGTCATTTTGGTACCAAAATAATAAAAATCAGATGAGTATTAATAAATATATTGTACAATCAATAAGTCGATCCAGAAAACGAAAGTCGCATTCTGACCATTTGGCAATAGGTATAGCGCCGATCGATGTATTCAAATTGTGCGGGCTTATGTTTGACGGAAGCACCATGGCTAAATTTAGTTCGATGTTTTTGTAGCGCTTATTATGTCAGTAGGACACATTTAAAACCCACGAGGTCGAATGGATCCATTTATGGTACTATCTGAAGCCACGAATTCGGCTAAGTCATCTTAACACAGTACATGACCTCCAAGTTGCACTACAGATGGAATGGCGACAGATCCCTTAGGCATTTATTCGAACATTGTGCAGTTCTATGAGACAGCGATGTGTTGCTGTTAGGAACGCTGGTGAAGGACACTGCCTATTTTAACACTTTGATGAACTGTGGGGAGCGGTGGCCTAGAGGTAGGGCGAGCGCTTCGGTTTCGAGAGGTCCCGGGTTCGATCCCCCTCTGCACCACTGGTTAAAATCTCCGAGTAAGACCCACAGCTCCACTCCACCATGGTGTAAAATGATACCTGTGAGGGCAGTGTATATTCCTGGGCGCCGCAGATCGATGTTGGCTGCCACACCACAGGAGAGAAATAGTCTCCACAGGGAGACACGAGTGTAGGTTTCCATATGTAGCCCAATGACCAGGAAAGTTAAATGTCAAAGGGTGCTTGAGCGGCCTAACAGCTTAAAAGAGCCCTAGAAAATTGGTAACTTAACTTTTTAACTTATTAAATACTCATCATGTTGTGACATGTTAGTGTTACACATATGTTAATCAGGGATCATTTCAGTGAAATCAAATGTATTCATTTTTATGGAATAAAATCAATGTAGTCTTAAGCATCCTTAATAACCAATAGCAACGTTAGGAGATTTCTATTTCTGGGAATATGGTTTGCGTTCTTGTACGATATAGACACATTTTAAATAATTGGATACACGTATGTCATTTATTCAATTTAATTTAGAATATTTGTATAAAGTTAAGACTATCCTTACGTAGCCTAAACATTCGACTTTGTTATTCAGCAGTGCACTCGATACGCCAATAGAGATGTTACTTTCGTTTTCTGGACCAATGTCTTATTCGCGCTATAATTTATGTAATACCCGTTGGATTTTAATACATTTGGTATCAAAATGACGACATTAAATTCACCTTTACGGAAATATCAAGATATTTGATATAGGAACTCGCTGTCCTAAAATATATCAACATACCCAAGTGTCGCGTTTTTAAATCCGTTAACCATATGCATTTTTGTATTCATGCTACTTATATTATACACCTGAATACAATACACCATGTTATTTATTAACATCGCACTAAAAGTACAAAACTTAAATTCCACATATTTCAGACATGTACTGCAGCTTAACTTTAAATAGTTCAAAAATATACTTTAGGATCACAAAATATTACACAATTTATATTACAAAATGTGTATTTTAGGTTCGTTGGTTTATTTATCTTGAAAATACAATAACGTTATTAGTCAAACATTCGTGTGCTGAATCGGTATTCACATAACCCTACTTGAGTGTAGCTGGAGTCACTGTCAAGTGACCGTTTCGCCCACTCGAGAAATCCCTACTCAGTCGAGTCGACTCCAGCGTCACTTACCGTTGTGAATACCAATTTCTAGTTAGGTCGGATGCCCACTCAAGCGCACGGACGAAACGATCATTAAAATCGGATTATCTTAGCGAGTGAGAGTGGAGGGACGGTCGAGCAGAGGATGTGAATATGGCCCTTAGATATGCACAACTACGGGCCATATTCACATCTTCTACTCGACCGTCCCTCCACTCTCACTCACTGAGATAATCCGATTTAAATGATCGTTTCGTCCGTGCATTTGAGTGGGCATCCGACCTAACTAGAAATTGGTATTCACAACGGTTAGTGTCGTTGGCGTTCATTCGACTGAGTGGGGATTTCTCGAGTGGGCGAGACCGTCACTTGACTGTGACTCCAGCTTCACTCAAGTAGGGTTATGTGAATACCAATTTAGCGTATGAAAGTTTAACTAATAATGTTATTGTATTTTCAAAATAAATAAACTAACGGGCCCTTGTGAAAGCATGTGTTGCTCAATATACAACCATAAATATATATTTTGTAATATACATTTTGTAATATTTTGGAATCCAAAAGTAAATTTTGGAACTTGCAGAACATGTCCGAAATACGTGGAATTTCAATTTAGTAGTTTTACGGCGTTAATAAAGTACATGGTGCATTGTATTCATGTAAATAATATAAGGAATATGAATACGGAAATTCATGTACATTTATATAATGATTTTAATCATTGCCTTTTATTGCGTTTAATCCCGTGAAGATAACTGAAATAGTTTTTTTAATTGAAAACGTGGTCACTTGTAAGACAAACATGTAACTATTCTGTTTCCTATGTTGCAATCATTAATGTGCAATAATGTTGTCTCCGCGTCAAGCGTTGGGGTACGGGTTCAATCCCATGTCACGCCATACAAAAGATTACATATAAATGGTATAAATATTGCCCTCACGAGACGTTCAGTATAAGGCAATTACTTTTCTATTTGTTTATCGATACAATTTTGACAATGATATAAATAGGAATTGTGTGTCGAGAATGAAATAATTTAGTTCATGTATTAGATAGATGTACACTTAATATTTATTAAATTATTTTTATACACCATGGTCGCTCTCAAAATGACATTCTATGAAATATGGCGTTTAAGTGACCTGGCTTTGATGCGTTGTATATGTAGGAATTTGCTCACAAAATGACACATGGCGGTGAGCTGCTGATAAAAACAGTAACCGAGTTTAGCTCATATGATTTCTAAATTATTAATCTGAAACAACCTGCCAAACGGCTTGTGGAATTCATATTGATATGATACTATTGAGCCTGCTTCCACATCAATACTGGACACGTTCTCATTTGAAACTCGTGTTTATTGTCTAACATTTAATGTAATGTTTATTTTATGATTGGAAACATTGTAAATATGCATTTAATTAAGGCTACATGTAATTACATCTAAATTTTATGTAAAAGGTTCCGAATTATTTTTACAATCTTATTATCATTAAAATGATTGTGTATTCAAAATAAAGTCTTATGTTCATCTCATATAACATAAAATTATTCAAAATTAGAATTTGACTTTGTAAATATCATGTAAATTCACCGAAACAAAAAAGCTATAGGTGATTCAAAGATGTCTGTCACAACCGGTAAACAAACATTCAACCCGGGTGATTTATTACAGGTTTCTCAGGATTAAATTCTACCATCATACATATACTTATATGATTAAAACTCTAATGGTCCTATTGCATAGTGGTTATACTTACTGCATTTAGTTATTAAGAAATTAAACATTCTGGCGGTTTTGACAGACATCTTTGAATCGACAATATCCGATAATTACACAGTTTACACAGAGTACTGTCCTACCATATATTATAACGGTCACCCACTCCAGAAAGTGAAGGTCGATTATTGTATGTGAACACCAAATCTCCACTCGAGCTTCACTAACTCGACAGTCACTCCAGCTACACTTGAGGCTCCCTTAGCTTAGGTCGAGTCGAGTTGGAGTGGAGGAACGACATGTCAATTTGACTTTAACATAATGGGCAATGTATGAACCGGACGGGAAATAACATTACTTATTTCTAGCAACTACACTGAGCAATGCCCACACATAAGCCGAAGAAACAATTAAAAATTCACATCCCCGCCGAAAAAATGCAGGATGACCCAATTTCACGAAGAAATGATATAATAACGGTTATTGCATGAGACCGAATTAAACGCAGCCTATGCTCGACCAAGTTCCCTAAGGCCCCGCTGCACGATGAGCCAACCGCACAAACCCGTGCCAAAAAAAAACGGCGACCAAATGAGGCACAACCACTACCGGACCTAGTTTAAAACACCAATGAGAGTGACTTAACTTTAATACGACCTAAAGAGGCGCAACTACGACTTGACCTAGTTTACAATTATGGGCAAGGTAGGAATAGTTTTTTTTCAGTTTTCTATTTTCACTATAAAGTTGACGATACATAAAGAAAGCAAGGTTGCCAAGGAGGCTTCCGCATTGAACGGACAGTGACAATTGTCACTGGGGTTTGAACTACATGTAGTTTACGGTGCACCAAACCTCACACTCACCTCAACGACAACCTTATAGAACAGGCTCTGATCTCCCGAAACATCTCAATTTGAGCTAAATCTCATCTCTTATAGTACCATGTATCGCTTGGATAATTTCAGTGGGAGAATTGACTCAAAATTATCATCAAAATCATCAAACATTATTCTTAATTGATAACAGTAAATTATAAAGATTTCTAACTTCAGATTTATCTCATAGTCAGACTTTGATTTTGACAAAATCTCAATTTGAGATGAGATTTCTACTTGAGATGTTTCGGGAGATTGGGGCCAGGACAGTGTAAATAAAAGTGTCCTGCCATGTAATACCCCGAACAAAGAGATTGGTAATTAAAGAATGTAAAACATGGAACATTATATTAACAAGCCCCGTTTAGTAGCACAGAAAATACGTAATGACCTATCCGAAGTAAGCGTAACAAGAGAGCAAAACATATAAGGGCAGGACAGGATAACGCAACAGACAAGCATCAACACCTACCGTCCAAAAAGGCTTAAGGTTACTTAATAGAGTCTGAATATTATCCGGTCATCGCACAATGGAATAGGGAGCATAATGGCGAACTGTAAATTGGTCCACAACCAAAAATGCAGTCCGTTGCAAAATTAAAGGGTTGCAACCTCTACACATCATGAAAGTGGCCATGACCCAGAGTCTTACAAAATTTAAAAAGCACATCAACTTAAATTTCAGGCCGAGACAGGCCTTGTTGCAGAAGAGTTTTTAAATTAGGCCACTATTACGCCTGTACAATTTTGTAAAAGTTTTACCAACCAAATTAATGGAAGCGAAAGCCTTGCTGCAGTTATTTATTTGTAATATATGATTTCTAGTATTAAAATATTCCACATGGGAACAAGCTCTAGCAAAGCGAATCAATTGAGAAGCATACACACCGTATGAAGTATGAAGCCCGTATGAAGCCCGTAGTAGGCCCAAATTTTCAACTGTTTTTAGTCTATGGCCACCTGGACCACATATATCATTGTAAAGAGGGACATTTAAGCTTCAAATAATGCAATAAAAAAGGGGGTCATGCATCTTCTAAGAAAGTTTTTGTCCTTCAAACATGGTTTATCCGTTTTCACACATGTCCGGATTATAAGTTCCGGGTTTTACCCTAGTCTACTTTCACTTTGGTATCAAGACCAAAACAGTACAATAATACAAATATTACAGTTTTACTACATCACATGCATATTTACCAACCATTTAAGCTCAATTTCATCATTCAAATCCACATTTGTCAAGAAATATCTCCATTTACAGGCAAACCAAAGTTTTTTTGAGGACTACTTGAGTGTATCACCACTTGGTCCGCGGAGGCATTTAGTGGTTCTTTACCTCATACCCGCACCTGGTTAACCAATATAACAAATAATATGTTTGAGTGAGAAATTGACAACGATCACCATCTGACATTGGTTGCAACTCTCATTTTGTCGCATTTTATCCGCTTCTGTTATACGCTCATGTAAGATACTCTATGTATTACAACATGTGGCAAGCCAAATGAGCATAGTCCGGTGCATAGAAAGTATTCATACAGTTTTTATGTAGGAACAAATGAGAATTGTGAGACATAACATGGAATTCTCAAAAACATTATGCTATTGTAGAATGAACACACAAGTTAATTGTTTCATATACGCATGTGTTTTTATGCTTTATTAATACAAAAACATGTAACTATACATTATTACATTTGTATTTGTTAAGACAATGTATATTATGGCACACCTTGTATAACGTATAATTACCAATAAGTTGCACTTGCAAAGGCCGGTAAGTGGTTTAGGTGTAGGCTGACAAGTATCGAAGGAAATTGGTTCAGGATTTGTATCTATTCACGGCTGCCACCAACGACTGCCGGAAATAAAAGAGACTATTCCGTATCTGTTTGTTCGTATGGATTAATTCCAATGTGCCGTTACTGTACAAATATCTATGTCAGTACATTTTTGAGTACAAATAAGCCGATGAAAGTTCCCGTAAAACAAGAAAATTACATCTACTCAGGATACAGACGTTCTGTTGTTAATGTGATTTAGAGACAATTACAACTTACAACCTACCATCTACATACATCAACACTTCTTGTAAAACACCACTTTGTAATAAAACATAAAATTTAATGTAGTCTATAAAACATTATAATTTATTTTGTTTTTGCAATGTATTTATTGTGTGGAATTAAAACAAACAACGTTTGTGAAAGTAAATCAACCTGTGTATATATTTTAACATGGCATGCATTGGTGCAATTGTGTCGGGAAAATACTTGGAGGTAACTTTCTCAGATATTAACTATTCAACGACACGTGAAGTACTTACTAGTTGAAGAACCGTCTATCATCCTTCTTGTGATGATGATTAACCATATTATAACGTATTCGCATCTAACAATGTCATTTCATGTCAATATTTTAATAATCTACTATACACTGTACCGTATATCTGGTATTTTTTGCAGCTGTAATATTTGCGTTTTTGCCCCAAAAATGCGTGTGTTTATTTCTGCTGGTTCAATTTCTGCCGATTCAAAAAATAATAATATCTCTGAAAGTAACTTCCAATGATTAAGCCGATCTGGGGAAAACAACGTCGTGCCAATAGATGAATTTTGTAGTTTGCTTGGATCTGATACCGCTAACTGGCAATTTCCACAACTTGATTTGTAAATAGAAATTTCCTAGTCGCTCTTCTACACATGTCGATGGCCAATATCACACTGAACTAATATTTAACTATGGCATGCAGTGTAAGCTACAAATAACTTTATTGTATATCTTGAATCATTTATAAACACAGTTGAAAGTGTTTCAGCTTGGAACTATTCGGTGAATGTAGTATTATCCGTTCCACCAATGTAAGTGTATTAGCAGTCATCCTTGTATTAAATGTATAGTCCTTATTTTTAGTAGTCGAGTCGCTCTGTGTGACACAGTATTTGTCACATGTTTCGTGTCATTTGTAAATTAATATAAACCTAGATTTCGAATTACCTATGGTCAATATATGGTGTATTATATCAATATATTAGTTCTAGGCTATTTTGTTTCATCCTGAGCTTGTTTGCCTTTTTGTGACATTATTGAAAGAGAACACAATTGTACCAATGTATTCCATGTTCTTGGGCAGAACCGTAACTTAAATAACCCTGCAAATATTGTAATTCAATTGACTCGTTGATTGAGCACGCGATACAATTGATGAGACAATATGTTTTGGACAACAAAAACAATGCAGTGACAATCAGAACCATTACATTGATTATGAATGACGATATTTCCATTTCTGTCAAGGACAAATTAACAATAGCTAACAACCTGCATGCATAGTCATCCATGTTACTGTAAAAATGTCGGGTAGAGACGCATGTAACAAAGCGAAACACTATTCGACCTTTTCTGAAATGTGCGTTTCATTGATCTTTCATTATATTGTGAATACCATTGTATAGCAGATCTACAACGAGCGAAAATTGACGTAAACACAGTCTGGTTGTTTACGTCAATTTCACGCTCATTGTGGTGAGTATATCATTTTGTAATAGAGAGATCCGAAACCACGTAATCCTATAATTAACACATACCCGATTCTGTTATAATACCAACACGGACTTTTTGAGCATCATCGCGACACACGTATTGATGACAATGATTTAGAACGACGTATAGTGATTAAGCACGACTGTTAAATATAGGTTGCATACAAAAGACGTTGATTTTGTGTTTTAATCAGGAACAAACGTTGACATTATTTATCATTATATAGTATGATTATACTGTATCATCACATGCATAATTAGCCGTAAAATATACGATGTCTTAATTGTAACTATTATGGTTGATTAATACCTGTTCTATTTTACGAGATTCATGTAATCAAAGTCTGCATTGAAAACAGGATGGTCATTTTTGTATTGTATCTCCATCCATTTATTATATAATTTTATATATATGTGAACCATAATTAAAATTGGTTTACCAATTATGTTATTCCCTATTATAATTATCCTTATTTTTATTATTATTATTATAAAGCACGTAGTCAATAACAAATAAGAACAGTTCGTTATGTTCTATGTGTTTTTACTTATGTTTATAATTGTGTATGCACTGTAACACGGCTAGATAAAACGATTTTCAAACTGTAAGACTTCAATACTTTTTCACAAAATGTTCAAAACTTTTTTCCTTTCTTAATATTTTGTTTCTCCTATACTTTTCGCTTTCATATGTTAAGTTATGAGCAGCTATTCTGTATCAAGAAAAATGTTATATTATTGCCTTCCTTGCCCAGTTTAGTTTGGAAGAAATTATGTTCGACAGTATTAACTTGGGGATTAAAACTCGGTCACGTGGTAGTTATGTCTCATTCGGTCGCATACAAGTTAGATCGATGTCAATTGTAGTTTTAACTAGGCCACTTCGTCCTTACGACGTGTTTGGTCGCTTTGGCCATCGTTTTGCATATATTAAAACTAGGACGTCTTGCAGCGGGGGCTTTGGGCACTCGATCGAGTCTAGGGTGCGTTTCATTCGGTCTCTTGGGATCACTGCGATTTTGTAATTTCTTTGCACAATTGGGCCTTCTGCATTTTTTGGTTCATGTGTGGGATTTTACCAATGTAGTTGTGTTGTGGTATCACTGAATTATGTGCTCGGTTGGTAAAGTTGAGTGTTGCCTTCCCACCGATCAAACGTATGAAAGTAAGCATTCACGCATTCACAAATTCCACAATTCCGTGTAAAATAGGCATTCAAAATATTGGAAACTGCACTGGAGCTTATGTGAGCACCTTATTCCTGTTAGGATATTTGTCGCATGTATGTAAGATTTAATGGTCAATCAAATGCAGGTTGAAGTTATCACATACAATTGTTACAACCGTTACATATGCGTTAATAGACTATTTAACCTGAATTACATGTCACATACACTAAGTGAATGAGCCAGGCATCAACTACAAATGAAAGCATGTATAGGAAAACATTACACAATACGCTGCAAGTAAACAAAAGTGTCACTAGTAAAGACAAAGAAGATGTTTTAATACGTTCTGGGGTGCTGCATTGAGTATCGGAAAGTTTCGGATTGTATCATCTTGTTTTAGAAAATAGCTTGATAAATAAAATATGAGACATATTTCTCTATAGCTTTGTATACGTATAAGATCAATATTCTTGATATAAGTTGCGCTGGTCTCTTGGATTGTAAGTTCGACTGACAGTCTCACGATCCGGTTTGAATTCTTCACTCATGCCATTTTTTAAAAATTTCGTTTGTTAACCTATTTGCTTTTATATTTTCTTAAATGGATGGGACCCTTAATTTACTTACGCCATGTTGGACCCATATTATCCATTTAAGAAAAATTAAAAGCAATTATGTTAAATAAAATTAAAAAATGACGAAGGTGAAGAATCGAACGAGAGTCGTGAGTGAGAGTGGTAGTTAAGCTTAACACCTCCTAGACCAGTTTCTCTAATGACTATTCAGATGTTTATTTTATACATAGTCAATGATGAAATTTGCAACTTCATGATTCAATCATTCATAGGTGATTACGCAACTTAATGCAAACAAAGTCATCGCTTTCAGACTGAGCAATCAATATAAAAAATTCAATGTCTACTAGCAATTGTCAATCTTTCCCATTAAATTTAGCGTACATTGCAAACTTATTTGACAAACTATTTATGTATTTCGTATCACATACACGTATAAAGTTAATTGGAAGTGGAAATTTAGCCAAAAATGAAAAGCCCTTGTTTTGCGCGCTTGAATAGACGTTCTACCATTTGTGATGGTGTGATCATTCAAGCGTAACAGAAGCCAACGGACATGGGTTCAACATGTACACTACGTGTACACAAATAGACAGTGTTAGTAAAAAGTTCTTTCGAGTCAACAATTTAAAAAGATTGAATTTTGTATTCGTTTGCAAAATGTTTGATTCTCAGTATATGTTTCTAGGTACAGGCCTTTCAAAATTAAATGAGAACATCGAGTCGTCTGTCGTCAGATAAACTATGTTTCTTTAAGTTTAAGTGTGTATACCTGAGTTAACGGTATACACCGCTATTCTTTCGAATGGGATAGGTCCCTCATAATTATTTATTATTGAATCAACTATAGTCTCTGTATGACTGAATTAATAATGGCCTTGTGAAATGTAAAAAAATAATTGAATAACAACAAAAACTATTTCCTCGTGTTAATTGAGGAGCTCTACTTCATAATAATAAGCTCCGACTAACGCAATCAAAAACCGGTTATATTTGATTTCCATAGCAAGTGTACGTTGATTTGCAAAATAAATTGAACGTTTCCTATTCATATTCCAGGTTGTAGCTATTCAGTTGACATTTCCTTGTGTATTGTTGTTTTTCCTTGTTAAATTGTTTTCGCCTTTCTTGTTTTGCTGCTTCGGTTAAATGCTACATTTCCTGTTTATCGTT
The DNA here is from genome assembly GCA_963678985.1 of Spisula subtruncata. Taxonomy (NCBI): domain Eukaryota; kingdom Metazoa; phylum Mollusca; class Bivalvia; order Venerida; family Mactridae; genus Spisula; species Spisula subtruncata. The sequence goes on along the minus strand of OY787672.1, from coordinate 24,158,207 downwards.
TTGTTTTAGGGAAAAACGCACGTTATTTGTATTGAAATTTTAACAAACGCCAAAAACTATATTACAATAAATTTGTCACTTTTTAACACTTGATTCATCAGCACGACAAGATATATTACAACAACATCGAATGTCAATCATTAAAATTCTTAATTTCTTTAGATATAATATCCACTTAACATGCCATATTGTTTTAATTCCCAGCAGAGCTCAGCTATAAATATTAGTGTTTGGAGTCACATGAACGTCAATACATCATAAAAAATAAATCCATTTGAAACACATTTCTCGCTTTATGCCTATTGTATACATATTTCCTTAACAGTCTGATCATTTGGAATTCTGAAAATGATATCAGTTTGAGAATAGAAAGTACGAAAGGAGTCGTCTATCTTGATTCATTGTTAAGTGTCAATATTTGGTGGTTACTGTCTTTAAAAATATAAACATCTGACAAAAAACAAGGCTGTATAAAAAAAACATGCATTATATTTTGATTTGCACTTTTGAACAAGCTAGCAGCTTTCCTCGTTTTTGTTTGGTTTATGTCAATTTTTGCATGCTAGCATTGAGCTTGACAAAAATAGAAATGATCTGTGTGCATAACATATTTTACACCAGTCATACCCAGTAACAGTTATCTTCAGCAGTACTATTCAAAATTAATATTTGCATTGACCCATCTAGAAGTCGATGTTTGCTGTAATTGTATTAGACAAGTTGTATATTTTTACGAAGAAATACTATGCAACTGAAATCGGGTGACTTTAACAAGTTGGTGTGTATCAGAAGGTGCATGCATTGTGTCGTGATTGTGCCGATTTTTTTCGACACTTTTAAAGTGATCTACTTCTTACACGCTTGAACATTGACCAAAGGACATTGATACTATGCTGCAAAATTTTATATTATAGTTGAATAAATGTACCAAGCTACTAATATATTGAGACAGCAATGATACAGAACTAGTTATGTTCAAATTAAATCATAAAACACGAACGCGTCATAGTAACACAACATAGCACCATCATAAACATTGCTACACTCGTCAGTGTTGTATATTTGAAACTTCGAACTATCATCGAAAACAACGTGGTAACTATGCAGTCTGTCCTGATTTCGTGTCAACTTAAGCCTCTCATGTCTATGTTTTGGCGTAATTTTTACGAATCATTTCTCTGAGACAATCATCAGTGAATACTAGAAGATCGTTGTGATTAAAACGTATTATACTCGAGGTCGTCCTTAAGGATTGGTTATGAAATGCGTTTAAGTAACGAAGTAAACAGACTAATTACGAGCAGGTGTATTAAATATATAAGTTTCAGATATTTATATATTTATACATATACATGATATAGCAAAATAACGTATCTCCATAAATCTTGCAAAATTAATGATACAGATCAAATTTCGTTCTGTCTAGACATATTACATGTAGAAGATTTAAATAACGCACCAACCCTGATAAACGAGACATATCTATTTATTGGAACCTCGTTTTGCTGTATCAAATCTCTAAGCAGAACCAAAATACGTAATCATGAAATATCTTACAACAATTGTGATGAGAAAAATGCTTTTCTAACAATACTTTGCTAACGTTTATAAAGAAGTTCCATCAAAGGTATGGGTATTACCATTTAACAATTGTTTTATATGAGAACGAAACCATCAATTATACCCTACCATTGCATGGTTCGTTAAAATGATAACACTTCCTATTAAAGGTAAAAGTTATTTGCCTTTACTAATGGTCGGAATTAATGTACATGTACCATCCTGTATGTGCTTGCATTAGTTTAACTTTCAATCATGACATTAAACGTATGTGCGCCGTTTCTTTGATACACGACAACAAATTGCATCAAATTATCCCTATTGTGTTCCGTTTGATATCTACAATCACAGTGGGAGTAATTTTACACAAGCAATGGTAAGGTATTTGACAAATTCGCCGAACTCAAACATGGTTATTTCTAACTCGTACATTTTGTAGAGCAATTTTCACTTTCCACTTGAATTCAAAACCGTAGTTATCGCAAAATATATATCCCCAGTACATTAATCACTCTGTTATGTCATATACATGTGACATCAGTTACAGTATCGCTTCATTACAATTTGACTAACCCACCTGCAATAGTTCCTTCCGGTTTTAAGAAATATAATATTGCAAAAATACCTGGAAATAAACTACTTAATGGATCGTCGTTTTGCCTTTTATTCGTCGAACAATTACACATTATTTTCACACAGGAACTGTGCCATTATTGGGAACGTCACGATATTGGTAAATGTCAACCTGCGGTGCATGTTACTAGGATGAAAGAATTGGATACATGCCCGTCGAGTTTCGTGCGAAAAAACTTTGTTTGTGCTACTTAACATTTCCATTTCTATACATTATAGCGTGGTCGTTAAGTTAAGTGACAGTATGTGATCTTAACAACAGTCGCCCACCTCCTTGACGCACTTTACATAAATATGCCCTGTCAGTGCTTACAATTACAATCATTTTACATTCTTTGCAATGTGTTTAAAGAGATATTTCATGTAACTATTCAAATTCGTTTAATATAAAAAAGTTTGAGACAATCCGACAATAAATTTCCTTTTATCAAATTCTAATAAAGATATTATATATAAATATTCTAGTTTCCATTTACTCTGTGTATCTGATGTCCTTCAGTGTTTTCTGCTGTTTCAATCAAGTTCTGCTTTTCCTCTTCCATTTGGGTCTACCATCCCTTGTGTTTGTGATTTTTGCTTTTTCTTGCATAAATGCATACAATGTATGAGCTTGTCTTAATACAAACTGTGTATGTTTATCACATACTGTTTTCATTGATGGATGGAAATGCACCAAATGGTGAATATGTGTATCAATGTTTTGTCATGTCTTTAATTCAAACCGGACGCGTAGATAATAAAGTCATTTAGTATGATAACGTGATGTGGCATTAACACGCTATGTGAAGGAGCAATGAGCGAGTTTGTTGTTATAATTTCGTTATTTATGAAGGGCACTATTCACAATTGTGTTTGCGTCGTCAGAAAAACCATACCCACAATATATCAAACATGCAACACGACAACATGTATAGAAGCTCTTGGTCGTTTCATGTTAAGGATGATCATATTATACGGATCTGCTGGGTGATTGTCAAGAGTATATATAATGAGAAATACAAACACGTCTTTTTTTATTTACAGCGGGGTCTTGGGGAACTAGATCGGGTATTAGCTGCGTTTTATTTGGTCACTTCGGATCATCGTTGGCTTGCCATGTGAAACTAGGTCATCCTGCATTTTTACAACGGGGAATTGGGCTTTAAATTATTCCGTTGGCTAACGTGTGGGCGTTGCTCCATGTGTTTGTGTTATGTTGTTTCGTAACTATTTTTCTGTGGACGGCTAATTACGTTGTATGAAGATTCCTTGTCTGATTTTCTCATACTATGTTTTCTTTATGGATGGTCTGTTCAAAACAGTAATGTTACTTTCTACCTAAAAGCGCTATGAACAATTATGATTGTTACAATCAATATTGTAGGCCATAAGACGAGTTTAAGCGATCTAGTCTTGTAACAAAGTGTGTGCTTTGTACATGTCCCTTTTCCAACTTTTCCGTCATCCTGCGTAAGCCTGCTTGATTACTTGCAATAACATTTTCTAGCTTTGTTCATGGTGGGGTGTGGTTCATATGATTCGTTCTTGGTTCTTCCATCGATTATGTTTTAGTTGACAAGGTACAAGGCTTTCGCAGTTGACAACTTCTGGATGTTCAGTTTCGTGTTTCCGTGATCATTTATGTCGTTAACCTTGGTCCTTGTAGCTACTGGATTTTTTCCCTCTTTCTTTTGCATGTTTTGCATCGTGGTTTTGCTCATTATTAATTCTTTTTCAAATCACATAAAAGGTTAAATCTAAACCTGATCTAATATCTAGCTACAGGACAATCACCTGCCAACAATTATAAAACTTCAACAAAAATCATAAAAACCAGGCTTCTGCTATGCGGACTTGGCAATACAGTTGCTACATAAATTTTGCCATATCTCAAAAAGAGTTAATAAACAATACATCAAAAGCATCGATATTACAAACATCTTAGTCATTCAGAGGCAAGACAGTAATTTACCATTCTACGACAATCCTTCACGCAAATAGACGGAAACAATTTCAATCATTTAAAATAAGTGTTCGAGTTTTTAAACGTAGATTAGTAAATCGCCATTTTACATTGTTATAGTAATTACATGTAGCATATAATGTGTATTGTAGCGAGATAAATATAATTTCGTGTTCTGTAAATGACCATCTGGTATGTTTTGTAAAAGAAAATAATATAAATATATTTACTAAATCATATTTGTAATTGATATACCTCTAGCATTTAAAGACACTGACATTATTATATTTCATCCACCGCTTTGTGTTACGATGTAGACGCTGTTTGACCTTTAGCTTACACGTTCATTTTCCAAGTCAATATAAATGTTTACAGCCCCTCTTCGACTGAATACATACTTTATTCTTACCAGGGGTGCGAGATGTATGCCATCCCGTGACGTCTGTCTAAGCGCCCCCCGTTTAGGAAAATTTGTTTTAGTGCAAGTAATTAAAATTGCATAATTCGATGAAATATAATATGTTGGCATCATATGCAAGAAATAGGTGAAATGAACAAGATACAATAGTTGATGGTAGGTCATAAACGAGCCTGCTGACATACCAGTTTTATGGATTCAATACCGTTTTAGATAGATGTTCGTTCTGTCATTTTAGATGTATCTTAGAAAATTCGATCGTTAGAGACAAATGTAATAGGCGGATGTACTACCATAACATAACGCGATATAGGACAGGAATAAAAGTTTATTGACCTTTTTATGTATGAGTTATATGACCCGTCCTTGAATATGACAACAGGCTTTCAGTAACAGTATTAGAACTATATTTGCATCTAAGATTAGGAACACTTTCCTACGCTATAAGAATTATGTATATTTGTAGCGAATTTAATATCTTCGTATTAGCACATGATTTAATTATACGCTGCCGATGACAGTAATGTCAACTTTAACTCCAACATATCATATGCAATACCACAATGAAGTCAGTTATCGTTTAAATGTCTTTTTAGTCGATTGACCTGGTTGACGGTGAATGCCCGGAGCGCACTAGATAGGTTCATTGTTTTCACGCACCCTAGTTGGACATCGACTCCACTATAACAAGTCATTAACCGGAGGTTTCAAGAACAATTAGGGAATCATGGTTAAAACTGTGTAAAATAGATACAAATGTACCTTACATGTTTTTTTCAATTAAAATATATAAACGCATTAATAAATAACGCGAAATGACACGATTTACGTATTACAGAGATGATAAGATATTAATTGGGCCATCTATTTCCTCCAAAGCGTCATTTAAGTTAATGCTATAACAGAAATGTTACTTCCGTTCTGATTGACGCCGAAGATAGCTATATGGAAAGCCTTATTGAATGTAATCGAGCAGAAACTTTAAAATATTAAAAGCGCGATATTGTCTGTATCAAAACATGTATGTAGAAATGTAATTTGTTTGTCAAACACTTGTTATCCAGAAATGCGAGAGACTTCATCTTGATTAGTTCTGAGAAAAATATTCCTGTCTGTACTTAGCATGTGAATAAATTATTATATCGTTGATTTCAGATTATGTTATTTCGATAGTTAGGATACATTGCCTATATTGAAACTTTTATAGCTATGTGTTTTGTTTATGAATTTTTACATTATTAAAATTGTTAATAAGTTTTATTGTAGTATAAGCATTTATGTAAATTTGACATACGATACCATTTTTGGTATGTGAAGTTTATTAACTTTTATTGAACTGTAAAGTACGGAAGCCTCAAAGGGACTCTGGAAGTGAGAAACGATGTGAGATGTTTTGCACATGTCAACAAAAGTAAAGCGAAATGATCGAATGGTTTAGGTTTTCTCGCTATAATTACTTCGAATTGATAAGAAACATCATAACAAGTTGCCATAACATTTCTCGAAAAGACAGAAATATTACGCTTTTCGATTACTTTGTTGTCGGTAATATATTATGTAAGTCGTAATGATCCTCAGTGTATGATAAAAACCCACACAACACGAGAAAAAGATGTTCCTCGTTGAATAAATCTTTAGTTCATTCTTTGTTTACTCAACAAAGACTTTTTACGACATTCAATAGATATTCGTTTTGGTGTCAGCTGCAAATGTTAACGACATATAACCGGGAACTGATATTGTTTCTTTTTAAATGTATGGTTTTGAACATGGTTACGTCATAAGTATATGTATTAAAGATGTTTTTAGTACTTTTTCGGTACATCTGTTTGTAATACAGCCAATTACAAAACAAATGTTGACAAAAACGTTCAGATCTGATTACCTATATCTGAGATAGACTGACTGTCAACCAGTTGAGACGGATACGTTAAACAAAAACACTGGATATTGTTCTAAATGTTGCAACCAGTATTGTCTCCAAGGTCGGAAAGTTTAGTAAACATTTTCGACTCTTTACGAACATGGTCCAAGAAGTGTACTGAACAAATGCAATATCCGTAAGATATTTGTCTCTACTACAAACATGTATTGATATTTAGTAGAAAGTGCAACTTGTTGGTAAATCCACGGAAATGAAATGTCGGTCATATCCTATATCGGAAGTTATAAACGATCCTAGCATATTTCTGAATAAAACACAATAAACATGAGACAGTTTATATCAGACATGTTAAATTTACACTAAAGCTAGAGGTTTTATTGGCACTAAAACAGCACAACAAATAAATATAGATAAGATGGTGCAACTTCCGTAAACATGGTTTTAAGTGTTTCCTTGAATGACGTGACGCATCCAAACTTATATGTTGTTGTTGTTTTATGTGGATTATTCTAACAATTGCACGCCGTTAATGAACATTTGCAGCGATTTGCTTGATTATGTTACTTTGCCACAAAGTATGAAACAGAGCTAACCACATGATGTAAGCGTGCTCTTATGTAGTATGTCAGTGTTACATTGAAAGAGTATGGTGTTTACTTTACTTTAATACTTTCATGAAGTCATAAAAAGACGTTATGTTTCTTCCTTTGATTGACCTGATTTTTAATGGTTGGTCTTGAGCAACTGTGAAAAAAATATACAAAAGCGTTTAAGCAGATCACATATAACATAGTCCTAGCTGCCAAAAGCTACAAACAGCTAATAATGATGTCATTAAAACACTTATTTGATTCAACTTCCTCCTACGTTTTATTTCCAATATGCCACATCCTAACGAAAGCAAATTACTGACATTTATGATGCACGTGAAATGCAAATGTGTGTGAAATGCCAATTTGATTAATTTAGACAAATGTGTTTAGGATAGATGAGACTAAATGTGTTAAATGTTCTCTTCTACTGTTACAAACTTTTTACTTTCCGATAAACATGTAGCAGTTTTTTGTAGATGGCGATTCAAACTTGGGGTTTGAAGCGTGGTAAAACGGGAAACTGTACAGATAAAAAGTGGTCACTAGGCGGAAAATAGAGACCGTACTTTTATCATTATTGTCCAATGTTGTATGTCACGTAAATATTGTATGATAATATATTGATGAGACTTAAATAAGGAATATTTCGAGAATGATATTCAAATGAGAAAGTATGAGACCCAATACTTATACGAGGAAGTGTTTAACGAGTATCCAATGATTGGCCAGTAACCATGAGCGCATAATTGTGTATGATAAAATCGTGTCTTATAAACCCATTATAAACATATCAAAAGTCGAAGGATGTCACGCGAACGAAACCTTAGGACATTGATTATATCAACAACAATCTACGATATATGCACTTTATTTACAGTATAACGAAATGTTCAGTGTGTAAAGGTGAGTTCGAAGTGGTTTTCATGAACTTATTGTAAGCAGTTCTATAACTTCTGATTAAACCAAATAAAAATAGAAACGCTGGATGTTAAATACATGTACCAATAATGTTAAGCACTCCTAACTTGTTTGACATTGACATACTTTATTTAGAACACTCAAACTCGGTGAGTGGGGATCTGCCTCTATAATGGAGTATCTTCGGTTATTAAACAACTGGCCGAACCTTAAGGACTGGATGAATGACACAGCAGTCGAAATTTAGTTTGAATATAGATGAGATTGGACTTGTCCCATACAGTTGTTCCACTACTAGACAAGAAACCACCAGAATGCATAATACGATTTGAGTGTCTTTTCAACATGCGGATAACTGACTTATGTTTGTATTAATTATTGATATTTATAATACGGCAATTACTTAGTTCGTGTTTAAAAATAAACTTTAGTCTGTCAAGGTATTGTTTTCAAACTTGGAATACTTGTTCAGCTTCATAAACACAATACAAAGCCATGCTATGGTATCCAATATTCCAACAAAATAATGGTCCCTGATTGATTTTTCTATTTGTTGTAGACAAGTCTTCCCACGGGGCATACGCGTTTTCTGAACATAGTCTTGTCATGTTGATCGTCATCATTCAATACAAACTGTTAATGTTAATATATAAACTTATGCTGTAAAACCGTATGTTACTCTGATTTCAACATGTTATAGGTTTTTATGTACGTCTATGTTTATTTTAGCAATCTGTAAATTTAGATCAGGCAGCACCTATCAGGGCAGACGTATATTATATGGAACGCTACTAATAAATGACCAGAGAACGTTCATTCAAATGTATGTACTGGAAAATGCCATATTTTCCTAACCTTTAATGAACATGATTATTTTTTGAACGGGTCGGGCTGTAAGAAAAAGTATTTGTTCAGCTTTGACTTAGCACTATTTTTGTAAAATGCTTTTACATTATATATTGTTGATCAGTGAAATCAATCGCAAATTGTTTCAGTTGTCCTTTTGACATGGTTATCACCCATTCAGATCAAATCACCGCTTCTACAAGGAACAACTATGATTACACACCGACACTAAAATCTATGTAATGTTCATTGAACAGAACATGTCATGTTCATATTCTTTTCTGAAAATGGTCTAGAAGATGATGTAGTTTACAACTAAGATTTATAAAGTTTTCCATTATGTATCATAAATCTGATATCTCATGTGATGAAAACGAAAGTGCATGCGAACTTTTTTGAGCAAGTTCAGTGAATGGCATTAAGCTCATCATATGTTCTATGTATAACAATTTGAATCAGTTCTATAATATGAATCAACAACATCTGACAGATCCTCTATGTCTAAATAAAGTCATGCTCATCAGAAAGTTCGATATTACACTCACAGCTAATACAAAACGACAGGGACAGGCATCAAATAACAAAAACAACAAAGTACAAAGAAACACACCACAATGGTACAAGACAAACTTAGTATCACATTGCACGCAGCTACAATATCCCAAGGATATCCACAAGGAACGAGGACATCAACTTAATCGAACAAATTCAAACAACAAATAAAACGACATGCTGGCAAAAATCTATGCAATACAAGAACCATATTCAAAGGCATACATTTGTATAATATAAATTATTTATCACCCAACGTATTCCGGTCTTTTGTTTTCTGACTATTTGGTAACGATCATTACGTTATGTACACAATCATTGACATATGATGTATAGAATTGTTATTTTGCTCGAAAAAAATACTGGGTTGTCTGAGTTAATTTTCAAGACAGTGAAACTGATAATACAAAATGTAACACGAAATAATTTGTTTATAGAGGCTATATATATATCAATACCCGTTTAAGCTACTGTCCGGTTTAGTAGTGTCAGCTGCATTAGCATTTCTGATACTGTAAACCCGTTTTGTTCAAAACTGCACGGTGACCTATTTTTATTTGTTGGCACTCTCTGTTTCTCTAGTACCTATATAACGCATTATCTTTAAATAGAGTTATTATATTTTGGAAAACGTTCTTCCCATGTGTGTTATGATTCTTAACCGGGTTTAATTAGTTAAATTTAGGGATGTCAAAAACTTAATTTACCACAATCAATAAAATTGCATTGAAGCCTGCTGTGCTACCCAGATCATTATTCATACATCAAACGTAGAACAATATTTAAGAGGAAGTAGTGGTAAAAATTATTTACGACTCTCGTTACGTCTATAAATATCTTAATGGTGTTTACTCAGGATGATGTTTTTTGTGTTAAAAGGTCAGTAATCTATCGGATACATATAGCTAATGTTACATTTTTTATCATACATATTAATATAATGTTGTTACTGCCATGCTATGTGTATTGACTCCGGTGAAGAGTTGTGGCAATCATTATATCCAAATATGTTTTTAAATCTGAGACGTAGTAATGTGCACTCACTTTTAACCTATTTGGAACAATTATAAGATTCTTTAAACCAGTAAAGCATATTTGTCGTAACAGGTCGCGAACCTGGGATGCTTAAGGAATGAAAACTTATTGGTAGCCTAGTTAATATTTAGCATGCAATAGTTCTTTAATGCTCGTTCACGGTATACATTGGTATGTCCTGATGATATAGTATTGTCTCACAAGAGATGACAGAATTAGGACAATTATGGTTCCGTTTACACACATATAGCGTTAAAGACCTTTGTATCCCTTATGTGTTTTTGTTGTACTGAGCTGGTAAACACCAACTTTTGCCATAGCTTGGCATACATCAAGTGCAAAACAATGTTCCTATTACGAAAAATGCACATTGATAATGTGCTTTTATGGGACCTTGAACAAAAGTGGTTTTTTCTCTTACTATATTTCAAACAAATCCAACAGTGATTTATTTTACCTAACACATAGCTCTACGAAGTACAAGAGCGATATTTAATTGTTACCGCATTCCATGAACATATTAGATGTTCTTTACTGTTCAAATATGAGTGGGGCACCTCTCGTACAGTTACATGCAGCGTGAAACTAAAGTGTATTTATTCCGCATCAAGTGCATACATGTACTCGTCTCACGGGCAAACGGCTTTACTCTAAACTCACCAGTACTATGAGCTGCTAAAACGTTGTATCTGTATTGTTTTGCAACGTAAACTACTGTACTAGTGAAATCTATAAAAGCCGGCTTAGAAGCTTTTCAATAAAACACCTTGCCACCAGTTTTTACATAACGCTGCAAGGCATTATAACACAACTCACAATACGTGAGACGGATTTATTTTAGTTTTTCACTAATTGTTAAATTATTATGTCGGCAAAAGATGCTTTCAGTTAATTTTCGTATTCCACATTTTTGTCAAAGCATTATTGAAGTGTTATTAACATGCCATTTGGACAGTAGACGCTTGTTTAGCTGACAATTTATCGGCAGGATTTATACTGTATTAAAAAGAAATCAGCACTTGTGAGCAAAAAGATGTGAGGAAACCGGACAGGGAAGGTATTTTTCAGCCCGATGTACTCATTCACAGAAAGTTGGATTTACGACGTTACGAAATCGCCCTTCTAAAATAATATCGCTAATATATACATAGCGAGAAAAGATGCGAAGACTACTTAAATAAGGATGGCGTTTGAAAAATATACCTTAGTCTTTTGCCCGTTATGTCGATACAAATTCGCTCAAATCTTGAGATGAGGTTTCACACCATTTTCGATACACACACTATTGGACAAATAATGTTGAGGTCCGTTGAAAACGGGACATATTAGGTAAACTCATATGATTAATGACATCATGTTGTATTTCTCGACATTGTTTTCAAACAATTTTCTTCTACTTAAATCAGGAGCAAAAGGCAGAAGTGAGAGAAGACAAAAATATTACCACACAGTATAACTATATGACCAATCTGTAAACACCAATCAGCCGATACAGTGTGTTTGCACTTAATTAACATTCTGACTGAAACATCGTTATGTTTAACAACGGAACTGCAGAATATTTTCCAGAGCACACACGACATGAACATATTTTCACAAACAATTTACAGTGATAATTACATTACAGAGGAAGTTGGCTCACTCTAATTAAGCCTGCAATTTCACAGAAAAGACGCCATAGTAGCGTCTTAACAATGCGCGTATTGTCGCATTCGCATCTAGCTTGATATACGAGGTGTTCGAAGTCCAGTGAAGATAAAACCATGTCTTTTTAGCTAACTATAGACCACCAAGTGATCCGAAGATCAATCAATGTCCGTCGTCCGTCAACAATTATTTTGTTATCCCACTAGCGCCCACGTACCTTAAGCAATCATGAACAAACTTGAATATGATGTACGAGTTTGTACATGGCTTCAAAATCACGGCAAAGTTCTATTTTGGGTGAAATTAATTCAGTATTTCTGAATCATTGCAAGCCCTTGATTTTCAAAACATTGCTATATTTCACCTTATCTGCATTCTAATGTTTTAAAATTTTGTGCAGTCATGATGAGTTTTACTGATTGTTTTTGACCAAACGATCTCTGTCAAATTTGATATTTGATCTGCTCTAGACTTTACATTTCTGCTCCAATCAAAATTATTTATTACAGTGGGTGTCTGACCATAACATATTGTCCATGTTTGATTTTTGGTTGAGTCATACCATTAGGTTCAGAGATATCTACCACTGAATTACAAAAGTACAATGACTAAGAGTTCACCTTCTTACCGTTCATTTATGACATTATTTACACAGAATGAGTTTGACTATATATTTTGGTTAAGTTCGATTTGTGGAAATTATATCATTGTGTCATCTGCCCTTATATGAGGAGCCATTATAATGAATTGAACGATCTATGGTCATGATGCCCCTCTTTTCAAATGTAAGAGGCAACACCAGACTGTGTTTCATTGTGGCAAACGGGAATACATCACAGACGTATTTTACAAAAATGCCATAAACCCGGGCATTTTGATATTGTTTTATTATATTTTAATACACTTGTTACTACACTCAACCGCTTTAAAAACGCACCACATATGAAATATCAGTTTTAATGATAAAAACGTCAATTTATGGTTATTTATTTTCGGAATAATAATCTTCAGTCTAAATTCAACGAGGTGTGTGATTCTCATGACATTATTACGAGTTTGAAATGCATTATGATATAGATAACACTGAGACTCATGAAAGTGAAAGTCACAATTTCAAAAGCACGTATAAGTGCCCGTTACATTGATGCATGCACGTGGTATCCCCTCCTAAAGCATAACATTAATTACGTAAAAGGATAGAATTATGTTCGACGTGATGTTTCCCACCATTCAAGCAAAGTTTAACTTGAATTATAAATGTTATGTGGATATGGCTGTCTGGCTACACATACGACCGAGTGCGGTTCAGATATGCGCATTATGTGAACCTACGATGGATTCAAGCTTTATTTAAACTTGAAGTCTTGGTTATGAGCATCAGACTGTCAGGATATATCCCCTGGTGCATCTATGGTACCTCAAATCAACACTATGAAAGAGCTTGAAGACAAAAAGTTGGGACCTTATGCTCTAAACCGGAGAAAACTCATTAACAAATGTACTAAAATAATTTTCCTTTTTATTGACAATTATGAAAGAAATAATTATGAAAATGCAACAATGTACTTTTGGCTTGTTGATTGACACCCAGCATTATTTTGACACTGCGTGCAGCCATGCGGAACCAATTACAGTGACACAACCTGTGTCATGTTTCCTCCTAGCTCGGGCTCAATACGTTTATCTGGTTTCATCCAGATCGGTCTTTGACTGTGCCATTTGCTAGGAATCGATGTTTTAAGACCACAATCATTGTATGTTGGCAGCTGAACCGTCATGTTAAGGCACCAAGACTTTTTTCAGTTGGAAGCGAAGGCACAATCATCGAGAACAAATATTCGAGATATTCGCAGCATAAAAATACCATTAGCAAATATTGTTTATGTTGTTTTTTTAATGTGTAAACCAACAGAGCACAGTTTAAAGTTAATATTGATCACACAGGTCGATCGAGCTGCACGTGCAAAACATGCAAAATCAAAAAAGTTCTCTGGGCGGGGTATTCCGAATGAAAAAAAAATCGTTTTCTTTAATTAGGTCAAGCTTATGAACTGAACAAACCCTGTAAACTATCAATTTAAGCAAAAAATGTATTTTGACGAAATTTGATTATTTTCAATAGTGGTGCGTTTTTAAAGCGGTTGAGTGTATAAATAGTAACACAAATGTACATATTTCAGGCCGAATTTGAACAACACATGATTGATCATCGCCTATCCGCCCGGCCCGCAATCTCATAATCGTAATCGGCCCGCTGACGGGCGCACGTTACGCTAGCCATGTTAACATGGCGTCACGTTGTAGTCAAAATGACGTCACGTTGTAGCTAAAATGACGTGACGTTACACAGTGGTACAATTTGTTTGACAATTTTGAGAATGTATAATCATATTTTCAGAATATAATTAAATGTACTTTAGATCTCTACGAACTGAACTAAGCGTTAGTTGTTGTTACATTCATTGAGTTTTGAAATCGAACAATACTTTAATACACTTCAGAGCCTGGCCGGTGGTTGAAAATCGGCCCAGCATGAATAATCACGAGAAAGTAGAATATTCACTTATAAAAAACACGATACATTTAACATCTCATTCATTCAGTGACGAGACAATATTTACCATTATCAATCATTCAGGCAAATGGACGGAAACAGTTATACTTATTGTCAGAAAAGTATTCGGATTAGACAAAGTAGTCGCTTTTCATAACTTGTTATCGTATTTGCATGTATTATATATCTACTCTCGTGAGATGAATAGCATTACATGCACTGTAATAAGATGATTATATCATTAGGTCAACTTGGTTAGTTTTGCAATAGATATATCGTTGATATTTCAGCGACAGATGTTATCAGATTGCATCCACCACTTTGTGTTATATGGCCGAGGGTGTCAAATCTATAGCGTACACTTTTATTCATTAAGCCAATATCAATAATTTACCATTTGCCGATTTCTTAATTGGTCATTCAATTAAATATAACGTACTAAGTGTCAAAAGTTCCGAAATCACTGTATTTTGTGTCTAATTTATTATAATCACCATCAAGTTTAAGATGATTCAACTGCATATGTGTAGAGTTGTGATATTAAGAAGTGTATTGTTGAAGATTACTATTACATGTAACACAACCACACGATTTAAAATACACATGCATACATATTCAACTTTTTTGGTGAGGAAGGGAGGTAACACTTGTACCACATTATCTCTCATTGACCGAATACATTAAGATATCGTAACAGTGTCTGTCTGAAAGATCGGCTTCCTAGAAAAGTGTCTTTGTCACAAAAACACAGCAAAAACATGTTTCCCATTAAATATTTATGTTGATTGGACTACACTTAAGCTACAACAATGCGGTTGAATTTGGAGCTAAAATGATAGCACCATTAACTGTCAAGGTCAGCGACGTTGACTCTTATATTGTTACTTGGTACGTCATATACACGGTTCGTCTGATTATTTATGATAGAGACCCTCGTATTTGATGTAGTAGATAACAATAAGGTATTGTGGGGAGCGGGACATAGAGGTAGGACGCGCGTTTCGGGATTGAGAGGTCCCGGGTTCGATCCGCCACTGAAGCACTGGTCAATTTCTCTGAGCAAGACCCACATGCTCCACTCCACCATGGTGTAAATTGGTACCGGTGAGAGCAGTGACTATTCCTGGGTGCCGCAGACCCACAGGAGATACACAGTCTCACCAGGGGTCTCACGAGTGTAGGCTTTCATATGTAGCCCAATGACTAGGGGAGTTAAAATGTGTGCTTGAGCGGCCTAAAGCTGAAAAGAGCCCTAGAAAATTGGTGACTCTTAACTTAACTTTCCATCGATTGGTCTAGTTAAAGGTTCAGTTATATCATTATCATCAACTAAAAATAGTAAAGGGCATAACTGAATCTTGTGAAACCCCTGTTTTAATATTTTTGGAAGAAGACACAGATTGGCCTATGAAATCACGTTGGTTGCGATCATTTTAAATACAGTTTAAGAGGTGTTTCAATACCAAGTAGGTTTAATCTAAACAATAACTCGGTATGCGTATGTCAAACTTTATCAAAGGCTTTTGAAATGTCTATATGTAAATAAAATACTCTCGGCTTTAACGTCTTGATACAAAAATGTATATGATATCTCGATCAACTTGAACCAGAAATAAAGTACTACCAATTTACCTTGTGTTGACTTGCGTTCTTATCCACAACTTACGATTCATATTTATCAAGGATTGGCATCCCGGACAAAACGTAGACATTTGAAATCGCTTATCAGACATACTTAAATCTGAAAGTGTATATTATATGTGGCAGATGGTTATCATCATTCATGTTAGATTGGACATATTGTTATTTTGTACCGGTAATTTAAGGAGAGTTTATGGTACCGTAATTGTTTCTTGGTTCAGAAAACGTTTATCTATCATAGCGACATTATTGGAATATTGTTTAAGCCTGTGTCGGTACAGAGAGGTCGTTACTACACTATATTCAATCACCGGTAAATATTGCCGTGTTACATTTTTGTCGGGTTCTATTGAAGGATAGTACTGTCCTATATTCGCTAGAATTAACCTCCCACGTTGGATTTAGACTAAAGCCTGCATACAGAAAGTGTCAAAACCCGGATATTGAATGTGTCACATTGTCCGGTCATTAGGTTAACCTACCAGAAAATAGAATTAGTGATGACAAGTCTAGAGGTTGTATATAATCCACGTACACTTTCCGTACCGGACAAATCATGGATACATCAACAATAGGAGTATAGTCCTGTTATAGTAAGATGACAGTGACGCAGAGGTAGAATCCACTATTACGGTGCTATACGTGGGGTAACAAAAAGTAATGAGACAAACGCTATAAAAAGATAATTCATCGTGATATCAATAAAATAAGCTATTATTTCAAATTGGAAATGTATCCTCTATGAGCCTGCAGAATTTCATGAATTTTCATTCATTACTGACAGAGATATCCATTGTTTTGCAACATTGGGTACAGCGACTCGCCGCATATTAACGACGTCAATGACGTCACATACGTAAATTGTTAACAATTCGAACGCCTCATTGCTCCGAAAAATCGCATATGTCTCTAAAACTATTCGATAGAATTACTAAGAATTCCGTATTTATTTAGAAAAAATGTTCATTTGACTAAAACAACACAGCTGATATAAAATATCAACGCAATGCTGAATAATTTTTCGATTTTTATCATTCTAAAGACTGCTCTCGTATGCGACGTCCGTCAAACGAGTTACAGTAAAAGTTGACAGCTTATCTAATTCATTTCTGATCTCGGCTTGATATAATAAAGTTTCTTTCTCATCATAAACCATTTTCCACTAGCGATACATAAGTATTCGTTTTGCAGACCTCTCTTCCGGTACTCGTTTCCTGATTTTAAATGTTTGCTTAGACCTTGATGCAAGTTTGTAGAAGAACTGTATATTTTGGAGATGTGATTTTTTGCCGAAATATTGCGTAGTTTTCAAGTAGCTACTGTTAGTTTCCACGCTATATATTACAAACGAACATACCTACATCAAAAACGTTTTAACACACAATTCTACAATGTTTTAACGTCATTTCCAATTAATTTGATAAATATTCGAGGAATATTTAATAAAATATAAGACGAATGCTTTCCCATACCATACGACGAAAAGGGCGACGTTTTGATGTGCGGCGACATAGCGCGACACGTTATATTTGACGTTGCATTAATAAAGAACTACTAATTGAAGAGCATTGTATACGTAAACGTTGGCATTAAAGACAGCAAAAGTAATATGATTCTTTCAGGATTCAGATACGTAAACTTAAAAAATGAGAGCATTTGTATCATTACTTTTTGATCATCCCACGTACAAGGAGGTTTGTGTTATTTTAATGCACTAAATTCTACCTGCTGTGACAATGGTTGTAATCTTTTGGGTACGCATAAACGGCTTCGTCGTTGGCTAAATATCCTAACTGGACATTACATCGGCTATATTGTATATAGATAAACATTAGAACAACATAATGTGAAAGCTACGTAAATTATGAAAATCTTCTCTTTCAAATTCTGAAAAAATAATGCTGTTTACCCTTAAGCAAGTTACAATAACAAAAATCGAAGTAATTATGGCCATCTATATTCAGGATGAAAATTGGAATCTAATAAGGGATCCTGTTGAGTTATCAGAAATATTTAATGTTTGTTTCTTTGATATTTTCATAACTCATCATAGGACTTCAACCAAACCTCATTTATATATAACACTTGCAAACACAAATGTTTCCATAGAAAGGCTTCACAATCTTGACAATATCAACACAACTGATTTAGATCGCATAAAAGCCTAACTCCTTATATTCGGACAGCTTTAATAGACCTACTCCGGATCTCCACTAACCTGTTGGTACAAATAAATGTTTACCGTTATAACCCTTGTCTCACTTGAATATTCATATCTGGACAATAGAGTTTGGGTCAGTTGTGTTTGCATATGAATACAAAACAGTCTAACTAGGCCTACATGTAAATTAAGGGGAAAACCGCATTGCACATAGATCCAGATATCAACTAGTAAAGCAAACACATTGGCCAGAATCCTTAATATTGAAAAAGCTAAAATGACGAAAGCGGACAAGAAAGCACTCAACCCTAACCAGCCGACCTCAGAAAACAGTAACAACACGAACGAAACACAACTCCACGGAACAATGCACTCACATAATCCGATGAAATAATTATAAGCCAAATTCCCATTTGTATAAGACCAGAATGACCTAGCCTCCCAAGGAAAATTAACAAAAAATGCGATCCCAAATGACCGAAAGAATAACTCATCCAAGACAATTCCAAGTTCCTGCTGCAAAAGGGCAGAACGATACACTTTCACAATGATATGGTAAATCAGTGACACCGAGCGACCAGAGTGAAAAGTAATAAGATACAATTTTTTTGTAGATAACGTATTTGAACGTTATAGTCGTTCGTCGACCGACTTACAATGAGGAATTGATACATAAAAAGAACACTGTAAACACACAAGATATAGAAGCTGGTGCTTGCTTCATGAAAATTTTAGACGTCGTAATAAAGATGGGATATAATTATTCTGCTCGTTTATTCATCGTTTTTTTACGTCACGTGCAAGAATTTTATTAACAAGGCGAGGATTATAATACTAGTAATGCAAATTTCCCGCGAAGAAACTACTTAATGGCTTTTTTATGGTTCGTTTTCTTTAGCCTTTTACTCGAATGACTATTAAATACTATTTTAATTCCACCAAGGACTATGCTACATTTAGGATCGTATAGTATGTATCATTTTAATGTATACGCTGTTCTATAATAGTGATGGTCACGATATTTGTAATTGTCAACTGTGATGCAAGTAACTGCACTAACAGAATTAGATACGTCCATCGAGTTCCTTATTATGAGAAACTGTTTTTGCTACTTACCATTTCCATTTCTATAAACTTCAATGTGATCAGATACGATTACTGACGAAATGTGATCTTAACAACAGTCACCCATCAACTAGACGTACTTTACACTTTACGCTGAAAGTTCATTATACGGTGTGTCGCTTGTAATTTGAATGCATGTTATAATAATTTCATTATTTATTTCCCTTAGAATGATAAAAAAGTATGGTGTTTGTATTCAAGTAATTATATTCACATTCTATTTTATACCTTTATTTTCGCAATTCTTGTGCATTTTATATCCTTCACCGTCTTCTACAGTTTTAGTCAAGTTCTATCTAAAGTACTTTTCCTTCTGATTGTGCATTTTGTTTTCTTCAGAATATAGACATATAATGTATCAGTCTGTCTTAATCGATACTCGTGCGGTTCCATTGATAAATGGACATACATGTACTTTATGATGAATGCCAATGTTTTGTTACGTGTTCTATTCATAGGTGGCAGTATACGAGGGTTGTCCCAGTAAATCGTGTACTTTGCTAATAATTTTCTTATTTGGCGTCACATGATTATGATTTTTTGTAATTACCTTTATGAATTAATTGTTGATCAAGTGGAAAAACTGAACAGATATGTGTATGCTGCACATTATCGATGATTAACCAACCCCATGTACGCAAATGCGGCGCAACCCATAAAACGCGCCGTGATTCATTCAATGTATGTTCAATAAAGTTGTAATTCTCATATTTTCAATAAGTTATTGTGCATAATTTTCACTTCGGCATTAAGGACTGTCTGTTTAGTGTCATCACAGTAGAGTTCAAATCAATTTCATTATTTGTGCGAGAAATACGCATGTTTGAATAGCAACACTAAAAATTAAAACGTGCGAGAATTTTGACGTCAGAAGAGGAAACACCCGTAGAATCATAGTACACTTTATATTTTTGGTTGCTATGCCGTCGAAAAATAGTTTAAGACTCTCACCTAATACTAGAGGATATAAAGTAATGTTTCTAGAACACGTATGCATGAATGACTATGAATATTTTATTATGTTTGGGACATCAACGGGTTGTATTTCACTCTCATCAAATGTGACATGCACCACAGGGCTTTCATTGTTCTCGCAGTAGAAGGGATATGTTCGGGCTGGTTTTTATCCCACCATGAGAGTTGGTTGTTTCGATCAGACAGCTTTTCTATGGTGCATTCGAATGCGATTGGTTCGCAAATGCGTATCAGGAAAAAGTTTAATGCCGTCGTAAGCAATTGAATACAAGGAACATGAGCTTAAGATATAGAAAAAATGGTTCCGCGGTATGACGTTCTTACTTTGACGTCACTGTGCGCCGCACTTTCATACCATGTGTATTAGTAATGTAAACTGACAATTTATTTCTTGATATATTTTCATGAAATTCCGGATACCTTTTAAGAACATATTCATTAATCATCAGTGAAAAATTGAAACAGTTGTTTTGGATACTTTTTGTGTAATGAGCAAAGTACACGATTTACTGGGACAACCCTCGTAAGTGTTTGGGAAAAAAATGAAAAAATCCGTCACTGAGATAATACACTACATGGGCCGTATATATATCGATTGTCTATCTAACTCCATGTACATTATGAAGGTATAATGCGTAGTATATGTATATGTCCAAAGATTGTGGAACATCGCATAGGCTTGGTTCCCAACAATAATTACGATACTGTGAGCGCAGCGGGTAACCAGTACATAAATAAAATGACCTTGAGCGAAGTTAAATAACGAAAGTAACACTGTTTTGCTGTTTCACAGTTATAAGATACAATTGAACGAGATTTTCGGTAAGAATGAATATCTTATAGTTTATTTGAATGACTTGTATAGCGATTTTTCTTCAGTGCCCGTATTTTATGCTGAAACAACGAGATGCAATGTTCCACAATCTTTGGCATATAGGCATAGAGTACGCTTTATACCTTGATAGTATACTATTAGCTCAGTGACGGAATTGTTTTTATATTATTTTTTTTTTAATCGTTTGCGGACCAAACACTGATACTGCCACCTGTGGTTCTATTCAGACACAAGAAAATAAAGCCGCGGTATTTCAAACTACCATCGACCACTTTGTGTTATTAATTCGACTTTTTCAAGCCTTTATCTCACACGTTTATTTATCAATATCACAGGGAAATGTATCGTTGATAAAAAGTCAAACGAAAAGTATGTCTTTTCTAGAAAAGTATATTTGTTCTAAGGCAGCCAGAATGTCAAGGTATCTGTAACAAGAATTAGTTTTCGATATCTTTATAAACTTGTTACATTCATACAATACAATGCTAAATCTACTTCCATACAAATTCCATCAAAGTTTATCAGATAGTTTAACAAGTTACGCCATGTAGATACTGCGTCGAAATCGATCTCTGTTGAGCAGTTAACTCAAATCAACATGTCCGTTCACAAAGTGTTTAACAGGTAAAGTAAAATGTTTAAACAATATTGCATAACATCGTTTTTTGTAAATCCACAGCCATAAACAGATGATTGATATACATATTGCAGTAAATAATGCGAAACAAAGTGCACCTCAGTGATTCACGGTCTGTATCCGTATAATGACTGCTAAGTCGGATAATGGGTGGCTGGATGATAATGATGGCTATGGTCCTTATACTTATCCAATTATTAATACCAAGTAACCGCTATTATCGACTTCATCACAGACACCTTGCACAAAAAATGATTTCTGGCCTTATTGCTGTTAGAGAAGTTAGTGATGTGGCACATAAATTATCAATACTTTGTCTTTATTTTTCATCAATATAGTGTAAACAACAAATGTTGAACCATCAAGTACGAAGCAAAAATATAACAGTTTTCTGTTAATATCGCTTACTTTGGGTGCTGTTTTGTCATTTTTCTACCCTTTCCCATGGATATTTCAGAAGGTAAAATAACTGTTGTATTGATAAATCATTGCTTTATCAATAGTGACAGAAAAAGTACGCATTGGATCATAGTAAAACAGTAATTTCATATAAACATGCGTCTCTATTGTCGATTTGTTAGGGCCCTAGTCACCATTATCATCCAGCCATTCATTATCCGACCTAGCAGTCATTATACGGATACAGACCGTGTGATTGTGAGTCAATATCACTACAAATGGACCTCGAAAGACAAATATTAGTATTACAAAAAGGTTGGCCTCCGTTACGCTTGTATGATCACGCCATCACAAATGGTAAAACGTCTATTGCAAACTAAATTGACTAACTATTAGTGTATTTCGTATCACAGACATGTATCAATTAAATTGGAAGAGGAAATTTAGTCGAAAATGAAAAGCCCTTACTTTGCGCGCTTGAATAGACGTTTTTCCGTTTGTGATGGTATGATCATTCAAGCGAAATGGAGGCCAACGGAAATGTGTTCAACATGAATACTATGTGTACACAAATGGACAGTGTTATAGTTGATTCAAAGATCTCTGTCACAACCGCGTAAACAAATTTTCACCCCGGTCGATCGTTAAATGCATGTTAGGATTAAATTTTACCATCAATAATACACTTAAATGATTAAAAAGCTAATAGTCGTATAGCGTAGTGGTTATACTTGATGTAATTAGCTATTCAGAAATGGAACATTATGGCGGTTTTGACAGATAACTTTAAATCGACAATAGTAAATAGTTATTTCGAGTTAACAATTTTTAAAAAAAATTAATTCGTTTGCGAAACTTTTGACGCTCAGTATGTATAGGGATAGCCTTTTTGAATATAATCGAACAGAAACGTTAAAATGTCAAAAGCGAGATATTGTCTATATCAATTTGTAGCAATGTACATTGTTATTTGTTTGTCAAAAACTTGCTATCAAGAAAAGCAAGATACATTGTCTTGATAAGTTCTGAGAAAAATGTTCCTGTTCTTACATTACTTAGCATGTGAATTAATTATCATATAGTTGATTTTGGATTATGTTATTTCGATACTGAGGATAAATGGCCTATTTTGAAACTTTTATAGCTATGTGTGTTGTTTATGGATTTGTTGCAAAGTTTTTTTATCGTAGTATTACCTGTTATGTAAATGTGTCCCTGGTTATCTGTCTTTAACATTTGCAGCTGACACCGAAACGTGTATTTATTGAAAGTCGTAAAAGGTCTTTGTTGAGAAAACAAAGAATGGACTAAAGATTTATTCATCGAGGAATATGTTTTTCTCATGTTGAGTGGGTTTTTTATAATAAATTGAGGATCAGTATTCTGTTACCACTTACATATTGTGTTACAGGCATTTATAAAACATATATTAATAAAAACGTTCAGATCTGATTACCTACGAGGGGTGTACCAGAATTACGTAGACTTTTGTCATAATATTTTTATTTAGGCATGTAATATCACCAAATTTGCCGTAGAAATACTTCAAACCTTTTTCAAGAGAATTGGTAAAAATATTCTCTAACCGAATGTTATAAAGCCATTTAATCTGTTGCCATAGTAACCAATAGTTGGATAGGCGGGGCAGCTAATTTTAAAATCATTTTTGGCATTATTCAACTGCTTATACCTCACAGATATCAAGTCTAATTTTAACGCGACTTCGTGACATACAAGCACAATATCCTCGGAACGTACGCCGTTTATTTCGCCTTTATAAAGGTTACCGTTGTTGATTTATGGTACAAAACAAGCAACAGCTGTTGCGCGTCACCAGTGAAAATATGACGTCAGCGAAATACGCTGGAAATCGCATTAACATGAATTTTTGTGTGAACCTCGGGAATACGCCATATTAAACGCTTAAATAGTTGGAACCTGCTAACTCTAAATCTCGTGCATCGAGTTACCTGATTTTCAAACGACACAAGCGCATCAATCATGGTCGAGACCGAATATAACGAGATGGACCGACGGCGAAAACCAACTGCGAATGCGACGTCACCAAGCGTTTTCTAGGACCACATCGACCCGGATCGACGTTCTATTATAAAGGTTATATGCGACATAACTGGTACTATATTGGAACTTTTATCACCTATTAGGTAGTAAATAAACTTTCGTAAGTTTAGTGTACGGTTGTGCCCATATTTATAGCTATAATGTAAACAGTTAGGAGCTTCACTTATCCTAGAAGTTCCTCCGACGTCGTGACGTTCCGTTAACGTGCCCCGCATACCGTACCCCTATCTATCCTCGGAAGCTGCAGAATTTGATCCAAATAAGATACGGCTTTGAAATTTCAGGTACTTATGCAGTAAATATTATTTGCACTCCACACAAAAGTATTACTTTGTATGATGAATGGTATGGAACGTATGACAAAAGTCTACGTAATTCTGGTACAACCCTCGTATACCTGAGATAGACTGACTCTCCATTAGATGACATGGATACGTTAAACACAAACACTACACATTGCTCTAAATGTTGCAAGCAGTATTGTCTCCCAAGTCGGAAAGTTTAGTAAACATTTTCGAGCCTTTACGAACATGGTCCAAGAAGTGTACTGAACAAATGCATTATCCGTAAGATATTTGTCTCTACTACATACATGTATTTATATCAAGTAGAAAGTGCAACTTGTTGTTAAATCCACGGAAATGAAATGTCGATCATATAGTATATCGGAAGCTATAAACGATCCTAGCATATTTTTGAATAAAACGCAATAAACATGAGACAGTTTATATCATACATTTTAAATTTATGCTAAAACTAGAGGCTTTATTGGCACTAAAACAGCACAACAAATAAATAGATAAGACGGTGCAATTTCCGTCAACATGGTTTAAGTGTTTCCTTGAATGACGTGAAAATTATTATTATGTTGTTGTTTTATGTGGATTATCCTAAAAATTGAACGCTGTAAATGAACATTTGCTGTGGAAATTTTCTTTATTATGTTGCTTTGCAACAAATTATGAAACAACACTAACCACAAACATGATGTAAGCGTGCATTATATATTATGTCAGTGTTACATTGTAAGAGTATGGTATTAACTTTACTTTCATAAAGTCATAAAAAGACGTGATGTTTCTTCCTTTGGTGGACTTGATTTTTAATGGTTAGTCTTATGTCATAAGCAACTGTGAAACAGATATTCAAAAGCACTTATGTTAACCAGGTGATCACATATAACATAGTCCTAGCTGTCACAAAGCTACAAACAGCTAATACTGGTGTCATTAAAACACTAATATGATTCTACTACCTTCTACTTTTTATTTCCAATACGTCGCATCCTAATGAAAGCAAATTACTTGCATTTATGATGCATGCGTAATGCAAATGTATGTGGAATACTAATTGCATTAATTTAGACAAATGTGTTAAGGATAGATTAGACTAAATGTGGTAAATGTTCTCTTCTACTGTTACTAACGTTTTATAAACATGTAGCAGTTTTTTGTTGATGGTGTTTCGAACTGGGGGTTTGAAGCGTGGTAAAACGGGAAATAGAATGTACAGATAGTCACTAGGCCGAAAAATCGACATCCAACCATTAGCATTATTGTCTAATTGTGTATGTCACGTAACTATTGTACATTAATGAGAATAAAATAAGGAATATTTCGAGAATGATATTCAAATGAGAAAGTGCGAGACGCAATACTTACATGAGAAAGTGTTTAACGAGTATCCAATGATTGGCCAGTAACCATTAGCGCATTATTGTGTATGATAGAATCGTGTCTTATAAACCCATTATAAACATATCAAAAGTTGAAGGATGTCACGCGAACGAAACCTTAGGACATTGATTATATCAACAACAATCTACGATCTATGCACTTTATCTACAGTATAACGAAATGTTCAGTGTGTAAAGGTGAGTTTGAAGTGGTTTTCATGAACTTATTGTAA
The DNA here is from genome assembly GCA_963678985.1 of Spisula subtruncata. Taxonomy (NCBI): domain Eukaryota; kingdom Metazoa; phylum Mollusca; class Bivalvia; order Venerida; family Mactridae; genus Spisula; species Spisula subtruncata. Next base: position 24,131,861 of record OY787672.1, on the reverse strand, counting down.
GCAGTTCTAAAACTTCTGATTAAACCAGAATAAAAATAGCAACGCTGGATGTTAAATACATGTACCAATAATGTTTAGCACTCCTAACTTGTTTGACATTGACTTACTTTATTTAGAACACTCAAACTCGGTGAGTGGGGATCTGCCTCTAGAATGGAGTGTCTTTGGTTATTAAACAACAGGCCGAACCTTAAGGACTGGATCAATGACACAGCAGTTGAATTCTAGTTTGAATATAGATGAGAATGGACTAGTCCCATACAGTTGTTCCATTACTAGATATGAAACCAACAGAATGCGTAATACGATTAAAGTGTCTTTTCAACATGTGGGTGACTGGCTTTTGTTCTTAATAATTATTAATATTTATGATACGACAATTAGTATACTTAGTTCGTGTTGAGAAATAATATTTAGTCAGCTAATGCATTGTTTTCAAGCTTGGCATACTAGTTCAGCTTCATAAACACAATACAAAGTCATGCTACAGTCTCCAACATTCCAACAAAATTTATATTTGTTAGAGACAGGTCTTCCCACGGGGCATACGCGTTGACTGAACACAGTCTTGTCATGTTGATCGGCTTCATTCAATACAAACTGTTAATGTTAATAGATAAATTTAAATATGTAAAATCGTATTTTACTCTGATTTCAACATGTTATAGGTTGTTATGTACGTCTATGTTTATTTAAGATTCAGCATTCTGTAAATTTAGATCAGGTGCTGCACCTATCAGGACAGATGTAAGAAAATATGGAACGCTACCAATAAATGACCAGAAAATGTTCATTCAAATGATTGTATTGGAAAATGCCATATTTTACAAACCTGTAATGAACATGGGTATGATCATTTAGCTTTGACTTAGCACTTTTTTTAAATGCTTGTAGATTATATGTTGTACTTACACATGCTATGTAGAGTTGTTGATCAGTGAAATCAATCGTAATTCATTCCACTTGTCCTTGACTTGGATATCACCCATTCAGATCAAAGCACCGCTTGTACAAGGAAGATCAGTGATTACACACCGACACTAAAATCTATGTAATGTTCATTGAACAGAACATGCCATGTTCATATTCTATTCCGACAATGGTCTAGAAGATGATGTAGTTTACAACTAAGATTTACAAAGTTTTCTATTTTGCATCATAATCCGATATGCTATATGAGGAAATCGTAAGTGCATGCTAACACATGTTTGAATTTGATCAGTGAATGTCATTTAGCCCATAAGATGTTCCATCAATAAAAAATTGAAGCAGTTTTATAATATGAATTGACAGCATCTGGCAAATCCCCTATGTCTTAATAAAGTCATGCTCATCAGAAAGTTCGATATTACACTTACAGATAATACAATACGACAGGGACAGGCTTCAAATAACAAAAACAACAGAATGCAAAGAATCAAACCACAATGGTACAACACAAACGTAGTAACACAATGTACGCAACTACAATATCCAAAGGATATTCACAACGAACGAGGACATTAACTTAACCGAACTAATTCAAACAACAAATAAAATGACATTCTGGCAAAAATCTATACATGTACGCACCTCCCGGGCAAACGGCTTTACTCCAAATTCACCAAAGCTATGAGATGCGAAACTTTTTGAAATCTTTAAAAGCTGGCTTAGAAGCTTTTCCATCAAACCTTTTGCCATCAGTTTTTAAATAAAGTTGCAAGGCATTATAACACAACTCATGATACGTGAGACGGATTTATTTTAGTTTTTCACTAATTGTTAAATTATTATGTCGGCAAAAGATGCTATCAGTTAATTTTCGTATTCCCCATTTTCGTCAAAACATTATTGAAGTGTTATTAACATGTCATTTGGACAGTACATGCTTGTATCGACAGGTTTTATACTGTATAAAAAAGAAATCAGCACTTGTGTGCAGAAAGATATGAGGAAACCGGATTGGGAAGGCAGTAGTAGTTTTGTATTTTTCTGTCGATGTACTTATTCTCAAAAAGTTGGTTTTACGACGTTAAAAATCACCCTGCTGAAGTAACATCGCTAATATAACATTGCGTGAAAAGATGCGAATACTTCTGAAATATGGATGGTGTTGGAAAAATATAGCCTAGTGTTTTGCCTGCTATGTCGACAGAAAATCGCTCAAATCTTGAGATGAGGGTTCACTCCTTTTTCGGTACGAACACTGTCGATGTCCGTTGAAAACGGGACGTATTAGGTAAACTCCTATGATTGACGACATCATGTTGTGAGAAGTGAGAGGGGACAAAAATACTACCACACAGTATAACTATAAGACCAATCTGTAAACACCATTCAGCCGATACAGTGTGTATGCACTTCTGACTGAAACATCGTTATGTTTAACAACGAAACTGCAGAATATTTTCAGAGCGCAAACAACATGAATGTTTTCAAAAACAATTTTCAGTGATTATTACATTGAAGAGGCAGTTTGTGCACTCTAATTTTAGCCTGCAAGTTCACAGAAATGACGTCATTGTAGCGTCTTAACGATGCGCGTATAATTGTGTTCGCATCAAACTTAATAAACGAGGTGTTCGAAGTCCAGTGAAGATAAAATCATGTCTTTTTCGGCTCACTTTAGACCACAAAGTGATGAGATGATCCCTCAATGTCCGTCGTCCGTCAACAATTATTTTGTTATCCCTCTAGCGCCCACAACCCCTAAGCAATCATGAACAAACTTGAATATGATGTACGAGTGATAAATGTGGATGGGTTCCTTGTATTTTTATTCAATCGTCGAAAAATAGACGCTTCTTATAATTTTAGATTGAGAGACTATGTTAAAATGTTCAATACATGTACACTTGACTTAGTTCATTTTTGTTCGCGCCATAACTTTCGCATAACGGGCTTCAGTTTTTGATTAACTATATTCACGTAGGTGCCTAGTGCAACTACAAAACTCAAGACGGATGATTTGAAAATATCATAGTTCAAGTAATTGAATAATAAATAATTAAGAATATTTACTAGCCTGTCATAAAATTGATAGTAAAGTACTCGGAAATTACTAACTTCTATATTGTTGGCAGTTGCATCATTCAACAGAAACAGTGAGGAATACAGTTTATGTTTTTTATGAAATAATAATTTGTTGACGAATGATTTGAAATGATATCACCGAGCAGCGTCATAAATTCAGTTTTCCTGTGATAAAATGAATTATACTCTTATATTTATTAAAGTGTGTAGAGATATATTGTAACAGTCATTTAATGTGAACATAATTACTTGCATCGTTTCTAGTATGATACTAGACTACCTTAATTGCAAATTAAAAATTTGGATGGGATCCGTGTACTTTGATTCTATCGTCGAACAATAGACGCAAATAATAATTTCATAGGGTGTTTTAGAACACTTTCGTACGAAAATGGACAGTTTGCATGTCTAATAAATCACAAAGAGAGATTCTGTCAAAACTTAAGCGAAAAATGGTCTAATGAATATGAAAGCATAATTGTTTTTCAGTTTTTGAAACTTTTTAAAAAAATATCGTCCGATATAACTCTATACACTTTAATGGCAGGATGCTTTGTGAAATTAATCAATAAAGAATATACTAACACATCTGGTGTTTTATTTCACTTTAATTATTCTTCTGAAATTCACTTATTTATAATTCTACAAAATAGTCCTGAAATATCAGCAAAATTAAATAAAAATACTTTTTCTATCGCACTTGTGCTTTTGTCTTCGGCGTTTACATGGCTTTTGACTTTTTGAAGGCCGAATAAGCATTTAAAATATGTGGATACATGTTGTATATACAATTCCAGTGATGACATACTGGTTATGCGTATCAGGAGAAGGGTATTTGCATTATGTTGCAGGTATCAATAAAATAACAACGTATTTTATTTAACACCCGAAGAAAGACGGAAAAATAGGTTCATGTGGCATCTAAGATATCTAGGACACGTTCAACAACTAACGGTGCGTTATTGTCTCCTGTATGTGTACTGCGCTTCGCAGTAATTGCCTAGAGCGGTTTTCGCATTCATTTTCGGTAATATTGTTTTACAGGTAAAAACCCCTACAGAATTGTAAACACGTATCACATTCCAGTTTTTAGTCTACATCATTATACCAGATGGCTTTGATAACTTTTAAAAATGACATTGAGTGTATTTCTCTGGTGTAAAACGTTTGAGTGCGATTGGGTGATACTACTCCAATGACTACATATACAGTCTATACATACAGTTATAAAAACACGTTATAATCTACCATAACCTCTATCATGTAAGTTATTTTTTATGTAAAATAAATATCACTAATGTGTGGCATTACTCAGTCCATAATTTAGCTTATAACGAGTGTGTGTCTGTATAATTATAGCTATTTCAGGAGGTTATCGAGATAATCCGGAAATTTACTGTTTGTAATATTTTCTGTTATCTATATTCCTGCCATCTATGTATCAGGTCCATGTCATGATATATTACATTTTCTTACCGTGTTATTTAGTACAGATCAATCTCCCTGCTGTTGACTTTATTCAATGTCGCTGGTAACTGAAGAAAACTGTCGAGAAGAAACTGTTATACCGAATGCAACTATGAGTGGATAGATAGTGTATACACCCTGTAGCACTCCTTGGACGATGAACATCACTGAATTACAGAAAACCAGACAGGCATTATCAGATGATCAGTAGTCAGTCGGAAATGTTTAAGAAACCTGATCATGGATGTGCGTTGGCATTGCCCATGGACATCCCTACGACGGCGTTAACACCATGTTTGTCATACTTGCGAATAATTTTGAACGATCGAACATGGGACATTGTTTATTACACGAGTTCATGTAGTTTGGAGCTACAACATAGCATGTAGCACTATCGTTTACTATAATACAATACTGTTGATGGTTATCCTATAGCATGCAGGATTATCATTTGTATTAATCACGTATAATGTTTACACTCTCAAAATGGCGATATTGCCGTGATGTGGTCATTCATTCAATGCTCGAATTAGGATGGGTGGTTTAATTTTGTGAATTGGGTTGACTTTAAGTCCACTGATTTAATGAAGTACCAATTCGGAAGTGGTACTGACACGGAAGATTTAAGCATGGAATTGAACGCGTCATAGGAAACATCCTAAAGATGTTACACGAGATACTGTTGAACCATTAAAGAAAGTGTATCGATATAACCTAGATGTAGTTTGTACTGTCAAGTACCACCATTTTTTACTGAAATATCTTTTCGAAAATAGAGGATCAAGGAATTATTTTGTCATAATGACGAAGTGATATAATTCCCTTCCCAATGTACGTATATAAGTATTCATGAAGAATGTTCCAGAACAAAGTTGACTTCTCATTAACATACTATCAACACAAATAAAATGCATGGTGGGTGGTGGCACCCCGGAGTAAAACTGTAGTTGTCCTTCATTTCCAAGTTGACAGAACCATATCTAACAACTATTTGCTATACAAACAGCAGATCATTACACATAATTATCAGCAAAATACTTTCTTAAGAGTCGCAAATGATTACAAGTTAGTAACGGCTTACCCATTGGTGTTTTGTAAATTCCATCATGAACGTCATTTAAATAAGTAGACAAATTATTATGTAATGTTGGATATCTTATTCTTTGAGTGGTCGAATAAGTTTTCTCGCACGTGATAACTTTCACGCAATGTGACTATGCCATAACGCACAAAACGTCATCATTATAATATAGCATATACTTATTTATTTGACATAATAAAATTGCATAGATTTGTAATCAAACAATAAGCATGTATTTCTAGAATGATACGCTTTTGTGAAACTGAAATAAATGAGTGCATCATTCAGTTACATATTGTGGCAGTGTGAAGAGTTACATTGTTTTCTGAAAGGTCTTTATGAACGGGTTAATAATATGTTTGAGAGTAACACTCATGGTTTTGTCATTATTCCAGAATCTCTCCAAGCTATTTCATAATGTGCTAGACAATAAATCATATGTTAACACCTGCTCATTTAGCTATCGTATAGAACAGTAATTTGTAATGTATTTCTACATTTCTTCATTAAAAACACAATTACCAGACAACAGACAAATAATTATGGAAAATGCACAATTAGTGATAGAAATTAACTGCAATACGATGTTTATAATGAGTAATGTAAGTAGTAGAGTAAGTTTCATGATCAATCTAAAATAAATTAGTCTACATAAGAAAGAGAATATACTAATAATATTACACTTATACAGCAATGGTACTAAATGCATTCCAATATAGATAATGTTGCATGTGAAATTAATTTGGGATTACAATTATGTGAAATTTCTTTTTGCTCTTAGTTTAATTACTTAATGTTCAATACAAATGAAATACATCCAGTTGTTAAAAGTCATGTTAAAATAATACTAAAGCTAAAGTCTTGTCGAGGATTGAACAGAATACTTGTTTTCCCTCCATGTGTCTTATAGAAAAACATTCGTTTGTTCTAGTACTAAATATTAATGCACTTCTATGCTTTTTTAGTAATCATATATTGTTATAATCTTTTCTACAATTGGCGCCCATATAGGTGGTTGTACTCTGCTGAAAAATGCATCCACGCATGAAAACATCAATTCAGATATAACCATATGTCGAGATGAAAATCCTGCTTGCGTTTGTAAGAATACAATAGTAATGCAAGTAAAAGATAAAGTGAAAAAGTGTTTGTTTATTAAAGTGTCACCCCTATTGAAAGGGCCAGCCAATTTGACTTATGAGACACCTATTTTTCTTGCGCACAGAACCTCCCGAATCCCTTCTAATGCAAGTATCGATCTTTTTTGTGGAACTCACGAATACTCATCACTGTCTACAACTGTCATGTCCTACCTTATGTTAAAGAAGTCATTTTAAATGTATTCGCGTCACAGAAACATATCTGCACTGAGCAAAAAATCCTAACTTAAGGCGTTTAGCAAAGCAAGGAAGAAACTCATACGCCTTTTTATGGTATACCCCATGTTTAACAAACATTGGATGAAAAACTTTCTTGTTACATCCCTTCATGTGAACATACTCGTTGTTAATGCAACATTATAAGAATAAAACTATGATAGTTGTCTCCTTTCCTTCATCAACTGATAATTAGCTGAAATGTTTATTACCGATTAAATTCACCATGACAATTTTTTTTTAATTTTCTTCATACAATATCATGCACGCATGTCTTCTAGTAAATCTTAAACAATAAGAGACACTGGTGGGTGATTACATAGAAAACGTGACCTTGTATGTTGATCAAGTTCCCGATTCTCACAGTGCAGAACAGTACACGAAGACTCAACACGTTAGTTCATGTACTAAAAACCGGGTTACGTTGACATCTGATAATCGACGATTGCCGTCTATCTGCCGAATGTCGATCATTGATACACAGCGGTGATAAGCACAATAGCAGATAGTGACCCTTTTCTTTTGCATTTTTGTTTGCTGCTCATTCCATTTCAACTAATGCATATTTAGAGCTTATACTCCGACACGCTCACTGACTCCTTTCAAAAAGTGTACATTATTTCTGTAAATGTACACTTTTGTAAAATATTTACTCAGTCAATGATTGGTCAATTTAAGCTTCAAACTATTTCAGATAAGCATTATTACATTCATGAGCAGTTAAATAAACGTCACAGATGATTACCTCAAAAATACACTTAGACGGATTAATATCACCGTGCTACTATAAACTGATCAAATTTGCAGTACTGAATTTTAATTAGGTTCTTGGTTAAACTTATTAATAAAACCAAAGAAATGCAGTATTAAATTTTAATAAGCCTCTTGTTAAATTTGATGATAAAACCAAATAATCACCATTTATCTACACCCTAACAATAATGAATATTACAGAACAAATGCTTATCATCGTTGCTGTCCACAAAATTGGGAGCAAAATCCATCAAATTTGAATGATTTTACATTATTGGTTATCAGCAGGAAGACAGCAATACTATAAAAAAAGAGTATAAACAGTTTGTAACATACCTTGTGAACCAACAAACAAATCTGAATTATTATTATACAAAGTTCGAAAAGCAGTTATAACTTTTTATTTGGTTTCCTGAACTGATGCCACTTAGAATCAATCGAATACAACATAATGCAGTAGTTTATATATCAATTAATATAACACTTCGAAAATGAATGGTTAAACTTGAACATGTGTCAATTCATTATGATGCTATTATAATACATTTTAATTTCTATAACATACACTTAAATATGTCTTAATTAACATCAACAAAGGACAAAGCAGTTTTAAATATGTTATAAGAATCGCCTAATTTAAAAACAATCTTGTTTGGAAATAAACATTTATAAATTTTTTCATGATATAAATGACAATCGACTATTGTGTTTAATAACCAAATGGATACAAATGATATACACATACATACCTTTGGGCATCAAGCTTTAATCCATGAATGCGGAAAGTGATTGCTTTTGTAATCTTAGCTTTAATGTGATGTATTAACAATTTCATGATTTGTACTCAATCTATATATGACATTTAATCTGTTAGGTGTGTTAGGCCATGGTTATTATGTTTCTTAGAGTCATATTTTCTAAAATTTAAAATATGTTATGCTCATCAATTGTGCTGGAGTAGAATATATTTTCCCGCGTTTGAGCGAAACGAATTAGCGGGAAAATAATTTCCCCTGATTGGTCAAGACCGGATAGACCGGTCAGTTAGAGTAGGATATTGAGGTGTGGTCAGTTCAGCGGTGGGTAACACACAGTACAGTTCGATAAAATTTTAATTCTAAGATGGCTACTAGTGAACAGTCAGAAACAGTGCCAAAAGAGAACGATAATAGTGGAGCATTAACAGAGATATTAGATCAATTAAAAGCACAGAGGACGGAAATAAATTCACTAAGAGAGGACGTCAGAGGAAATAATTTGAACGTTGCAAAAGAAGTGAAAAAGTTGAAAGATAAAGACATTGTGTGGAAAAACAAAGGAAATAAAATTCAGTTTGAGTTTAACAATGAAGTAGAAGACTTAGCGACAAAAACGATATGGGCCATCAACCAAAAGAAAGGGGAGTATGCAATAGAATTGATTGAAGAAATGAGAGAAAAGGTCAAAAAACAAAATAAACTGATAAGAATAGCTGATACATCTGAGGGGGGATGGCAGACAGTAACACAATACGAGAGCAACCCCATTGCTTCAAATAGCGAAGACGAGAGCAAAATATCCAAAGCCGAGAACAAGGCTCTCAGAAAGAGGAAACGTTCGAATATTCGGTCAAGGAACGGGAACTATGTTCCTATCGCCAGTGGAAGTGGTCAATCAAGCGCGCCAAATTCCAAGGTCGGTGCGTTTCCTGCATGGGGAGGACCAGCATCTTCGTACCAAGGAAAGAATACTTTTCGAGCCTCTACAGCCTTTCAGAAGCGAGGAACAGGAGCATGCTTTGGGTGCGGATAATTTGGACACTGGAGGCGTGACTGTCCCCTTGGGAACACGACAACCGGAAGACAACACGAGGGTTATCAACCCAGTGGAAAATGAACCAGTCCTGTTGAAAGATGAGTATAAATTTAGTTTGTGTAAAACGTCTCTTGACACTGATTGTGTAAAGCACATTGATTTCGATATCACTGAAGGTAAACTGTTTACTAATGACTTTTATGAGTATGAACAAGGACAAAAGCACATTTTGGTTAAAAATAGACTGAGAGAACATGTCGAATTCTGGAAAACCATAGGGGCCAGTGATTTTATTGTTGATACCATTGTAAACGGTTTTAAGATACCATTTTTCTCAAAACCTGAAAATGTGGTTTTAAACAATAACAAATCAGCAAAGATAGAATCAGAATTTGTGTCACAGGCGATTGAAGATTTGTTATGTAGAGGTTTGATTGAAAATTGTCAAACACCACCAAAGGTTGTGAACCCTTTGTCGGTGTCAGTTCCAAATAAAGGAAAGATGAGACTTATTCTAGATTTAAGACATGTAAACAAACATTTGTGGAAACAATCTATCAAATATGATGATCTAAAAGTTGTTTTAGATTATTATGAGAAACAATGTTTTATGTTTAAATTTGACATACATTCAGCATATCATTTTGTAAACATATTTCCTCAGCATACAGACTTTCTAGGTTTTTCATGGTGTGAAGGTCAAGGTCAGAGAAAATACTACAAATTTCTTGTGTTACCATTTGGTTTGTCCACAGCACCATATATTTTTACAAAAATCACCCGGCCTTTGATAGCTAAATGGCGTGGAGAAGGGAAAAGGATTTTGATGTTTTTAGATGACGGGTTTGGGTGTGCAAATAGTTATGAAAATGCAGATAAAATGTCAGGGGAAGTAAAAATAGATTTACTAAACTCAGGTTTCATACCAAAAGTAGAAAAATCATGCTGGGAACCTGTTCAAAAATTGGAAATTTTGGGGGCAATTTTGGATTCAGATAAAAATTGTATTATCATACCTGAGAGAAGAGTTAATAGAACTTTGAATACTTTACATGAGATATGAATGATTTAACATTGCACAGGAGGGTTCATGTGAAGAAAGTTGCTAGTTTAGTTGGACAAATAATTTCTATGACAGTTGTGATAGGAAATGTTGCACAAATTATGACAAGATACCTCAGTATGGATATAATAACAGCCAATTCATGGTCAGCATATATCAAACTGTCACTAGAGAGTAGAGAACAGTTACACTTTTGGAAAGATAACATCTGTTTTGTTAATCACAAAATTCTTAACAAATATACAAATTTTTCCAAGATTGTGTACAGTGATGCAAGCAGCACTGGATTCTCAGGTTATGAAATAAATACATTAAATGGAGTAGCACACAATATGTGGACTGAGTATGAGGCAGTTAAGTCATCTTGTTGGAGGGAATTGACAGCGGTACATAGAGTTTTGGTATCTTTGGTTAAAACCTTGAAAAACACAAATATCAAATGGTTTTCAGATAGTCAAGCAGCTTGTTTGATTGTTGAAAAAGGGTCTATGAAACCAGAGTTGCAATATTTGGCCATTAGTATTTTTGAGTTCTGTTTGAAACATTCAATTAATTTAAAAATAGAATGGATTCCAAGAGGGTTAAATGAAAAGGCTGACTATTTATCTAAAATAGTTGATAGAGATGATTGGGGTATTTCTAATGTTATACTACAGATGGTTCTTAAAAGATGGGGCAGTTTAGAGATAGACTGGTTTGCATCCAGTTACAATGCTAAACTACCTGTGTTTTACTCAAGATTTTGGAATGAGTCATGTACAGGTGTGGACGCCTTTATAGAGAATTGGGGAAACAAAAATGGATTGTTTGTGCCACCCATATGTTTACTTTGTAAAGTATTGAGAAAAATGGAATTTGATAGGGCACAGGGAGTGCTTATTGTTCCTTTATGGAAATCAGCAAGCTTTTGGCCTATGTTATGGTCCAATGATAGATTTATTGGAAATGTTGTTGAATTCATGGATTTACCAACAGAAAAGCAATACTTTATCCCTTGTAGAAATGGGGCTGGTATATTTGGGAATGAGGACTTGAAGTTAAGAATGTTGGCATTGAGAATGAAATACTGATAAATGATAGATAAGACAGAGGAGTTCATGCCTGTTTTAAGATTTACTAGCACATGATTGTTAGAGTGTATATAAACGGATGAGATTATGCCCGTCAAGAGTAAGAATAATACATTCTGTTACTGTATGTTACTAATTGGTAATTTTTCTTGTACATGTATTTTTTCAGTTGTACAAAGATGAGATTGAAGAGTTGCCAACAGTTTTGGTTGATAAGGTGGATTTGATACCCGAGTATTTACAAGACGCTAGGGCGAAAACAACGTGTAAATCCTATTTCAATGGATTCAAACGATGGAGAAATTGGGCGTTGGCAAACAAATTGGGGGAAGAGGACATTCTACCAGCCAAACCTTTTGTGTTAGCATTATATTTGTGTTCATTAATTCAATCATCAAATTCTGCTAGTCCAGTGATAAATGCTTTTTATAGTGTAAAATTCATACATGACATTTATGGAAGGAGATCACCAACTGAGTCTACTTTAGTTGTAAATATCCTGCAAGCTGCAAAGAGGAAATTAGCTAAATCTGTTGTGAAGAAGGAGCCAATTAATATAGACATATTGAGCAAAATGTTTGAAGATAAATATAAAGAAGGTGATGTTAAGAGTCAGAGAATTATTTGTGCTTGTTTATTAGGTTATGCAGGTTTTATGAGAAGCAATGAACTACTTAATCTTAAAAGATCAGATATCATTTTTGATGACGGATTTATGAGTATTTTTATAGAATCTAGTAAAACTGATCAATACAGAGATGGTGCATGGGTTATAATTGCAAATACAGGGACCAAGTTGTGTCCAGTAATAAACCTTAAAAGGTATTTTCAATGGGCAAATATTAAGGATGATTCAGATTCATACCTGTTTTGTAGGTTGTCTAAAGTAAGCAATGGTCATGTTCTAAGGAATTGTAATAATCATATTTCTTATACTACATTAAGAGAAATTTTTGTTGAAGCATTCCATAAGCATGTCAAAGATATTACTTCATATGGTTTACATTCACTTAGGTCTGGGGGAGCAACTTCAGCAGCAAATATGGGGGTAAGGGATAGGCTATTTAAGAGGCATGGAAGATGGCGGAGTGATAGGGCCAAAGACGGCTATGTAAAAGATAGCTTAAAAAGTCTGATGGAAGTATCTTTAAATTTAGGATTGTAAAAGGGAGGTAATTCAGTGTTACTGATTCATGCGGAGGAGTTATGCCTGTATTGAATTTTGTATAGTTGTGGATAAATGTGTAATGTTGTTTAACAGATGGATGAGTATGCCTGTTTGATACCTTGAGATTAACTAATGGAGATGGATGAGTTTATGCCTATCTTAAAAAATATTATGATTCTAGTTGTAATTAAAGGTATTATGTTTAGCCAGTGTGAATTAGATTTTACAATTGCCCGTTCTTTTAAGTTCAGGTTACCCAAACGCTTTAACATATTAAACTGTTTAAAGTATATGGTTTCATGTTGTAGTTAAGAGAGTAGAATTGTGATCATTTATGTCCGGGAATGATAGGTTAGGGGAAATATATTTTCCCGCGTTTGAGCGAAACGAATTAGCGGGAAAATAATTTCCCCTGATTGGTCAAGACCGGATAGACCGGTCAGTTAGAGTAGGATATTGAGGTGTGGTCAGTTCAGCGGCGGGTAACACACAGTACAGTTCGATAAAATTTTAATTTAACTTATTCACGCTGGCTGAAGGTATTATACTTGTTCATTTTGAAAGTTTAGATGTATTGTTTGAAACTGAAGAGGTTGCAATAATTTATCAACTAATGGATGGGAGTACTTATATACTATGATTAAATAAGTCAGATGATCTGTAAGTGGTAAATTCATTGACAAAAATTGTGTTTATTATAGTTTAGACATAAATGGATTGACTTACCATAGTTGATAGAATTAATGCAACATTTGAGATGTTACATACATGATTATGTGTAGAAATGTACTATGATAACAGTAGAAGTTTGTGAGCATTTTGAATGTATTAATATTTGTGAATTCAGACAATTTATGATAGTGATTTATAAGTGCTGGTGATAGATAAAGTATACTTATTCCATAGATCCATAGACTTTGAATGGAATGTGTTCATAATATAGACAAAGGGAGATAATTTAATAGTCATAGACATTTGAATAAATAGTGTGGATCATAGACTTTAAATGGAACAGTGATAATCATATTGACTAAGGGAGGTAATTCAACAGTCATAGACACTGGAATGAAGTAGTGTTGATCATAGACTAAATGAATTCATTAGTAATGTTCATAGACACTATAGGAGTTATATTTGAATGACGTTTATAATATATTTACTGTACCAATATGCTGTTACCCAAACGCTTTAACATATTAAACTGTTTAAAGTATATGGTTTCATGTTGTAGTTAAGAGAGTAGAATTGTGATCATTCATGTCCGGGAATGATAGGTTAGGGGAATTGTAATAATCATTGTCTCTCTGTAGATCATTTAACTTTTTGTCGAAGTATAAGACAGATACGTGACAAGTTTTTAATCAAAAGTGTCCTCTTACAAGGGTTATAGGATAGTTTTGTAAGGACGAACAACAAATTATCCTCGGCTTCGCTCGGACAATTTCTTGTTGTCCTTACAAAACTATCCTATAACGCTTGTAAGAGGACACTTTTGATAAAAAACTAGAACTGTATCTATAACTTATTCCGAACTAGTTAATATTTTTATATTAACGCAAATGAATCGATACATGTTCTTGCTGTTGCAAGAATATAGATATCATGATATGAAAAATAAATAAATCACTCCACGAAAATGAGTTTGCGCAACGCTCGTTTACGTTATAATCATATAATCCATGACATCACGTGATAAACAATACTTTAATGACATTGATATATAGTGCTACATATGCATTGGAGATGATTCAACAGCCAAAAGTAGTACGACATTTAACCGTGATACACCGGAAATTTAATCACGGAACAGTCCTATACGTTTGCATGATGAAAATACAGTCAGATTGCAACACTAATTTTGCAGTTGTTGAAACAAATCATACTACTGAAAGAATAACTTATACAAAACTAATCCAAATCTGTCTCAAAACGAAAGTTAAGATTACCATGCAAGCTAGGTTTTTTACCTGGATAAGGAACCACGATAATTGTTTCTACTCCTTAATGAGTTTTTTATCTCTATCAAAAATATTTTTTCTGGAAATGAATACAGCAAGATAATACGGAAATAATTTATACCCTTATAGTAATAACGTTGTGCTTATAGAGAGCATGTCCATAAATGTCACTAAACTTTGGCGAGAAACACTATCAGGATAAACAACGCATGGAAACAAAACAATTCATATTAATAGCTTATGTGACGAGATAGAATGCCTTGTTGTCTGGTAAGCGTTATTCAGCAGCAATACAACAATAGAAATATTGAACATTTTTAAATGAGGTCACGAAACCTCACCGCGTTCTTAATATGTATAGTCATACCGTATGATTTAGTAATCAGTTTAAGTACATTTCATTTCAGTCGAATTCAATCTTTACTAAACAATAGAGTATAACGTTGTCCTTGTTTAGACATTATGCAAAGTCGGGACGCCACATATACATGTATGCTTTTATAGCAGCTACATATTTGTATATGATAAAAAGTCCGCGTAACGTCAATTCTTGTTATTACTCTGCATTAATTCTAAATTAGAAATAAAACAACACGAACTTTGGTTCTTCACTTTCAGCAACTGATTATTTGCTTGACACAGAATATACTGTTGAAATTCGCCAAGTAATACTTTTTTAATTCATCACAGAATATCAAACACGAAACTCTTTCTGTTTGATCCTCGCAAATCGTTAATACTTATAAATGCTGGTGTGGTGGTTGAACACAAATAACATGTGACCTAGTTTGTTGATTAAATTTCCAGTTCTGATTCAGATCTCGTTAAGACGACATGCCACTCTGAATAGTACATAACAATACATAATGTGGTTGAATATATGACTCAACAAGTCACTATCAGACCAAGCAAAACAAAACGAGCATTTACGAGTGAACAAACATGCTAATATATTATCACATAAAACTTAATTACAAGAAAAACAATTTTCTAGATAAATATATTACAGGTATACGTAAATCAGACCAAATAAAAACTGCTGATAAAATTTCAGATATATTTCGACGAAGATATTGGTGCATTGTGAAACCCAGGTCTCAGTGTATTGTTTTATTAACGTACTTACGGAAGTCATAAACAGAAGTTTAAATTTAAATTATGTATAATTCGTTTACTACCGCAATCTCTGGACAGCAATTGTTACTATGAGTTCATTGACAGCTGCAATCACCACAATTTAAAGTTGTAAAAGTAACATAAATAAGTTACCTCTTACCCTCATACTGCCATTGACCAACATACAACTGTGGATCAGGGAGATGAAAGTGCTGATGTAAAACTTCTAGGCAATGTTATCTTCAATTGTACTTCTATAGTCAATGAACGCAACAGTGAATGTAGGTATGAGAACGTTATGTTATATGACATAAATTAAAGTGATAACTGTTTGAGTTAATGTCAATAATGATAATTGTAGAAAGTGTATGTCAGATGTTCCGCTTTGTAATGATCCGGAGAATTGAATTCGGTGCCACCATTCCGGGGACGGATATGCTGAAATTTGTACAAGGCTACATGCCTATTTCTTTCAATAGACTATTTATGTATTTCGTATCACAGACATGTATCAAGTTAATTGGAAGTGGAAATTTTTTCACAAATGAAAAGCCCTTCTTTTGCGCGCTTGAATAGACGTTTTACCATTTGTGATGGTGTGATCATTCAAGCGTAAAGGAGGCTAACGGACATGTGTTCAACATGTACACTATGTGTACACAAATATACAGTGTTAGTAAAAAGTTCTTTCGAGTCAACAATTAAAAAAAACCTTTTGACGCTCAGTATATAGTTTTCTAGCAATAAAACAATATTATTTATTATAACACATTGGTTAAGTGTAGTGCTTTGTCTACATTACGTGAAATTATGTTACACAATACGCAATATTTTGTGCCAACGTTCAAACCCTAGCGTACAGTATAAATAGAATTGACTTCGATCTTTATTTAATGTCACATTTTGAAAATCAATCTAGATTATATTTGAATTCATTTTTCTAATGTTTGTAATAAAAAATGATTAAATTTAGTAGTTCCTAGTGAATATTACATTAGGACTATCATAAATCAAGTGATTTTGTATCATGTTCTTCTTATTGTGTGCGAGAGTTTATCAATTAACAAAATGTACTATGTCGTTGTAAAATATCACATTTATACGATATAATTAGATTTATCTCATATCCTTATTTTTTCCATTTCAAATAGTTGACGTATGTGTTCCCGGTTTTATGTTGGTTGACGGATATATTTTCCTGCATTACACAGGATAACGTAATTGTAAAAGCCATCTATAATTGTATGTAAACAAAACAAGAAATCTGACGTTGAATAATTGTAAAGTAAATGGGTGGAAAACGTGAATAATTCAATTTTTCGATGCCGTAAGAAGACAGATAAAAATAAAAAGTGAGAGGAGCGGTAAAAATAATACTGTATGATATGGAATTATGAGCGCATGACTCGAAATATGGAAATGCTGAACAACTAGAAACTGCACACAATATTGTGTGTTACACTGTGATGTGCTACTTATTGACACAATATTCCCTTTCTCAGACAAACTGATAATCACATAATTATAAACATCATCAAACAATACCCTAATGATACATAAACATCATAATATCCATGCATCGTTGTTTCTCATGATGAGTACAATGCAATTTAATGCTATGAATTTGAACACTATTGACAACATCAAGGCTAGGCATAGCGTAAATTATTCGATAATATTGGTTCTAATGCATTTACTGTTGTTTTTTAAACTCACTTTGTACTACGTGAAATAACTTTTGGATTTACCCCGTATATGGCGTAAATACACACTTACACATACATACTGTAGCGTACCTAATAAATATGAGCTTAGCAAGGCGAAGTAGAAGCACCATGTTGTAGCAATACTTAGCGGTGAAGTTTTACCAATGTGCGTGCTGAAAAATGCTTTCCTAAATGATGGGATTAAAAAATGAACTGATATTAAATTGCATCAATAATAAGTGCTATGCGTCAAAATATTGCCATTAAAGTACAGCTTTATTATATGAAGTAGTTGTATACAGAAAAGGTGTAATGACAAACGTATTGTACATACCTTGTATTTTCTATATACACGGGAGTAGATATCACGAATTTCTTTTTCAAAATTGAAATTGATACTGACTATACTATAAATTTAAAGTACATTACGTCCTTGGAACAATTGCCAACATCAATTAAATGTTTATGATACAAACATTTTGTCAGGTCCCAATGGGATAGGTGTGGGGTATTCAAACTCCAGTCAAAAATATAATAGGACAACAAAGTACAAATTATTTCGTACTTGTTACTGGAATATCCCCTTATGAATTTGAAATTAGAAAAACTTGTACTCATTCATGAAAACAGTCCCATGGCAGACATGAACAATTGATACCATTATACGTTATGACATTTTAGTCTAAATTGAAACATTTGTAAAACTAATAAAGAAAGTTACTTCACACACATACAAACATACAAGGAGTCCACAGAGTTCAATTGATACAACAAAGTTAGTCAGGCTACATACGTGTAGATGTGTGTATGTGGAACACTTTTACTGACATTGCATCAAATACATATGTAGTTACATATGTAACTGTCAGTCAGACACTATTTTTGATACCAGTACTGTGTTTTGTATTTTGCAAACTCTATCAACGACGATTGGTTTGATTAATCTTACAACGTTTTGAACGTTAGAATACTAATCCAAGCACTCTATGGTGTGACCAATTGTATCATGAGAAGACTTTCGCTTAATTTGACACCAATCGGATGTCTCAATAAGGCTTGAGGAAATTAATTGTCGTCCAGTTATTGACTTCATTCATACGACAAATGTATACTGAGCAAAAAAGCTAACCGAACGCTTTTTAAATTTGAATATTTCAGTATCCTATAAGTGTACAAACCTACAAGTTTGCACAGTTATTTCAATATGGATTGTGCACCTAATGTAGCTTACCACATACAAAAACATGCCAAAGTCACTCATCCATGACGAAAAAGCTTCAAATCACATTTTTGCACGTTGTGATCGATTGCTCTCGAATTGCACGAATTTGTGTGCATGTTATGTAGCATGGGTGTTTGCAAAAGAGCGGTAATTGCGCTCCCTAGAGGGTATCAATCAGACACATCAGTTTTACACTGACTTAAATTATCACAAACATTAGTTCCTTTTATTTCACGTGTGTGTGAATACCAATGCACAAAAAAATACCTCAAACAGTATATTGGGAATCACAGGAGCAAAGAAAAATAGTAAAAAAATAAAGTGCGATAACTATTGCATAATTTTACTTCTTTTTAGTTTCATTCAGTACATTTTCCCATACAATTGTATTGTCATGCATTAGTGAAACACGTTGACTTTAAAAAAGAATACATATTAGACCTGAGGACTTTTTTTGCATGTGTTTGAAAAAAACGTGTTTTCTCTCCATTCAGTGTATAGGACACTTTTGAAGTGCATTCATCAGGTGTTTGTCAAATTGTTTATGCAGCTATATGCCCGCTTTGGTAATAAAAATTGTTTTAAGTGTACATTTTGATAACGGAAACAAAAATAAATATAAAAATACTGAAAATAAAACCAAAATTAAGTAAAAAATTACCCTCATTTATCCACACAAATAATATTCTGCCAAATTACCTCCCCTTGACCATTGAAAATTAAAATAATACAATTTTGAAAAATTAAAAAATCCATTATTTTGTGATTAAATCGCATTATATCGAGTTTGACTATTTTATTGATTTGGCGATTAGTCTTTAATGTGTATGGAATAAACCTAAACTATTTTATAATTTAACGCTTATTCATGGATTTCAAGTTTATATGTCTGGTTTTGCTATTTCATGTCTCCGTGAACTACCGTTTCGCATTTTTGAAAATAAAACTACTTAAAACGCACCTAAAGATCGTAAATAACAAGTACTAAAATTTTCGTGCAAAAATATTAATAAATGAAAAAGTTATTCGGTAAAAACCGCTGCTCATTCATAAAATATGCTGATTGTAAATTTTGTGAATTTCATCTTGATGGGTGATGTCACTAAATACATATTTTGACGATGATGCAAATTAAATATTTTGACGAAATTTTACCATCAGCCTTCTTATATTTGGATTATACTTCAGGCCAAGTTTAAGAAAATTGCTATAGATAGTTCTATAAATATTCGTAAAAACACAAGCGTTCGGTTAGCTGTTTTGCTTAGTATATATAAGTTTCCTTCTACATGTACAACTTCGTACACTTCTGACATGGAAACATAAGAACACAGAAAATTAACAAGTACTGATATTTTGTCAAGCCGATTAGAATCCTCTCATGAACGAAACATGTAGCTGGGATCTGCACATGACCAGTAGTAGTTCAATGAACTTTATCATTCGACAATAATCAAAGGGCTTCACATATTATGAACTGATATGTCCACGCTCACGGACATTTACTATTCAACAATAATCAATGTTCACCTACAGACTTTAACATATGACTGGCTTAGAACGAGAAGATATTTTAAAAGTTATGTACGACCTTACAAAATTAAAACATAGGTATTTAAGATCGGCACCACGGGGCATTTTGTATGAGACGATTATGAATAAATTCGGAACTTGTTATGTTGACCAAACTGAACTTGAAACAGCTTGTCTTACCATAAGTAAAGAGTAACGTTTAGAGAGGTTTCTTATTTTCTTAAAATATCGCTTTTGTACTAACGACATTCTCATTCAAAGCCAGTGATATACTAGGGAAATTTTCAAACACCCTTGTTCATTGAACGAGTATAATGGTATGACCCGCATTATGAATGAAACCAACATTGCTCGATATTTTTATGTTTTATCGCTTTATATTGCGAAATATTTTTTTATTTTAAACGGCTTTTAGTTAGTAAGCACTGAATTTAAACTAATGATACTACACATATTATCACCTTACTATTGACTCCTTAAGTCCAACAGCTCTTCCGATACAATATGTTTGCTTATTGTGTGCGTATGTTTATGTCAAACTGAACTTTCTCATTATTTTGTCCTATGACTAATTTGTCCCATATAATGGTTACGTTCTTTTCTTTAATAAAACTCTCTCTGTGAGAAAACGTATACTGTAAGCGCTAAATAACGCTCAAGTGGTGTACCTATAGGGAAATCAGGGTAATGTATCCAAGCATCACGACATTGTTATATTTATTCTGCTTTCCTGTAATTACTTCGAGTTATAATTTGGAGGACGGTCTGGTAATATTCGTCTCTACTTCAAGAGACATGATATTTAATCAGATCATAGTTATCACAGTCCCACGCTACTGTATGCTCTGATCGTAATCGTAATTGGTTTGGCTTGGTTACACAGTTAATTCTGGTAAACGGACGTCGTCCTGTAGCACCAGGTTTACGTTCATTAACGAAAACGTCCGCCGCGAGAATTAGTACGTCACGCGAACTACTTATTGAACAATTATAATCGTTCGCCGCAAACAATTACAAGATAGCGGAGATAGACGATTTAATGGCCTTACTTGTTCTATTAGATTTTCAGCCGTAGATTGAAAATTAGGAACTCAGTAATACTTATTTCGTGTTCTATTTATTCAGCTTTGGTATCCACACTGTATCACAAATGCAAAACACATACAATCTACAATTAATGTTTAAATCGCTAAGATTATAATAAATTAAATCAAATATTTATCTATCCGCCATCTTTGTTCGCTTGGCGAGCTATGTGTTAAGGTCGTTCGCGATTGGCTAACATGTTCGTGCCAAACTTATCGTTCATTAACGCGAACTCACGTATTGTTCGCGAACGTTGGCGAGCGTTTTCGTTAATGAACGCACAGCAGCTCTTCGTCTTCATCTTCGTATGCTAGGATTAGGAAGTATGTATAACAAGAATAGGACAAATGTGGGCTGACAAAACTGCTACCCTACCGAATGTAGTCAGCGTGGTACAATGACACGTGCCCTTAGTATTATACAAGCACACATTTTAAAGCGATGAATAACTTCGCCTTTGTAAAATGGAACTACGTGTACATGTAGTTGATTTATATATTGAAAGTAAACATAACATGCTAACATGAGAAGAACAATTGCGATGGGAGAGAAATGTCTAACCTACCGGAAGTAGACAGCATAATGAGTGTATTTATACGATGTGTTTCATGGTTCAGCCAATAAAGTGCTACCTGCCCAGTCAGATTTTCTCATACCCTTTTCGCTGGTTAAAAAAATAAAATAGCTGTCAGACAATAATTTGCTGTATTGAAGTATTGAATATAAAGTTGGCCAATCGTAGGTTGTTAATGTAGGAGTGCAATATACGGTGTAACGAACCTTACATTTAATTTTATCAAAATACTTAACGTTTGTCCGATACAAAATGAAATACTCCCAGTTGCTAAACGTCAGGTGAAAACAGCTCGAAGACTGAAGTCTTGCCAGGAGTGACACTAATGTTTGTTTTCCATTAAGGCATCTCATCGAAGTTACTTTTTTGCTAAAGCTATAAGTATGTCACTGGTCTTCTAAGTCATATTAATAACCATTTATTGCTATAACCCTTCCTTAATTGACGTCCATAAATGGTGATGTACTTTGGCTAAAATTGCAACCACAAGTGAAAACATTAATTCAAGTATAGCTTTGAGTCGAGATGAAATGATTGATTGTCTTGTAAGCATACCGCAGTCATGCAAATATTGAACAATATTTATTGCAGTCACGAATACACACCACTGTCTCAAACTGTTACGTCATACTTTTTGATATATTAATCAGTTTAAATGCATTCGCGTCGCAATCAAAAACTATCTGCATCGAACTAAAAACGCTATTTATGGCATTTAGCAATTTAAGGAAGAAACCGGTACGTGTTTTACTTCCTATTTATATCATTTGCTAAACAACTTCCTTGTGACATCATTTTTTGTAAACATAATTACGTTATTAGTGTCAATGCCATTTTATAAAAAATAAAACCATGTACTTTGCCTCTGTTTCTTCAGCAACTGGTAATTAGCTTGTAATGTTTATCACAGATTAAATTCACTTAGTATCGCTTTATCATTTTTTGACTCTACATAAAATATCAAGCACGCAACTCTTCTTGTTTGTTTCTCGTAAATTTTAAAAATTAAGAGACACTGGTTGTTAGGGTTATTACACAGAACACATGATTTAAAAGGTTGTATCCTTGGTAACAGATTGCCCATCTTCGTCATGAAAACCAAACATCTACGTCACAAGTCGTACTCGCATTATCCGTGTTCTTTGGCTGTATTTGATATGTTTACTCTGTTTGTACGACAAGTTAAGTGTTTGGGCGAATATTACACCAACCATCACGCTTAACCAGGAGTGATTTAAAAGTTCAACAGTGTTGGTTGTAAGACATAAAATTTTGTCGAGTTTATGGCGCTAGAACGATTTCTTGTTGTATGATTTCCGTTTACCCGACTGATTCTACAAAAGTCAATGAGTGCCGTCAAACTGATGCTGAGCTGGCAGATTATTGTATGTTGTATCAATCATTCATCAAATGACTTTGCTTGTATCCGGGTTAGTTAGTTTTACATATATTGACATATGTTCAAAGAAATTAGTTTGACAAAATATTAAATGTTTACATATATTTCATATATCATTGGGACTTCTTTTTCCGCTCAAGTGTGCAATATACATGTGTTTGTTATTTGGTCGATATGAATTAAAAATTAAAGATTTTGATGACGAAATGTGTTTTTAAAAGTTATTCAAGTAATTTGGGTCATGTGATAAAAAGAATCTGACACTAGTTGACAATTGATAAAAACCTTTATTAAACTCGTTCAGTAAAACGTTATTATGCTCGCTAGAGGCTCGCTAAATTACATTTATCGGGACTCTTGTTATAAAAGTTAATATCAATTGTTAACTAGTGTTAGATCATCTATGTCTTCCGCTTTGTTAAAATGTATTATCCACCTTATACTGAATGATCCGGGTAATGGAATCTGGGACTGTCAGTCCGGGGACGGATATGCTGAACTTTATTTAAATGTCTGTTTCTTCGATGGACGCTAGCTTTCGTTCTGCCCGTTGCGTTTAAACACGTTTGTATTATACCAAATGTTTAAAGTGAAGGGGGAGTTTTCGACCAACATGATCGCAATTTCCAAATATTACCAGCTTTACAAAGTTACACAAGAAAAAAATCAAAGTACGTGTATTTCGTTAGCGGTTTACATTTACTTGCTTCCGCTCCAGTTAACATTGAGTTCTATCAATTACATATCCACCAAAACGAGCATTCGTGATACAGCCCGATGCATGATAGTGAAGAAGACTAACAGAAGAATTTAGATTGTGTGCAGTTAAATGAAACTAATTGCTATTCCACTTTATTCCATAGGGTCGTGATTATTCACTATTGTATTTTACTGTTTGAACATGCAATCATGCAACCAGTATGTATACCTCCTGTATGCGGACATAGAAGAGCATTTTCTTCATTAATCACCGGCATATACAGTCACGCAACTCGCAGACATTTAACTACAACATCACTCTACGACAACAATTGTTGCCAAGATTTTCAGGTTACGTCATATGTATGTTCCACAAGAGCACACTATACAAAACATTAGCCTATATTGTTATTCTACCTCACATTTAAACTATCATAAATCAATCTAGATTATAGTGGTATTCATTTTGTCTCACTTGTTTCGTAAATTTGATTATATTTAGTAGATTCTAATCAAGTTATATTGTAAGATGTGTTTCTAATTGATTACGATGGCTAATATATTTATAAGGTCATAACCTAACATACTTTAAGATTTCCATTTAATTTACTTGATAGTAGGTTGACATGTACGCGTTCCTGATATATAAATTTCATATAGCAATATTTTACAATATTCTGCGTATGTATGTCAATGTCAGTGGTTTCTTTGAATAAAACTGAACAATACTGTGAGTTATATTCGATATAGTGCCAAGTAACAAAGGAGCATGTTTTGACGCAACGTATGGAATTGAACACATGTACAAATATTTCAACAGAAACTAACACAGGAACTTTACAATTCAGTACTTAGATCAATTCTAACGATTCGTCTTAGATGCTAAATCATACAACATGTACTTCATATACAACCAAATATGTTTCAATAGAAGTAAATGCGCAAAACCAATTTCGGCCAGTAAGAGTGGCCTATTACAGTATGTGTACAATAGGTGTATATGAGCAATTATATTCATGAAACAACATCAGTCTTGGCAGTGTAAAGAACACTTTCAGTACGGACGTTTTCCTTGAAAGCATACTATTTATCAAAACAGAATGAGAAAGTTTTCACTATAAGTCTAACGCGATATTCTGCAATGTCAATATAAACAGAAATCACTGACCATTACATCGATTTAGGGAGAGCGGAAGTGTATTTTACCTGCTCACTTCTATTCACCAAGTAAATTAAAATAACGGTAAAGCTTGGCCACATTGAGATGAGCCTGACCTATTGATTAGCATAATTTAACAGTCGATATATTGTCTACGTTTTCAACACCGACTGTATGTTTTCATAGTCGGTGTGTATCACGAAGACGCTCAAGATGTAATACAAACACAAATCTGAAATACCGATATTGCACGATTTGCTTGCGGAAATTGATATAATCAAAGCAAAAATCTTGTAAAATATTCTTGCACAAAGGTCAGGTTCAGGTCACAATAGCCAAGCTATACACATTGAAAAAGATAATCCCTTTTCCAATATCTTTATATGTTGTTGTACCTGATCTGCCTGTTTACTTTAAGTGGCACAGGTCCCAATACCGCGTTAGAGTTATACATATTATGGTATTGTTGGCAACAAATAAACAAAAATATATTGTATATCTAAAGTAGGGCATCGATGAATGAGGTTTAATACTATATATGATTGTTACCACATATACTGTTCACGCCGGAGTATATAATATGGAATCATGTAATACAACTGTTTTCCATAAATGCTTATGTCCCGATGGAAACAATCTTCAAACAAATTAGTTTAGTCAATCAGGGGCCGTAATTAAGCTGTAATGATTCAAAGGTTTTTAGTGGTTTAATATGACAAAAATGGTATGAGAAAATCAGAGAGGGTAGGAAGCGATCAACATAACCAGTCGAGCACAGAAATCAGAAACAAAACAACTCAACTACCCTGAGCAATGCCCACACATAAGCCAAAGAAATAATCAACAATCCAAGTCCCCCCCGCTTCATGGCGACAAAACAGCACAAGCCCACGCCAAAACGGCGACCATATGAGGCATGACAACCCCTGTGTGTGAACTAGTTGAAAACACTAAGGACAGTGATTTAACATTATTTAACTAAGAGATGCACAACTACGACTTGACTTTAACATAATTGGTAATGTATGAATCGGAAGGGAAATAACATTACTTATTTCTAGCAACTACACTGAGCAATGCCCACACATACGCCGAAGAAATAATTAAAAATTCACGTCCATGCCGAAAAAATGCAAGATGACCCAATTTCACAAAGAAATGAAATGATAGAATAGCAGTTATTGCATGAGACCGAATTAAACGCAGCCTATAATCGAATATAAAAGTTCCCTCAGGCCCGCACAAACCCGCACAAACCCGTGACAAAACGGCGACCAAATAAGGCACAACCACTACCTGACCTAGTTTTAAAAACCAAGGACAGTGACTTAACGTTAATACGACCTACAGAGGCGCAACTACGACTTGACATAGTTTATAATTATGGCAAGGTAGGAATAGATTTTTTTAGTTTTCTATTTTTACTATAGAGTTGACCATACACAAATAAAGCAAGGTTGTCAATGAGGCTTTCGCCTTTGAACGGACAGTGACAATTGTCCCTAGGGTATAAACTATACGTAGCTTATGGTGCACCAAACCTCACACTTACCTCAACGACAACCTTATAGAACAGGACAGTGTAAATAAAAGTGTCCCGCCATGTACTAGTAATATCCCCGAACAAAACGGCCACAATGATTGATAATAAAATATTATAAAACATGGAACATTATATTAACAAGCCCCGTTTAGTAACCTATCCGAATCAGAGCAACAAGAGAGAAAAAAATATAAGGGCACGACAGGATAATGCATCAGACAAGCATCAACACCTACATTGTACCATCCCAAATGGCATAAGGTTAATTCATAGCGTCTGAAAATTATCAGGTAATCGCACAATTGCATAGGGAGCATAATGGCGAACTGTAAATGGGTCCACCACCAAGCATGCAGCCTGTTGCAAAATTAAAGGGTTGTAACCTCTACACATTATGAAAGTGGTCATGACACAGAATCCTACAAAATTTATAAAGCACATCACCTTAAATTTCAAGTTGAGACAGGCCTTATTGCAGAAGAGTTTTTAAATTAGTGCCGTATTTAAAAATTAGGCCACTATTACGCATATACAATTTTGCAAAACTTTTACCAACCAAGTTAATGGAAGCGAAAGCCGTGCTGCAGTTATTTATTTGTGATATAAGATTTCTAGTATTAAAATATTCCCCCTGATATCAGAAAAGTAAGGATTATTAATATTCAAAATGTCGTCAATGTAACGGGAAGTATTATATGTGTTTCTGATTGTTAAAGTATGCAAAAATATTTGTTTTGAGCAACTTTAACATTTTGTTTAACATTTTCGGATGAACGAATGAATCGATCTAACAATAAAGTCACTTTGCCCCATCAGAACCAAAATGACCAATGACTACAACAACCATAGATCCTACTCCGGGTCTGCTGCTTCAGTCAGTCATACATTATACGGAGTAGTTGACATACAATAACGAACCAACCGGATGACCACAAAGTCGATGACGACAACCAACACAGAGAAACCTAACATAAACAATGAAAATATCGCGAGACACTTCTTGCGTGGCAGAGAATTCAATATAATCAGTCCGGATCGTTGCCCTTTTTATATGTTAAGTCTAGTTTTATAGAAGTATTCAAAGCTTTTACACATACAAGCGCCTCAGTATTTACTTACCAATGTACTATGTTACTATATAATGGTATACTGGTACTCAATGGCTGATTTTTCCCATAACATGTGTAACATTTTGCACTGTAAGAACTATCTCTCTCCATGACAAGGGTAAGTTAAATAATTGTTTGTGCGTTTAGGGAAATCAGGGTAATATATTCAAACATCACGCAGTTGTTATTCTGTTACTGATTACTTGTAAAAGAGTAAGTACGTGGGACTGGACCTGATATAATTGTTTGCCGTCATTTCAAGTGACATGATATGTATAAGGTCATTGTTGTCAGTATGGCACATCACCTGTCGGTCTAGATCATAATGGTTTGGGATAAAATATTGCACGTTCAGATCGATTTCACGAGTTTCATGTGCATGTTGTACACCAAGGATTAAATCAACATTTCACGTGTGTGTGCATACCAATGTAAATAAAAAGACAGTATATTGGGAATCACAGCAGCAAAGAAAAATAGGAAATTCCAGTTGGATATCTCTTGCAAAATTTTACTTCTTTTTAAGTTCATTCACAACACTGCAGTTTCTATGTGATAGGAAAGACAATATCCCCCCAATTCCGGACTTTATATAATCCATACGATTATTCTTTCCGTTATAATAATTGTATTTCCTTCAGTTCGTTTGTCGGCGAAATTATGACATGAACTAAAATGTCGGGTAAAATCATATGATATTTTGTCAGTATGTTTCCAATACTACAGCCAGCTGATTATGCAAACATGAAAGGTTGTTTTAAAAAATGGCGAGTTTATAAAATCATTAAATCCTTACTCGTTTCAACATACATGAGCTCTACAGCATGTCTTAATAAAAAGTATAGAGCCACAGGCCATTAAATACGATCGCGCTCTAATTTTAAGCGTACAGGACTAAACCTAAATAGTTACTCGAACACCGGGCCTGATTAAATCATGATTAAATTGAAGAAATCAGGAATTTTTTAGCACAAGATATTGAAATCAACTAAATGAAATAGCAATTATGAAAACATGAAACAAATTAAACTAAATTAGATTGACAAACTCGAAATGTTTTAATTAATTTAATAAAAATGCTAGAATAGACGCTAGACGTTTTTAATTGGATATAGAGGATCTCCAAGAGAAATCAAATGAGATAATTTTTAAGTATCATGATCCATACATTGACGAGTTCAATATTTCTTGAACACGTTATGAAAAGCAAATAACTTAGAAATATAAATAATTCTGTGTCATTGCTACTGGTTCTGCTTTATCAAAGTCAGTGTGCTCTGTCGGTTAAAGTCAATATAATGGTGAACAAATTATTCCATCTTACAAAATATAAAATATAAAATGTTCATAGTAATACAAAACAATGTACATCTTAAAAACGAACCACCATTGCAAAATTTTAAGTGACGTCGCTTATGCCATTAACAAATGTTAATAAAGCATGTTACAGATCCGTTATTAAGTTGTCCACATAAACATTTGGAATTACATTGTTGTTAAAGATTAAGGTTCACATTAATAGCATGGATGCTTGCTATATAATGAAGGATATAGTATTTGACCTATAGCCCTTTGGGGTTTTTTCAATATGATTTTGTTTAGAAATTGGTAATCACTGTAACATCACAAGTTATTTGTACACATTGAAGTAGAAAAAAGAAACCTAACAGCTAAGTTCCTCTCATCACAGCGCATGTTATAAAAATTATTTGATAGTTGCCTTTGGATTTGTATTTTGTCTCATAAACGATAATATTATGTAGTCTCAAATACCATTCACAAAATTAAGGCTTGACATAATAAACAAGTATTTATGCATATTAGAACAACAATTAAATTGTCTTTACGCTGATAATTAAACAGAATAAGTAAAATAGAAAACAAAATTAAGTCATTTAGCAAGCAGACAACGAAGTAGAAATTGGAGAATATTACTTTACAACTATATTGATTGATAATAAGCGAAGTTCGTATCCACCTAGATGGCAAACTTCTTCAAAAGATAAATACGTACAACAACATCTAATGTCAGAATAATC
Source organism: Spisula subtruncata (assembly GCA_963678985.1). Taxonomy (NCBI): domain Eukaryota; kingdom Metazoa; phylum Mollusca; class Bivalvia; order Venerida; family Mactridae; genus Spisula; species Spisula subtruncata. Next base: position 24,101,934 of record OY787672.1, on the reverse strand, counting down.
AAGAGTAAGTATCAAGATACTATAACGTTAGGCAATATATCAACTGGCTCACGACACAAACAAATGCGAATGCATGTTATTAAACGATGAATGCACAAATATTGTAAATTAAATTAAATACTGGTAAAAGCCTTGATCCAGACAGTCTTACATTGCAGACATATCTTAAATTATATCTAAATTGTAAAACCATGAAATAAAAGCACGATAAAGGTCTATCAAAATATCACAGATAATGTACAATACCATTATTCGATTTAATAGACTGCCATAGTATTCAGAACAGAAAGATATTGTTGACTTAATACAAATATACTAAAACCATCAATGCCATATTTAACTGACAATAATACTGCATTGTGCAAATTGTATCACTTTATGTTTATCTTATAATATCAAAAATCACATTTGCTAAAATTTGGCATTACATACAATATCCAACGTGGTTTCCAAGATTTAGGGTCTGGTTCAAATGGTAATAAGTAATTTGCATTTCAAAGGGACGTCAATGAAATGAATTATGACCGAGCTAAAACGAAAGAGATACTATTCCAATAGAAGAATTGCCATAATTAACTTAAATCATGCGATGTATTCTATACAGATCAGTTATATAATAAATCTTTTAACACTCACGTTAATAATATCAATGGGAATTAAGTTTAACGAAAGTATAAATATGATCTATGTGGAGTTAAATACATCAACATAGAAATTAACGTGGTTGACAGTTTTCTCTGATACGCAATTTACAAAATTGAAATGAATATCCACATACCCACACCTGCTTAACGAATATAACAAATATACGTTTGAGTGAAAAATAGAAAACGAGCAGCATCAGGCATTTACAGTCTTGCGCCCAACCATCCTTCTGTAAGTGTTGCTTTTTATCTGCCTCCATGATATGCTCATGTTAGATCCTCTATATAATACAAACATGCGGCGAGCCAAACGAGCAGTGTCTGTACCAAAGAAAGTATTGATATAATTATTATGTAGGAAGAAATGTGAATTTTGAGGAATAACTTATAATGCAAAAAAACATTAAGCTATTGTCAAATGAATAATAAAGTTAATTGTCTCATTTACACGTAAGTTTTTAATGTTTTATTAATACACAAACAGGTATCTGTATATTTATTAAGACTTAGTATATTCTGGCAAACCCTATATAATGCTGAATAATATTACCAAAACCTTTCACTTATAAAAATTCCGTTAGTGTTATAGGTGTTTTAAATGTCATTAACTCCATTAGAAAGAAATATGTTCTGGATTTTACTTTAATCATGACTGCCTCCAACGTCTGCAAGAAATAAAAGAGACTATTCCGTAGTTAATTGTTTGTTCGTATTGATTTAAGCCCACACATCGTCACTGTACGGAATATCCAGAATGTAAGTACATTTATATTAAGAACAAGTCCATGCAAATTCCCACAAAACAACATAATAACCTCTTCTCAGGAAATAGACGTTCTGGTGTTAATGTGATATAGAGATAATTAAAACATAAAACCTAACTTCTACAAATACCGACAAATCTTGTACACCACCACTTTGTAATAAAAAAGAAATGTAGTCGATATTAAGTATTAGCTCAACTGAACTGAACTGAGTTGAGTTGAGATTAAGTATTAGCGATGCATCTACGTAGTGATCGGAATTAACAGACAACCATCTACACTTAAAACCACCACTGTGTAATACAAATTAGGAATGTAGTCGGCAATGTGTTTTATTTATATATTTAGGGTGTGAAATTAAAACACACAACGTCTGTGCATTTATATCAACTTGAGTTTATATTTAAGCACTTTGGAATTAAGGGAATTTGTATAGAAAGACAATAAAGGATGAGTCAGATCAAGTCACTAAAGACATGCATTACATTTCAAGCCTGTCAACTATAGAGCGCACGAACTACATTAGGTTTGCTATTTTCTTTAAGAGCCGATCTCATGTTTAATGTGGGTCGTCATAAGGTTGTTCTAGAATAGATTTCGAGTTTGTTATCATATACATCTATTTCCGTGTCAATGAACGATGTATTTCCGTATCTTACGGACGACGGTCCATTTACTTGGTAAATCTATTCGCCCATTTATCAAGCAAATATAATGAGCAACAGACACACGAGGCTGGAGTAAGTACGTTGGCCAATACCATATCAATGTGACACCATTAAAACATACAAGTACATGCACACTGAGAAACGTACATGTATGGGAACAGTGATGTGGACATTAATAGATGCGAAGACGTCTCAAGATTATTGACCAGCAACAAATAAAGTAGAGGATCAAAAATAAGACACGTAGTGTATCTAATGTCAAATTGACTGAGCCTTCCAAACATTAGCGAAATCAAATATGATACTAAAACATACTAGTACACCAAGAATAGTACATTTAATATTGAAATATTGATATGACAGGACATTGTTTGATGCGAATACGTTATATGATGGTTAACCATCATCAAATGGAAGTATTGTAGTTGGTTCCTGAACTACTAAGTACTTCACGTGTTGTTGAATAGTTGCTTTCTGAGAAAGTGACCTCGAAGTAATACCCCGATCTAAGGCAAATAACGCCGTGCCAATAGATGAATGTTGTAGTATACTTGTATCGGGTACCGCTCACTGGCAATTTTCACAACTTGAATTGTTAATAGCAATTTGCTAGTCGCTTTTCAACATATGTCGATGACCAATATCACACTGCACTGGTTTTTAACTGTGAAATACGCTCTAAGCTACGACTAACTGCATTGCATATCTTAAATCATTGATTAACCCAGTTGAACGTGTGTCAGTTTAAATTTGATATGCGAAAATGGAACTATTCAGTGAATGTGGTATTGTCCGTTTCACCAATGTAAATGTATTAGCGACCATCCTTGCATTAAATGAATAGTCCTTACTACCTGCTGAATGACAATCATCGATATACAGCGATGCTAAGCAACAAAGCATAAAGTGACACTTTTCTATTGCATGATATATACATGTTTTATTAAGGTTGTTTCAAGAATAAACCCACACCCTTCGATTTCCGTTTGCTGCACATTCATTTTAGCTAATGTATTTTTAGAGCTTATTTCGAACTAATTAGGTATTTCATATTAACGCAAATGAAGCGATACGTGCTATTGCTGTTGCAAGGTTATATAGATATAATAAAATAAATCAATAACGCTACAAATATGAGTTTGCACAACTCTAGGTTATGTTATATTCGTATAATCCTTGAAGCCACGTGATGAACGGCACTTTTAAAAAGGTCTTTGATAAATAGTGCTAATTATACATTGTAGGTAATTCAACAGTCAAAAGTAGTACAGCTGTAAACCGGAAATTTAATCACGAAACAGTACCATTTGATTTTGCGATCTAATGTACATGTAGTGTACATTGCAAACTAATTTGACTACCTATTTGTGTCACAGACATGTATGAAGTAAATTGGAAGTGGAAATTAAGACGAAAATGAAAAACCCTTAATTTGCGCGCTTGAATAGACGTTTCACCATTTGTGATGGTGTGATCATTCAAGTGTAACGGAGGTCAACGGAAATGGGTTTAACTTGAACACTATGGGTACACAAATACACATAATTAATAAAAAGTTCTTTCGAATTAACAATTTAAAAAAAATCAATGTTTAATTCGTTTGCGAAACGTTTGACGCTCAATATAATGTAGTCTCAAATTGCATTCACAAAATTTAGGCTAGACATAATAAACATGCATTTATGCATATTAGAACAACAATTAAATTGTCTTTACGCTGATAATTAAACAGAATAAGTAAAATAGAAAGTATAATTAAGTCATTTTGCACGCAGACAACAAAGTAGAAATAGGAGAATATTACTTCACAACATTTATGGTTGATAATAAGCGAAATTCCTATCCATCGAGATGGCAAACTGCTTAAAAAGATAAATACGTACAACAACATCTAATGTCAGTATAATCAAGAGTAAGTACCTAGACACAAAAATATACGAATGCATGTTAACAAACGATGAATGTACAAATACTGTAAATTAAATTAAATTAAATACTTGTAATAGCCATAACCCAGACGGTCTTACATTGCAGATATATCTCAAATTATATCTTATTTGTAAAATTCATGACATAAAAGCCTAATAAAGGTCTATCAAAGTATCACAGATAATGTACAATACCATTATTCTATTAAACTGACTGCTATAGTATTCAGAACAGTTAGATATTTAAGAAGATATCTTTTTTTTGAATGTATATGAGAGAGTTAGGGTTTAGTTTAAATGGTACTTAGTAATTTGAATTTCACAGGAACATCGTTAAAATGAAATATGACCGAGTTAAAACGAAAGAGATACTATTCCATCAGATGAATGGCCATAAATGTTTTAAAGCATGCGATGTATTCTGTACAGCTCAGTTATATAATAAATCTTTAAACTCTCATATCAATAATACCAATGGAAATTAAGTTTAGCAGAAGTATAGATATGATCTATGTGGAGTTAAATAAATAAACCTAGTAATTAAAGTGGGCGTCAGCTGTCTCTAATACGTTATTATTATTTACCAAATTGAAATGAATACCCTCATACCCGCACCTGGGTACTGTTTTATCAAAGGACTTACGCAAATCGTAAACTTACGTTCAAATTAAATTCTTCATAATTACTTAATAATTCTAAAATTGGAAATATATTTTATTTGTATGAGTTCATTAACTGAATCTTTATTAGTACCGCAGTTCTATTTACAAAACTTTAAAGTTGTAAAAGTATTATAAAGAATAAAAAATTGATCGCAAGTTTACAATTTTCGTAAATACTTCAATAAAACAGTTCCCTGGTTAACCAATTTAACAAATAATACGTTTGAGTGAGAAATTGACAACGATCAACATCAGACATTAACAGTCTTGTGGACAACCCTCATTTTGTTGCATTTAATCTGCTTCCGTTATATGCTCATGTAAGATCCTCTATATATTACAGACATATGGTAAGCCAAGTGAGCATTGCACGGTGCAAAGAAATTATGCATGTAATTATTATGTTGGAACAAATGAGAATTGTTAGACATAACATAGAATTCTCAAATACATTATGCTATTGTAAAATTAATAATCAAGTTCATTGTTTCATGTACACTTGTTGTAATGCTTTATTAATACACAAACATGTAACTATACATTATTATTTGTTAATACTACGTATATTCTGGCACACACGGTATAACGTATAATTACCAAAACATTGCACTTGCAAATGATGTTGGTAAGTGGTTAAGATGTAGGCTGATAAGTATAGAAGGAAATTGGTTTAAGATTTTTATCTATTCACGGCTGCCACAAACGACTGCCGGAAATAAAAGAGACTATTCCGTATCTGTTTGTTCGTATGGATTAATTCCAATGTGCCGTTACTGTACAAATATCTATGTAAATACATTTTTGAGTACAAATAAGCCGATGGAAGTTCCCGTAAAACAAGAAAATTACATCTACTCAGGATACAGACGTTCTGTTGTTAATGTGATTTAGAGACAATTACAACTTACAACCTACCATCTACATACATCAACACTTCTTGTAAAACACCACTTTGTAATAAAACATAAAATTTAATGTAGTCGATAAAACTTTATAATTTATTTTGTTTTGCAATGTATTTATTGTGTGGAATGAAAACAAACAACGTTTGTGAAAGTAAATCAACCTGTGTATATATTTTAAAATGGCATGCATTGGTGCAATTGTGTCGAGATAATACCTGGAGGTAACTTTCTCAGATATCAACTATTCAACGACACGTGAAGTACCTTGTAGTTAAAGAACCGTCTATAATCCTCCATTTGATGATGGTTAACCATCCTATTAAGTATTCGCATCTAACAATGTCCTTTCATGTCAATATTTCAACAATACACTGTACATGTACCGTACATGAATATCTGGTTATTTTTGCGGGTGTAATATTTGCGTTTTTGGCTCAAAAGTGCGTGTGTTTATTTCTGCTGGTTCAATTTCTACCGATTCAATAAATGGTAATATCTTAGAAAGTTACCTCCGAGTATTAACCCAATCTTGGGAAAACAACGTCGTGCCAATAGAAGAATTTTGTAGTTTGCTTTGATCTGATACCGCTTACTATCAATTTCCACAACTTGATTTGTAAATAGCAATTAGCTAGTCGCTCTTCCACACATTTCGATGACCAATATCACACGGAATTGATACGTAACTATGACATATACTCTTAGCTACGACTTACATGTACTTTCCTGCATATCTTAAATAATTGATTAACACAGTTGAAAGTGTTTCAGATTAATTGAACTATTCAGTGAATGTAGTATTTTCCGTTCCACCAATGTAACTGTATTAGCAATCATCCTTGTATTAAATGAATAGTCCTTATTAGTAGTAGTCGAGTCTCTCTGTGTGACACAATATTCAGTATGTTTCACATGTTTGTTGTCATTTAAAAATTAATGTGAATCTAGTTTTCTAATTATCTATGACCAATATAATCAATATATGGTGTAACTATATTAACATATACTTTTTATGCTATTTTGTTTCATCCTGAGCTTGTTTGTCTTTTTGCGACATTATTGACAGAGAACACAATTGCACCAATGCCGTCAAAGTTCTTGGGCAAAACCGTAGCTCAAACAACCCTGCAAATGTAACTAGATGAGAAATATTGTAACTCAATTAACACGTTGATTAAGCACGTGATAAAATTGATTTGACAATATTTGTGGACATCAAAAACGATGCTGTGACAATCGGAACCATTCTATTGATTATGAATGACGATATAATTTCCATGTCTTTCAAGGATAAATAAACTACAGCTAACAACCAGCTTGCATAGTCATCCATGTAATCGTAATCTCATTGATCATTCAGACTTGATATGAATACAACCAAGCTTCTCTTTCATTGAAGGTACTTTCAGAATGTTAGGAATAAAATGCCTGGTAAAGACGCATGGAACAAAGCGAAACACTATTTGCCCTTTTCTTGAAATGTGCGTCCAATTGATCTTTCATTACATTTTGAAAACCATTTATATGGTATTACAGGATGGTCTGATATGTTTTGAAGAGTCTGACGTAATCCTATAATTAACACATACACGGCTCTGTAATAAAACTAACACGGACTGTTCGAGTATCATCGCGACACATGGATCGTATTTGGAACATTCGTTGCTACTTTCATGTCTTGCGTGAGTCTAAAATTGGATAAGTCAACATTCAGTTTATCTTTATATGTAATGACAATGATTTACAACGATGTATAGTGATTACAACTTGTATAACTATGATTACAATTTGTAAAACTACTGTTAGCGTTGCATACAAAAGATGTTGCTTTTGTGTTTTAATCAGGAACAAACTTGACAATATATATCATTATATAGTATATACTGTATCATCAAATGCACAATTAGCCGGAAAATATGAGATGTCTTAATTGTAACTATTACGTTTATTTAATACCTGTTTTATTTTACGAGAATCATGTAATCAAAGTCTGCATTGAAGATAGGATGTTTTTTTTTGTATTGTATTTCCATTCATGTTTTATATATGTAGACCATCAGTAAAATTGGTTTACCAATTATGTTATCCCCTGAAAATAAAGACGTTAATATGAACTAAGGCACCGCCTAAATGAGGGATTAAATACACATTGGATATCTGCTAATCTATGTTTCAGATAGAAACTGACTAAATGAGTTGAATTTAGATGTTATACAATAGGCCTATACAAAGATAATTATTGATCAGCAACTGATCACTTTTCCTCTTTAAATTTAAGACCAGAAATAATAATTATTCAAAATTTTAGATTGGCTATGTATCTGTGGTTTATGTTTTGAATAAGTGTAGGCATCCCTAACCTGGAGTTTTACCTATATTATACTGATTTGTTATACATTGCAACGTAACGTCATGAGTCTATTTGGCGTATTTTTAGTATGACGTCATTTCCTGTTATTTGTGACGTCATGACATCACGTCTTGTATTGGCGCCGTGTATACAGTACAGATGCGTATTTCGTACTTCTCTGTGCTTATTTAAATAGTTTGTTTTATTTATTGAATATTTTTAAAGATGGTTATAATTCGAAAGAAAATGAAAGGGGGCAACCGTTTACAGATTACTATTTTTTTATTTTCAAAGGACCATTCACCTCGGAAAACTGCCAGAAATTTTTGACCGGAAATAACTTTTTCTGAAAGCATTAGTACCGGCAGAGACTCGACGAAGATACGCACGTGGACATTATTGGTATGGGTATTTACAATAGCCAGCTTCGCTGGCTATTTAATCCCCTATTATTATTATTATTATTTTTATTATTATTATTATTATACACGCAGTCAATAACAAATCAGAACAGTTCGTAATGTTCTGTCTGTTCTTACTCATGTTTATAATTTGGTATGCACTGTAACACGGCCAGATAAAACGATTTTTAAACCGCAGTTCAACTTCAATACTTTTTCATAAAATGTGCAAAACGTTCGTTTCTTAATATTTTGTTTCTACTATATCTTCCACTTTCATATGTTAAGTTACGAGCAGCTATTCTGTATCAAGTAATATGTTATATAATTGCCTACCTTGCCCAGTTTACTTTGGAAGAAAGTATTTTCGACATTATTATCACTGTCCATGGCTATATAAACTCGGTCACGTCGTAGTCATATCTCATTCGGTCGCATGAACGTTAGGTCAATGTCCCTTGTATTTTAAACTAGGCCAAGTCGTAGTTACGACTCATTTGGTCGCTTTGGCCATCGTTTTGGCATATATGTGAGTAACTAGGACGTCTTGCAGCGGAGGCTTGGGAAACTCGATCGAGTTTAGGAAGCGTTTCATTCGGTCTCTTGGGATCACTGCGATTTTGTAATTCCTTTGCACAATTGGGCCATCTGCGTTTCTTAGACGGGACTTTGACTTTAAATCAGTTTTGGTTTATGTGTGGGCATTTGCCAGTGTAGTTGTGTTCTGGTATCTCTGAATTCTGTGATCGGTTGGTTAAGTTGAGTGCTGCCTTCCCTGTCCGATTTCCTCATACCATGTTCACTTCGACCAAACGTATTAAAGTAAGCATTCACGCATTCACAAATACCACAATTCAGTGTTAAATAGGCATTCAAAACATTGGAAACTGCACTTGAACTTATGTGAGTACCTTATTCCTGTTAGAAATCTGAACATTTGTGTTCGAGAAACTGTGTTCACGATGGTTATCCAAAAATACCTGCACAATAGTCACTTCGAGTAGCGAAATTGAGTCGAAATGTTATCGTAATGATAAACAAAGGTTGAGTAACTTTGACGTCGTTCATCAAATGACGCTGACGTTCTCCGGTATGCTGATACAGCATACGTGCGTTGCAATGTAAAAATAATGTAGTTCTTACTAATTCAATGATATTTGACAAATTATTTTGTTATACTTAAGTTCACATCATATTAAACTTTGAAAGCATTTGAATCTGTGGTTTGTGAGTTACGATATTTTTCTACGAACTTTTTGACCCACCCACGTACACATCAACTTTTTCTATCTACAATGGTAACAAGCGAGAATGTTTCTCAGTACAATCCTTTCAAAATTAAATGAGAACATCGAGTCGTCTGTCAGATAAACTATGTTTATTTAGGTTTTAGTGTGTATACCTGAGTAAACGGTAAACACCGCTATTCTTTCAAATGGGATAGTTCCCTCAGAAGTATGTAGTATTGAATCAACTATAGTCCTTGTACGACTGAATTTATATTGGCCTTGCGAAATGTAAACAAATAGTTGAATAACAACAAAAACTATTTCCTTGTTTTAATTGAGGAGCTCTGCTTAAAAAACCGTCGTATTTTGTTCATATTAACAAGAACAAACTACTATTTGCTAACACAATCAAAAACAATTTGATTTCCATAGCAAGTGTACCTTGATTGGCAAAATAAATTGATCGTTTTCTATTCTTATTCTACGTTGTAGATATTCAGTTGACATTTCCTTGGGTATTTTTTTTCCTTGTTAATTTTTTTCCGCCTTTCTAGTATTGCTGCTTCAGTTGAATGCTACATTTCATGTTTATCGTTTTGTTTTAGGGAAAAACGCACGGTATACTGTATGTATTGAAATTTTAATAAACGCCAAAATCTATATTAAAATACATTAGTCATTTTTTAATACTTGATTCATCAGCACGAATGAATACAAGATATATTACAACAACATCGAATGTCAATCATTAATCTTATTAATTTCTTTAAATATAATATCCACGTAACATTCTATATTGTTTTAATTCCCAGCAGAGCACAGCTATATAAATTAGTGTTTGGAGTCACATTAACGTCAATGCATCATAAAACATAAATCCATTTGAAACACATTTCTCGCTCTATGTATACTGTTTTATTACATATTTCCTTAACAGTCTGATCATTTGTAATTCTGAAAATGATATCATTTTGAGAATAGAAAGTACGAAAGGAGTCGTTAATCTTGATAAATTGTTAATGTTTAATATCTGGTGATTATTGTCTTTAAAAATATACACATCTTACAGAAGACAAAGCTATATAAAAAAACATTATATTTTGATTTGCATTTTCAAAAAAGTTACTAGTGTTTCCTCTTTTTTGTTTGGTTTATGTCAATTTATGCATGCTAGCATTCAGCTTGACAAAAATAGAAATGCTTTGTGTGCATAACATATTTTTTACCAGCCATACCCAGTAACAGTTATCTTCTGCAGTATTATACAAAATTTATATTTGCATTGACCCATCTTTTAGAATGTTTCGATGTTTCTATTTTATGTAATTGTATTTTTTGTCGACAATGTTAACGTGACCTACTTCTTACATACTTTGAACATTGACCAAAGGACATTGATACTATGCTGCATAATTTTATATAATAGTTGAAAATGTAACAAGCTACTAATATATTGAGACAGCAATGTTACATAACTAGTTATGTTCGAATTAAATCATAAAAAACGAAAACGCCATAGTAACACAACATAGTAAAATCATAAACATTGTACACACTCGCGAATGTCGTATATTTTAAACTCCGAACTATCATCGAAAACAACGTTGCAACTATGAAGTCTGTCGTGATTTCGTGTCAACTTAAGCCTCTGATGTCTATGTGTTGACGTAATTTTAACGATTCATTTCTCTGAGACAATCAGCAGTGAGTACTAGCAGATCGTTCGTGATTAATACTGTGTTATACTCGAGGTCGTCCTTATAGATTGGTTATGAAATGCGTTCAAGTAACGAAGTAAACAGACTAATTACGAGCAGGTGTATTAAATATATAAGTTTCAGACATTTATCTATGTAAATATATACATGATATATCAAGATAATGTATCTCCACAATTCTTTAAAAATTAAGGATAGAGATCAAATTTCCTTCTGTCTAGACAAATACATGTAGAATATTTAAATAACATATTAAACCCTGATAAACGAGACATATCTATATATTGGCACCACGTTTGGCTGTATTTAAGTGTATAGAGCTATATTCTAACAGACATTTAATGTCAAAATAATTACTTGCATCGTTTTTAGTATGATACAAGACTACCTTAATTGCAAATTAAAACTTTGTATGGGTTCCGTGTACTTTGATTCAATCGTCGATAATAGACGATTCTTATAATTTCATTGGGTGTTCTAGAAAACTTTTTGTTTATTAAAATCGACAAATCGCATGTCCAATAATTCACAGAGAGAGTTTCAGATAAAACTGAAGTGAAAATGATCTAATGGATATGAAAGCATAAATGTTTATCAGTTTTTGAAACTTTTGAAAAAAATATCGTCCGATATAGCTCTATACACTTTAAATCTCTAAGCAGAATCTAATACGTAATCATGAAATATCTTTAAACAATTTTGATGAGAAAAATGCGTTTCTAACAACACTTTGCTAACTATTATAAAGAAGTTCAAACACATTTTTTAATTGTTTCACAGATAATTGGTGGTAACGTTGAGCTTTTACTTTAGGTATTGATATCAACATTGAACAATTGTTTAATTTCAGAACAAAACCATCAATTATACCCTACCATTGCACGGTTCGTTAACATAAATACACTTACGATTAAATGTTAAAGTTATTAGCCTTTACTAGTTCTCAGAATTAATGGACCAGCCTGTATGTGCATGCATTAGTTTAACTGTCAATCATGACATTAAACTTAATATGTATGTTCGCCGGTTCTTTGATACATGACAACAAATTGCATCAAAGTATACCCATTGTGCTCCGGTTGATATCTTAAATCACCGTGGGATTAGTTTTACGCAAGCAATGGTAATTAATGGGACCAATCGTCGAACTCAAACATGGTTAATTATAACTCGTACATTTTGTATGGCAATTTTCACTTTCCACTTGAATTCAATGCCGTAGTTATCAAAAATAATATTTCGCTGGTCCATTAATCACTCTGTAATGACATATACATGTGACATTAGTTGCCGTTTCGCTCTATTACAATTTGACTAATCCATCTTTCTAATACTGCAATAGTAAAATGGATGTAAGGAAAGTACCTTCCGGTTTTAAGAAAATATAATATAGCAAAAATACCTGAAAATAGACTACTTAATGGCTCGTCGTATTGCCTTTTAGTCGTCAAACAATTATACATTATTTTTATACAGGAGCTGTGCCATTATAGGGAACGTCACGATATTGGTAAATGTCAACATGCGGTGCATGTTACTACGATGAAAGAATTGGATACATGCCAATCGAGTTTCATGCAATAAAACCATGACTTTGTTTGTGCTACTTAACATTTCCATTTCTATAAAGAATATTATGGTCAGATGCACTAAGTACCGCTATGTGATATTAACAACAGTCGCCCACCTACTTGACGCACTTTGCAGAAATATGCCCTGAACAGTCCTTACAATTAAAATCAATGTATATTCTTTAAAATGTGTTTAAAATAAAAAGACATTTTATGTTTCTATTCTAATAAGTTTAATACCAAATGTACATTTCTGTTTATGACATTCTGATAAAGATATATCCAAATATTCTAGTTACCATTTACTCTGTATATCTGATGTCCTTCATTGTGTTCTGCTGTTTTAGTCAAGTTCTGCTTTAACTGTTCCATTTTTGTCTACCATCCCTTCTGTTTGTGATTTTTGCTTTTTCTTGCATAAATGCATACAATGTATGAGCTTATCTTAATGCATATTGTATATGTTTATCACATACTGTTTTCTTGATGGATGGAAATGCACCAAATTGTGAATATCCATGTTTTGACATGTCTTTAATTCAAACCGGACGCGAAGATAATAAAGTCATTTATTATGATAACGTGATGTGACATTAACACGCTATGTGAAGGAGCTATGAACGTGTTTGCTGTTTTAATTTCGTTATTTATGAAGGGCACTATTCGCAAATGCCCACAACTCATCAAACATACAACACGACAATATGTATAGAAGTTCACGGTCGTTTCATGTTAAGGATGATCATATTACACGGATCTACTGGGTGATTTTCAGGAGTATATATAATCAGAAGTACAAAAACATCCTCCTTTTTTAATTTTCAAACGATGTTACCTTGTAGTTTGTATGTAATAGGAGAGACAATTTCACACGGATTCCGGACTTTATACAATCCATACGATTAATCTTTCCATTAAAACTATTTTAGTTCCTTCAGTTTGTTTGTCGGCAAAATTATTACATGCACTACGGTTATAGCAAACAACTTCATTCTGAAAATGTCGCGTAAAAACGTATATTGTTTTGTCAGTATGTTTCTATGATGCCAACATATACGGTTGTTATATTAAAAATGGGCGTTTATTTACTTATTAAATCATAACCCGTTTTCAAAATATATAGGTCTACAGCACGTCTTAATTAAAAGTACATGTCTTCAGGCCATTAAATACGATCACCCTCCATTAGTGTGCATGAGTTGGAAACCGAAATAATTACTTAAACACCGGGCCTGAATAAATTATGATAAAATTGCACTAATCTGGAATAGTTCAGCACAATATATTGAAATAACTAAAAGAAATAGAAATAATGAAAACATGAAACAAATTAAACATCAAATATCAAAGTCTGTGTGCTCTGCCGGGTAAAGTCAAGATAATGGTGAACAAATTATGCCAACCAAAATGTTCATAGTAAGACATCTTAAAAACGAACCACCATCGCAAATTGTGAAGTGACGTCGCTAATGTTATTTCAAATGATAAAAAGGATGTTACAAATCCGATATTAAGTTGTCGACAGAAACTTTTGAAATACCATTGTTGTTAAAGATTAAGGTTTACATTAATAGCATGGATGCTTGCTTTATGTGGAAGGATATAGTATTTGACCTATAGCCCTTTGTTATTTTTCAATATGATTTTGTTCAGAAATTGGTAATGACAGTAACATCACAAGTTATTTGTACACATTAAAGTAGAGAAAAGAAACCTAACAGCTAAATTTCCTCGAATCAGACCGCATTTTATAAAAGTTTTTTGATAGTTGTCATTGGATTTGTATTTTGGCTCATCAACGAAAATATAATGCAGTCTCAAATACAATTCACAAAATTAAGGCTAGACATATTAAACAAGCATGTATGCATAGTAGAACAACAATTAAATTGTCTTTACGCTGATAATTAAACAGAATAAGTCAAATAGAATACACTACAATTATTCGATTAAATTCACTGTCATAGTATTCAGAACAGTTAGATATCTAAGAAGATATCCTTATTGTTGACTTTATAGAAATATACTTAAACCAACAATGCCAAATTTCACTGTCAATAATACTGCATTGTACAAATTGTATCACTTTATGTTTAGCTTACAATATCAAAAATCATATTTGCTAAAATTTGGCACTACATACAATATTCCACGTGGTTTCCTAGAGTTAGGGTCTGGTTCAAATGGTAATAAGTATTTTGCATTTCACAAGGATAGCAATAAAATGAATTATGACCGAGCGAAAACGAAAGAGAAACTATTCCAACAGAAGAATTGCCATAATTAACTTAAATCATGCGATGTATTCTATACAGCTCAGTTATATAATAAATCGTTTAACACTCACGTTAATAATACCAATGGGAATTAAGTTTAACGAAAGTATAAATATGATCTATGTGGAGTTAAATACATAAACCTAAAAATTCACGTGGTTGACACCTTTCTCTGATACGTATTTACAAAATTGAAATGAATACCCACATACCCACACCTGCTTAACGAATGTAACAAAAATACGTTTGAGAGAGAAATTGACAACGAGCAGCATCAGATATTAACAGTCTTGTGGCCAACCATCCTTCTGTTGCTTTTTATCCGCCTCCATTTTACACTCATGTTAGATGCTCTATATAATACAGACATGCGGCGAGCCAAACGAGCAGCGTCCGTCCAAAGAAAGTATTGATATAATTATTATGTAGGAAGAAATGTGAATTGTGAGACATAACATATAATGCAATAATGCTATTGTCAAATGAATAATCAAGTTAATTGTCTCATGTACATGTATGTTTTTTAATGCTTAATTAATACACAAACAAGACTAGGTATATTCTGGCAAACCCTATACAAGGCATAATAATATTACCGAAACCTTTCACTAATAAAAATTCCGTTAGTGTTTTAGGTGTTTTAAATGGCGTTATCTCAATTAGAAAGAAATATGTTCTGGAATATACTTTATTCATGCCTGCCTCCAACGTCTGCCAGAAATAAAAGAGACTATTCCGTATTTAATTGTTTGTTCGTATTGATTTAGGCCCACACATCGTCACTGTTCGTACTATCTAGTATGTAAGCACATTTATATTAAGAATAAGCCAATGAACGTTCCTGTAAAACAATATAATTACTTCTATTCATGATGCAGACGTTCTGGTGTTAATTCGATTGAGAGATAATTAAAACATAAAACCTAACTTCTACAAATACCGACAATACATGTACACCACCACTTTGTAAAAAAAGAAATGTATTCGACATTAAGTATTAGCTCAACTGAACTGAACTGAGTTGAGTTGAGATTAAGTATTAGCGATGTATCTACGCTGTAGTGATCCGAATTAAAAGACAACCATCTACATACATCAACACTGCTTAAAAACCATCACTGTGTAATACAAATTAGGAATGTAGTCGGCAATGTGTTTTATATATATATTTAGGGTGTGAAATTAAAACACACAACGTCTGTGCATTTATATCAACTTGAGTATATATTTAAGCACTTTGGATTTAAGGGAATTTGTATAGAAAGACAATACAGGTTGAGTCAGATCAAGTCACTAAAGACACGCATTACATATTAAGCCTGTCAACTATAGAGCGCACGAATTACATTAGGTTTGCTATTTTCTTTAAGAGACGATCTCATGTTTAAGGTGGATTGTTATAAGGTTGTTCTAGAATATATTTCGAGTATGTGTCAGATGAACGATGTATTTCCGTATCTTACGGAAGACGTTTACTTGGTAAATACATTCACCCATTTATCAAGTAAATATCATTTACTTGGTAAATACATTCACCCATTTATCAAGTAAATATAATGAGCAACAGACACGCGAGGCTGGAGTAAGTACATTGGCCAATACCATATCAATGTGACACCATTAAAACATACAAGTACATGCACAATAAGAGACGTACATTTATGGGAACATTGATGTGAATGCGAAGACGTCTCAAGATTATTAAACAGCAACAAATAATGTAGAGGATCAAAAATAAGATACGTAGTGTATCTTATGTCAAATTGACTGACCCTTCCAAACATTATCGAAATCAAATATGATATTAAAACATAAAATAGTAGATTTATATATTGAAATATTGATATGAAAGGACATTGTTTGATGCAACTACGTTATTAGATGGTAAACCATCATCAAAAGGAGTATTGTTGATGGTTCTTGAACTACTAAGTACTGCACGTGTCGTTGAATAGTTACTTTCTGAGAAAGTGACTCCAAAGTACAAATGTAATACCGCGATCTTAGGAAAACAACGTCGTCACAATAGATGAATGTTGTACTGTAGTATACTTGGATCGGGTACCGGTTACTTGCAATTTCCACAACTTAATTTGTTAATAGCAATTTGCTAGTCGCTCTCCCACACATATAGTTGATCAATATCACACTGAACCAATATTTAACTATGACATGCACTCTAAGCTACGACTAACTGTACTGCATATCTTAAATCATTGATTTACCCAGTTGAAAGTGTTTCAGATTCAATTTGATATGCGAAAAATGGAACTATTCAATGAATGTGGTATTTCCGTTTCACCAATGTAATTGTTTTAGCGACCATCCTTGTATTAAATGAATAGTCCTTATTACCTGCTGAATGACAATCATTGATATACAGCGCTGCTTAGCACCATAGCATATAGTGACTCTTTCTATTGCATTATTTATACATGTTGTATTTACGTTGTTTCAAGAATAAACCTACACCCTTCGATTTCGTTTGCTGCTCATTCATTTAAGCTAATGTATTTTTAAAGCTTATTCCGAACTAATTAGGTATTTCATATTAACGCAAATGAAGCGATACATGTTATTGCTGTTGCAAGATTATATAGATATAATGAAATAAATAAATAAATAACGCTATCAATATGAGTTCGCACAACGCGAATTGTATTTGTATAATCAATGAAGCCACGTGATGAACAGCACTTTTAAAAATGTCTTTGATAAATAGTGCTAATTATACATTTGAAGTAATTCAATAGTCAAAAGGAGTACAGCTGTAAACCGGAAATTTAATCACGAAACAGTACCATTTGATTTTGCCATCAAATGTAGCGTTCATTGCAAACTAATTTGACTACCTATTTGTGTATTTCGTATCACAGACAAGTATAAAGTAAATTGGAAGTGGAAATTAAGACGAAAATGAAAAACCCTCACTTTGCGCGCTTGAATAGACGTTTTACCATTTGTGATAGTGTGATCATTCAAGCGTAACTGAGGTCAACGGAAATGGGTTCAACTTGTACCCTATGGGTACACAAATAGACAGTATTAAAATTTCTTTTGAGTTAACAATTCAAAAAAATGAATGTTTAATTCGTTTGCGAAACTTTTGACGCTCAGTATATAATGTAGTCTCAAATACCATATTCACAAAATTAAGGCTAGACATAATAAACATGCATTTATGTATTTTAGAACAACCATTAAATTGTCTTTACGCTGATAATTAAACAGAATGAGTCAAATAGAAAACAGAATTAAGTCATTTTGCAAGCAGACAACGAAGAAGAAATAGGAGAATACTACTTTACAACATTAATGGTTGATAATAAGCGAAATTCGTATCCACCTAGACGGCAATCTTCTTCACAAGATAAATACGTACAACAACATTTAATGTCAGTATAATCAAGAGTAAGTATCAAAATGCTATAACGTTAGGCATTATATCAACTGGCTCAGACACAAACAGATGCGAATGCATGTTAACAAACGATGAATGTATACAAATATTGTAAATTAAATAAAAGTAAATACTCGTATAAGCCCTGACCCAGACGGTCTAAATTGCAGATATATCTCAAATTATATCTTTTTTGTAAAAATCATGACATAAAACCCTAAAAAAGGTCTATCAAAGTATAACAGATAATGTACAATACCATTATTCTATTAAACTGACTGCTATAGTATTCAGAACAGTTAGTTATTTAAGAAGTTATCTTTTTGTTGAATTTATATAAGAGAGTTTATTGAAGGTTTAGTTCAAATGGTAATTAGTAAATTGCATTTCACAGGGACATCATTAAAATGAAATATGACCGAGCTAAAACCACAGTGTATTGACTCCTGTCCGCCCTGTCGCTCATATCTAAGCGTGCAGTTTCATATTCGACAACTTTTCGAAGTAAACAGCAGTAAGTATTTCGTGGGGTTTTTTGCAGTCGTTTTGCATTAAATAAGCGTCACATAAACGTCTCTGCAACAGAATGTCATTTGATAGGCACTAGCATTTCAAATAAATACGAACTTCATCAAAATACATCGCTGATAAAAGTGACAGATGAATAAATCACGCTAAAATCACCGTTATTTCGGACATTTTGAGGGAAATCGAGTACTAATCGCTTCTAAATGGTTGCTTTATTAATTTATACGTATGCATTAACACAAGCCGGGGTGTATTTGCCCCTCGAACAGTTATAATATTGTTTAATCCAACATGTATTCAAGTCTTGCACTAAACGACTATTTGGATAACTCGGAATTCCGACTGCCCCAATAGTCACAACACTACTGTCAGCCTAATTAATAAAAAAAATACGAAATACTTCTGCGTATTAGCCTATTCAAGGTACTCATTTAAATGATACATAATATGTTCGGTTTGTATCTTTAATTGCGACAAGGAAACAGTCAATTGTAGTACATTACATCCTTAATTAAATCACCCCTGGCAATATCTATTTTAAGATAAGATAGATAAGATAAGATAATCTTTATTTAACGTCGATAATGTTTAACATAATAACATAAGCTTGAAGTTTGTATCCGACATAAACATTGATTATCCAATAACATACAAACAAACAATCTTTAAAATAAAAGAAGATTAAATATATTATAGGCAGTATCACATTCAATGCTCATTATCATATAGATAGGTAAACATTTGAATACACAAGGAAAGACATGGGTACAAACTATAATAAGGCATCTGAAAGAATGTAAACACATGTTGAGTAGATTAATTTGAACATTGGAAAATGAATCTAGATAAACAACAAGATCATTGGTAGAAATGTATATAAAAACACAGTCACAAAAATTAAAACTGCATTTATAGAATGGTCATGACTAAACTAATTAGCAAAAAAGACATGTTCAATTGATTAGGCAATAAGAAGCTAAAATAAAAGTACAGAATACATAACGGCATACAGAGTGGCATACATAGTTGCAATCATATAATTAAAAATAATTCAATATATAATTCATGCAGTTTAATATAAATTAATGCTGCATGATATACGTCACAGAATGTACATGCACATGCAAATTAAGGCAAACAAACGAGCATAAAACGTATATAACGTGTTTCATGGTACAAGTGCTTGATATGTAGTCAGGAACCCATGATCCCCTCCATACCCCAAAACAATTTTTTAGCAGGGACTGTAGCTATACAGTGAACCTTAATTAAATGCTAAATCTATCAACAGATGAGCTTTTTCTTTCATATATGTTGTACTTTCCATACAAATATGTTCTTTCAACCACTGCATTGTTTGCTAAAACCTATAATGAGTTTTACTGTGTTGAACAAAGATTACTGATCTACTTGCGTGAAGAAAAGTATAACACAAATATTAGACAGGGATAAACGACGCTCTGCTAACAATATTGTAAATTTCAAGAATAGTTCTTGCTGCCCAACCGATTTGCTGTGACAGTTGTTTTGTTTCTTCATCCATTCGATTGTTGTTATAGTCAAAAACAAAGCAATCGTTCGTCTGTGTACCGACAGATGTTTGAAGAATGTGCATATCATCGAAAAACAAACTCAGATTAGCTTCTTCATCGTCGGTACTGTCTACCAGTGACGCCTGTGTCGAATCTGCTTTCACAGGCGTTGAGCACAGTCTTAGAACTTTCTTTTCTGGAGACGTGAATATATCATTACCCGGTAAACATTTAGAAATGTTTAGTTTCCACGTCCCTATTTCTTCGAAACAGGTTGTAAATTGGTTTTGCATATATATTTGTTCTGGAATTATTGAAAGTTTTTTGTTGAAAGGGAAAAAAGATTTTTCAATTAAATGTACTTTTTGTTTTATTTTTAATATGCGGTCGGAATGTAGTGTTGAAGTATGATCTATAACGTCTGGAAATGTTGAGTGAAAACTGCAGTAGTAGCATTGATATTGATCGTCCATGACTATTCTGAAATTGAAATGAATAAAAAATATAATTTTCTACCGTTTTTTACGCATAACAAAGCCAGAACAGTACATTCAAGTATGAATAGACGTGATAAATCGGCATACAAATTTACTACTAGGAGTACAGGCCAAATTTGACAAAAACCGAATAGTTGGCCTATACTGAATTGCATAGTCGTACAGTGTAATCGGCATACATGTACCCGAAAAAAGCATTTTATATGGAAAAAAAAAACGTTTCAGCAGGGCAAAGTTAGTGTTTATCGATGTGTTATACATTTATTTACAATTTTATAAAAGTTTCAACACTTGTTGGGTACTGTACCACATAAACTTTCTTTCAAAGAATTGGTTGGTTCCTTATGAAATCTGACAAATAACCAACTGTGAATTAACTTTAAGGGGTTGTATTAGGACTGTTTGGCATCAGCGTAAACAGTACACAACGTGCTACATGTACATATTTAACAAAATAATATACTTACTGTATGCCTCGAATAAACTAATACAATTCAAAATATTCGAGACCGTAAACGCAATTTAATTTTTTTGGCTGCCTAGTTATGAGCGACATCCGATTTAGGCGGACAGGAGTTAATACACTGTAAAAACGAAAGAGATACTATTTCATCAGATGAATGGCCATAATTGTCTTAAGTCATGCGATGCATTCTATACAGCTCAGTTATATAATAAATATTTAAACTCTAACGTTAATAATACCAATGGGAATTAAGTTTGACGGAAGTATAAATATGATCAATGTGGAGTTAAATAAATAATCCTAGAAATTAACGTGAGCAGCAGCTGTCTCTGATACGTTATTATTATTTACCAAATTGAAATGAATACCCTCATACCCGCACCTGGTTAACCAATTTAACAAATAATACGTTTGAGTGAGAACTTGACAACGATCATCATCAGACATTAACAGTCTTGTAAAAACCCTCATTTCGTTGCATTGTATCCGTTTCCGTTATATGCTCATGTAAGATACTCTATATATTACAGACATATGGCTACCCAAATGAGCATAGTCCGGTGCAAAGAAATTATGCATGTAATTATTATGTAGGAACAAATGAGAATTGTTAGACATAGCATAGAATTATCAAATACATTATGCTATTGTAAAATGAATTATCAAGTTCATTGTTTCATATACACTTGTTTAAATGCTTTATTAATACACAAACATGTAACATTACCTTATTATTTGTTAAGACAAGGTATATTCTGACACACCCTGTATAACGAATAATGACCAATAATTTGCACTTGCAAATGATGTTGGTAAGTGGTTTAGATGTAGGCTGATAAGTATAGAAGGAAATTGGTTCACGATTTGTATCTATTCACGACTGCCACCAACGACTGCCGGAAATAAAAGAGACTATTCCGCATCTGTTTGTTCGTTTGGATTAATTCCAATGTGCCGTTACTGTACAAATATCTATGTAAGTACATTTTATAGTACAAACAAGCAAATAAAAGTTCCCGTAAAACAACATAATAAAATCTACTCAGGATACAGACGTTCTGTTGTTAATGTGATTTAGAGACAATTACTACTTACAACCTACCATCTTCATACATCAACACTTCTTGTAAAACACCACTTTGTAATAAAACATAAATGTAGTCGATAAAGCATTATAATTTACTTTGTTTTTGCAATGTACTGAATGTGTGGAATTAAAACAACTAACTTTTGTGAAAGTAAATCAACCTGTGTATATATTTTAACATGGCATGCATTGGTGCAATTGTGTCGGGATAATACTTGGAGGTAACTTTCTCATCTTTAACTATTCAGCGACACGTGAAGTACTTAGTAGTTGAAGAACCGTCTATAATCCTCCATTTGATAATGGTTAACCATCCTTTAACGTATTCGCATCTAACAATGTCCTTTCATGTCAATATTTCAAAAATCTACTCTACACTGTACCGTGTATCTGGTTATTTTTGCTGGAGTAATATTTGCGTTTTTGCCCCACAAATGCGTGCGCTTATTTCTGCTGGTTCATTTTCTGCCGATTCACAAAATGGTAATATCTGCGAAATTACCTCTTAGTATTAACCCGATCTGGGGAAAACAACGTCGTGCCCATAGATGAATTTTGTAGTTTGTTTGGATCTGATACCGCTTACTAGCAATTTTAACAACTTGATTTGTAAATAGCAATTTGCTTGTCGCTCTTTCACACATGTAGATGACCAATATCACACTGAATTGATATGTAACTATTACATACACTCTAAGCTACGACTTTCATGTACTTTACTGCATATCTTACATCATTGATTAACATAGTTGATAGTGTTTCAGCTTAATTTGATATGCGAAAAATGGAACTATTCAGTGAATGTAGTATTGTCCGTTCCACCAATGTAAGTGTTCTAGCAATCATCCTTATATTAAATGAATAATCCTTATTAGTAGTAGTCGAGTCGCTCTGTGTGACACAGTATTCAGTATTTGTCACATGTTTGTTTTCATTTATAAATTAATATAATTGTAGATTTCTAATTACCTATGGTCAATATATGGTGATATATATAAACATATAAGTTCAAGGCTATTTTGTTTTATTCTAAGCTTGTTTGTCTTTTTGCGACATTAATGACAGAGAACATAATTGCACCAATGCATTCCATGTTCTTGGGCAAACCCGTAGCTTAAACAACCCTGCAGCTTTAACTACATTGAAAAAATAAAAATATTGTTACTCAATTGACACGTTGATAAAGCATCTGATAAAATTGATGAGACAAAAATTTTTGGAAAACAAAAACGATGCTGTCACAACAGAACCATTCAATTGATTATGAGTGACGATATTTCCATTTCTGTCAAGAATAAATAAACTGCAGCTACCAACCAGCTTGCATAGTAATCCATGTTACCGTAATCTCGTTAGTCATTCAGACTTGCTATGAATACACCCAAGACTCTCTTTCATGGAAAGTACTTTCAGAATGTTAGGAATAAAATGCCTGGTAAAGACGCATGTAAAAAAGAGAAACACTATTTGCCCTTTTCTGGAATGTGCGTTTAATTGATCTTTCATTACATTGTGAATACCATGGAATAGCAGGATGGCCGGACATGTTTTTAAAAGTCTGACTTTGTAAATACTTTTGTCAATGTTCCAGTTGTTAGCCTCGCCTTTATACAACTCCGTCATTGATTGTTTGATGTAATCAAATTGGATATTCTAGCTTGCAATCTGGTTTTATCGGTTTTATAAAACGGTACAACAGATCTACAACGAGGGACAATTGACATAAACACAGTCTGGTTGTAAACGTCAATTTCATGCTCATTGTGATTGATGAGTATATCATTTTGTAATATAGAGATCCGAAACCACGTAATCCTATAATTAACACATACACGATTCTGTAATACAACAAACACGGATTGTTTGAGCATCATTGTGACACATGGGTTGTATTTGGAACATCCTTTGCTACTTTCATGACTTGCGTGAGTCTAAACTTGGATACGTCAACATTCAGTTTTTCTTTATATGTAATTACAATGATTTACAACGATGTATAGTGATTACAACTTGTATAACTACTGTTAGCGCGTCTGTTAATTATAGGTTGCATACAAAAGATGTAGCTTTTGTGTTTCAATCAGGAACAAACTTTGGCAATATATATCTTTATATAGTATAATTTATACTGTTACGGTATCATCAAATGCACAACTAGCCGGAAATATACGATGTCGTAATTGTAACTATTATTGTTGTTTGATACCTGTTTTATTTTACGAGATTTATGTAATCAAAGTCTGCATTGAAAACAGGATGGTCATTTTTGTATTGTACGTCCATCCATGTATTACGATATATGTGGACCAAATTAAAAATGGTTTACCAATTATGCCATCCCCTGAAAATAAAGACGTTATTATTAGTATCATTGTTGTTGATTTTACTATCATCATTATTACCCTACCATGTGCTGGCTGTTACTTTGAAAGTAACATTACACTTTACTACAACCTTTTAACTTTTTATGAATACGTATTTGTAGGATGCGTTGTCGTTCATCTGCAAATCTTTATTCGGGTCATCCCAGTATTATTGATATATTGCCTTTAGAATGATAAAAAAACGATTATGTTTGATTGTACACAAAACAAAACAAATAGTGATACTCACTTAAAATTAGTTTGCACTTCAGGTGCTTCTGATGTGTTCTTATACCTGTTGTGGTTGACTGCTTTATTGTCTTACGTTTTTCTAATTGGGTGGAAATAATGACACTATTCATATTACAATATGCCACAGCAGTGTGTATCTTGTTTAGCGCATCTAGCTAGTACATTTATGTAGATTGCTGAAAATAAGTCATTCAGCTTTGTGAAATCCTGGATTTGGGCAGTTCATTTTTAGCAAAACCTTCGAAGAAATTATGTCAAGCTATTGACGTGGCGGGATCGTATACGTCGACGAGTGCGTTGTCAAGATACCGGGAATTTGTATTCCATTTCAACATTACGACCAAAGAACGCTGGCAATGTACTGCATAATTCTAAATGATAAAAATATAGTTGGATAAATATAACAAGCTATATTGAAACAGCCATAGTGCAAATCGAATAAATACAACGTTTTCCTAATAAATTATAAGACACGATAACGCCAAAGTAACACGACATCGCAATATCCTGTCTTAACATCACAGGCATTTCTACACTCGACATTGTGGTACATTTTAAACTTCGAAATCTCATCGAAAACAACGTTTTATTTTCAAGGTAACAAGTCCGTTGTGGTTTCATGTCAACTTAAGCCTTTCATGTCTATGTTCTGACGTAATTTTAATGATTTATTCAGAAATGTTTAGTTCGAAGACGTTATTTAACTTCAGCATTTCCAAAATTGTGACAAGCAGACATCCTATATGTATTGTATATTGGAGAAATCTGTGAGTCTATTGAACATATATACTGCTCAGTGTTTCGAAATAAATCAGTGTCTTTCATCCAAAATCAATTATGACAAAATGAATCGTCGGGATATGAAATTAATTACATAAGTTGAATTCAACAACGTCATAACGATTCCAGGGGAAGTGGCTGACTCGTTTCACAGATAATTGGTGTTGGCGTTGAGCTTCTGCTTCAGCTATGGGTATTAGTATTAAACAATTGTTGTAAATCAGAACAAAACCATCAATTATACCCTACAATTGCGATTAAAGGTTAAAATTATTAGCCTTTACTAATGGTCGGAAGTAATGGATCCACCTGCATGTGTTTTTTACCTGTCAATAATGATATTAAACTTAATATGCATGTACACCGGCTCTTTGATCAAGGACAACAAATTGTGGCTAACGTGTTCTGTTGAATATGTAAAATTAGTATGGAAGCAGTTTTGCGCAGACATATCTCCAAACTTATACAACATTTGTTCTAAATAGTAATGTTCACGCTTTTCAATTGGTGAATTCAATGTCGCAGTTATCACAGATAATATTATCCTTGTGTCTCAATAACTGTTATATGTTATATACAGGTGACATGAGTTGCTTTAGCGCTTATTTACAATTGGAATAACTCAGCGTTCTAATACTAATTACTCAAATCGATAAAAAGACCACTTATAGCCATACATAGAAATGGGTGTAAGAAAGCTCGTTCCAGTTTTTGAAAAGCTGTTTTACACAAAAAATTGGGAAGTTTTGGATCAAATTTTGCATTAAGATTTTGGGAGATTGAAAGCGGTATGTATTATAGCTGTTTAACTGATTTGACTGTCAATATTTCCCAACACCTTGTTTACATGTGTTGGTCACCATTTTCCATATGTTTGTGTAACTCGATTGTCTTACTCTTTTGTGGCGGAGGCTTGTGTGGAACTTGGTCGATTCTTAGCTGCTGCCTTTACGTTCACTTGTGGTTAACGGCGTTTTTGTATTTCTTTGTGAAAATAGGTCATCATGTTGTCGGCGTGGGCTTTCATCTTTTCGCTGGGTTGTGGAAAGACATTGTTCTGGGTAATTGTGTGTTATGTTATGTTGTTATGTTTTTGGTGCTCGACTGGTTAAGTTGAGTGCTGTCTTACCTGTTGGATTGCCTCATACATTTTATCTCGCTTCCAAGATGACGTAAACAGTCTCTTAAGAAAAGGTTGTAGATGCAGGAAAATGGTAAAAATGGTGTTGAGGAAAATGCGAAATCACATTTTCGAAATATGTATGTACCTATCTCGAAAGTCCAACTCAACAATACGTTAATTTTTAAACATTCAGTTTGGTTTAATCCATAACTTTTAATGCACAAATGCTGTGATAGATACGACGAGTGACGTCACAATATAAGCGTTGTGGTGGTAGCGGTTAGGTGATGTAGTTGACCGAGCAATACTTTGAAATGGAGTGCAATAAACAATGTTACCTTGTACATTCTATGTGATAGGAAAGTTCAACACCAATTCCGGTCTCTACATTATCAAAACGGTTAGTCTTTTCATTAGATAATAGTTCCTTCAGCTTTTTATTATGACAAGCTAACAACTTCATCCTGAATATATCGAGTTATAAAACATGAAATGTTGTGTCAGCACAACAATGCGGTCATGTCAAAATATATGATTGTTTCGAAAAGGGATAGCCTTTTGGAGCTTTTGTGAACTTATTGATTCAAAACTCGTTTCGACAGATATGTGCATGCAGAATGTCCTACTTTATTCAAAGTACAGATCACCAGGATATTTAGCTGGTTGACAAAATCACTTTTTAAAAAGATATATATGGGCAAAAAAGGGAATAATTACTCGAACACCAGGCATTAATAAATAATGGTACACGTAACATTGCAGAAGACGGGAATACCAGTTAGGCATTAGATATTGAAATCAACTAACTGAAGTAGGAAATATGAAAATATGAAACAAGTTAAACGAACTCATCATTGACAAATTCAATAAAACTTCAAAAAGCATTTCACAATGCAATACAAATGTATACTGCTGTCGACATACACTTTTGGAATTGTATTGTTGTTAAAGTGTTAAAGTGTACATCAATTTTGTGGATGCTTGCTTTACGAGAAATGATCTAGTGTTTGACCTGTAGCCCTTTCTCAAAAAGATTTTGTTCAGAAATTGGTAACCAATGAAACATCTTAAGTTATTTGTACACATTAAAGTAGAAAAAAGAAATCTAAGTTCTTCTGGTTAATAGACAATTGCCTATGGATTTATATTTTGGCACATAAACGATAATAAACTCTAGTCTCAAATACCGTTCACAAAATTAAAGCTAGACATATTAAACAAGCATGATTGCATATTAGAACAACAATTAAATTGTCGTTACGCTGATAATAAAACAGAATAATTCAAATAGAAAGTATAATTAAGTCATATTGCAAGCAGACAACGTAGTAGAAATAGGAGAATATTACTTTACAACATTAATGGTAGATAATAAGCGAAGTTCCTATCCATCTAGATGGAAAACTTCTTAAACAGATAAATACGTACAACAACATCTAATATCAAGAGTAAGGTCCCTATATACTATAACGTTAAGCAATATATTAACTGGCCCAGACACAAATATATGCGAATGCATGTTAACAAACGATGAATGTACACAAATTGTAAATAAAATGAAAGTAAATACTTTTAAAAGCCCTGACCCAGACGGTCTTTTATTGCAGATATATCTCAAATCATATCTTATTTGTAAGAATCATGACATAAAAGCCTAATAAAGGTCTAGCAAAGTATCACAGATAATGACAATATCATTATTCTATTAAACTGGCTGCAATAGTATTCAGAACAGTTAGATATTTAAGAAGATATCTTTTTTGTTGAATTTATATGAGGGAGTTAGGGTTTAGTTCAAATGGTGATTAGTAATTTGCATTTCACAGGGACATCATTAAAATGAATTATGACAGAGCTAAAACGAAAGAGATACTATTCCATCTTATGAATGGTCATTATTAACTTAAATCATGCGATGTATTCTGTACAGCTCAGTTATATGATAAATCTTTAAACTCTCACGTTAATAATACCAATGGGAATTAAGTTTAACAGAAGTAAAGATATGATCTATGTGGAGTTAAATGCATAAACCAAGAAATTATCGTGGGTTACAGCTGTCTCCGATACGCAATAAGTATTTACCATATTAAAATGAATACCCTTATACCAGCACCTGGTTAACCAATTTAACAAATAATACGTTTGAGTGAGAAATTGACAAAGATTACCATCTGACATTAACAGTTTTGGTTGCAACTCTCATTCTGTCGCATTTTATCCGCTTCTGTTATACGCTCATGTAAGATACTCTATATATTACAACATATGACAAGCCAAATGAGCATAGTCCGGTGCATAGAAAGTATTCATATAGTTTTTATGTAGGAACAAATGAGAATTCTGAGACATAACATAGAATTCTCAAAAGCATTATGCTATTGTAGAATGAACACACAAGTTTATTGTTTCATATACACATGTGTTTTTATGCTTTATTAATACACAAACATGTAACTATACATAATTACATTTGTATTTGTTAAGACAATGTATATTATGGCACACACTGTATAACGTATAATTACCAATAAGTTGCACTTGCAAAGGCCGGTAAGTGGTTTAGGTGTAGGCTGATAAGTATAGAAGGAAATTGGTTCAGGATTTGTATCTATTCACTGCTGCCACCAACGACTGCCGGAAATAAAAGAGACTATTCCGTATCCAACTGTTTGTTCGTATGGATTGATTCCAATGTGCCATTACCGTACAAATATCTATGTAAGTACATTTTTAGTACGAGTAAGACGATAAAAGTTCCCGTAAAACAACATAATTATATCTACTCAGGATACAGACGTTATGTTGTTAATGTGATTTAAAGACAGTTACAACTTACAACATACCATTTACATACATCAACACTTCTTGTAAAACACCACTTTGTAATACAACATAAATGTAGTCGATAAAACATTATAATTCATTTTGATTTTGCAATGTATTTAATGTGTGGAATTAAAAAAACAAAAAAACATTTGTAAACCTGTTTATATATTTTAAAATGGCATGCATTGGTGCAATTGTGTCGGGATAACACTTGGAGGTAACTTTCTCAGATATTAACTTTTCAACGACACGTGAAGTACTTAGTAGTTGAAGAATCGTCTATATCCTCCATTTGATGAGGTCTAACCATCCTAAAACGTATTCGAATCTAACAATGTCCTTCCATGTCAATATGTCAATAATCTACTATACACTGTACCGTATATCTGGTTATTTTTGCAGGTGTAATATTTGCGTTTTTGCCTCATAAATGCGTGTGTTTATTTCTGCTGGTTCAATTTCTGCCGATTCAAAAAATGGTTATATCTTAGAAATTTACCTTTAAGTATTAACCCGATCTGGGGAAAACAACGTCGTGCCAATAGATGAATTTTGTAGTTTGCTTGGATCTGATACCGCTTACTAGCAATTTCCACAACTTGATTTGTTAATAGCAATTTGCTAGGCGCTCTTCCACACATGTCGATGACCAATATCACACTGAACTAAATTTAACTATGGCATGTAGTGTAAGCTACGACTAACTTTATAGTATATCTTAAAACATTGATTAACACAGTTGAAAGTGTTTCAGTTTAATTTGATATGCGAAAAATGGAACTATTCAGTGAATGTAGTATTGTCCATTCCACCAATGTAAGTGTATTAGCAATCATCCTTTTATTAAATGAATAGTCCTTATTAGTAGTAGTCGAGTCGCTCTGTGTGACACAGTATTCAGTATTTGTCACATGTTTGTTGTCATTTATAAATTAATATAACTCTAGATTTCTAATTACTCATGATCAATATATGGTGTATTATATCAACATATAAGTTCTAGGCTATTTTGTTTCATCCTGAGCTTTTTGTCATTTTCATGTTTCCATATTCTTTGGCGAAACCGTAGCTTAAACAACCCTGCAAATGTAACTAGATTCCGAAATATTGTAACTCAATTGACACGTTGTGAAGCACGTGATAAAATTGATTAGACAATATTTTTTGGACAGCAAAAACGATGCTGTGACAATCAGAACCATTCCATTGATTGTGAATGACGATTTCTGTCAAGGATAAATTAACAGTAGCTACCAGCCAGCTTGCATAGTCATCCATATTACCGTAATCCCATTAGTCATTCAGACGACTTGATATGAATATAACCAAGATTCTCTTTCATGAAAACTACTTTCAGAATGTTAGGAATAAAATGTTGGGTAAAGACGCATGTAACAAAGCGAAACCTTTTCTGGAATGTGCGTTTCATTGATCTTTCATTATATTGTGAATACCATGGTATAGCAGGATGGTCGGGCATGTTTTGAAAAGTCTGACTTTGTAAATACTTTTGTCATTTTCCAGTTGTTAGCCTCGCCTTTGTACAACCCCGTCATTGATAGTTTAATATTGTCAAATTGAATATTCTAGCTTGCAATCTGGTTTTATCGGTTTAATTAAACGGTACAACATATCTACAACGAGCGAAAATTAACATAAACACAGTCTGGTTGTTTACGCCAATTTCACGCTCATTGTGGTGAGTAAATCATTTTGTGATAGAGAGATCCGAAACAACGTTATCCTATAATTAACACATACACGAGTCTGTAATAAAACAAACACGGACTGTTTGAGCATCATCGCGACACATGGATCGTATTTGGAACATCCATTGCTACTTTCATGTCTTGCGTGAGTCTAAAATTGGATAAGTCAACATTCAGTTTTCCTTTACAATGATTTACAACGATGTATAGTAATTACAACTTGTATAACTACTGTTAGCGCGTCTGTTAATTATAGGTTGCATACAAAAGATGTAGCTTTTGTGTTTCAATCAGGAACAAACTTTGGCAATATATATCTTTATATAGTATATACTGTATCATCAAATGCACAAATAGCCGTAAAATGTACGATGTCTTAATTGTAACTATTGTGGTTGTATTTTACGAGATTCATGTAATCAAAGTCTGCATTAAAAACAGGATAGTCATTTTTGTATTGTATTTCCATCCACTTATTATATATGTGACCATAATTAAAACTGGTTTACCAATTATGTTATCCCCTGAAAATAAAGACGTCATTATATGTATCATTATTATTATCATTATTATTATTTTT
This sequence comes from Spisula subtruncata, assembly GCA_963678985.1. Taxonomy (NCBI): domain Eukaryota; kingdom Metazoa; phylum Mollusca; class Bivalvia; order Venerida; family Mactridae; genus Spisula; species Spisula subtruncata. The sequence continues at coordinate 24,069,672 of OY787672.1, read as the reverse complement.
ATTATTATTATTATTATTATACGTATAGCACGCAGTCAATAACAAATCAAAATAGTTCGTTATGTTCGATGTGTTCTTACTTATGTTTATTATTTTGAATGCACTGTTACACGGCTAGATAAAACGATTTTTAAACCGTAAGACTTCAATACTCATTAACAAAATGTGCAAAACTTTCATTTCTTAATATTTTGTTTCTACTATACCTTCCGCTTTCATATGTTAAGTTATGAGCAGCTAGTCTGTATCATCGTTGTGGCAAATTCTTGCAGCGGGGGCTTGGGGAACTCGATCGAGTCTTGGGTGCGTTTCATTCGATTTCTTGGGATCACTGCGATTTTGTAATTTCTTTGTACAATTGGGCTATCTGCATTTTTAGGCGGGACTTGGACTTTGGACATCATTGTTTGGTTTAAGAATGGGCATTTCCCAGTGTAGTTATGTTGTGGTTTCACTACATTCTGTGCTCGGTTGGTTAAGTTAAGTGTTGCCTTCCATGTCCGATTTCCTCATACCATGTGCACTTCGACCAAACGTATTAAAGTAAGCATTCACGCATTCACAAATACCTCAATTCAATGTTAAATAGGCATTCAAAACATTGGAAACTGCACTGGAACTTTTGTGAGTACCATATTCCTGTTAGAAATCAAGATATTTGTCGCATGACGTAAGACTTAATGGTCAATCAAATGCAGGTTGAAATTATCGCATACATTTTTTACCACAGGTACATACGCAAATAGACCTATATAACCTGATTTACCTGTTCCATACACTACATGATAGAGACAGGCAATATCGATCAATGAAAGTACGCATAGAGAAAACATTACACAATACGTTGCAAGTAAAAAATAAATAAAGTGTCACTAGTAAAGACGAAGTAGATATTTTGATACGTTATGAGGTACTGCATAGAGTATCGGAGAGTTTCGGATTGTACGTATCATCTTGTTTTAGAAAATAACTTGATAAATAAAAATATGAGACAAACTTCTTCCCAATGGCTATGTATATGCATAAGATAAATATTCGTAATATGAGTTGCGCTAGTCTAGTGGAAGGTAAGCTCGACTGACAGTCTCATAATACGGGTTCAATTCTTCACTCAGGCCATTAAAATGTTGTTAACATAATTGCTTTTATATTTTCTTAAATGGATTGGACCCTTAATTTTCTAACGCCATGTTGGACCCATATAATTCATTTAAAATAAATTAAAAGCAATTATGTTAAATAAAATTAAAAAATGACGTGAGTGAAGAATCGAACCAGCGTCGTGAGTGAGAGTGGTAGTGGAGCTTAACACCACCTAGATGACACTGCTGATGTTTTCTTTTATACATAGACATATGCAATGATGAAATATTGCAACTTCATGATTTGATCATTCATAGGTGATTACGTATTTGAATGCAAACAAAGTCATCGCTTTTAGACTGAACAATCATTATCAAAAATCAATGTCTACTAGTATATATTTTTTAGTAATATGTGGTATTGTTCTTTTATTCACAACTGAACCAAACAATGAAAGGCTGTTAACTGTGCCAGATGTCGAATAACCAAGTAGACTGGGAACCGGACTATAGACTTTATCGACGGTGCCGAACCAAAACCCTGTAACTCAATTTTGGCGCGAAAACTTTTTTGCAGCATCTGCATCTGCTAGACGTCCATCGTATTTTTGTCTTGTCGCCATTTAAATAGCCAATCGTGTTATAAGATGGCGACAAGACAGAAATGCGCGGGACGCCTAGTAGATGCGGATGCTGCAAAACAAGTTTTCGCGCCAAAATTGAGTTACAGGGTTTTGGTTCGGCACCGTCGATATGCCCTTATTAAAATACTAAATCGTTTATGCTCGATATTGAACATAAATGGACGTCGGAAATGCATTTAATGATATTTTAATTTTTAATAGGGTATTTGTATTTTCGTAGTCGGCTATACATGCATTTCGAATATCCATTGATGTTTTCGATCTCCTGCGTAATCATTTTAATGCATACGTGGGTGAATGAAAGAGTTCGAAGAATTAAGCCATAACTATTTATTTTCGAAGTTATTGTCGTCATATTTATGCTAAATGAATACATTGATATTTTCTTTACATAGACAGATTTATAGCGACCTGATGTTAACAGTTTTAAAAATATTTATATCTTTAATAAGGGCGATTACTCATACCGGAGCACACAGATATTTTATAACACATTTTACCAAATTTTCAAAAAAATCTAAATTGTAGGAATTCCAAAGATCGCCAACATTTTACGTCTGATGCATTTCAGACGCCATATCCGATAAATGATGTTTTAATCGACATTTATATTATCCTAATATATAGAAATCCCGCGTAAAATGGGTCTTCAGGAATTTGCGAAACCAGGGACTGTGATCAAAATCTGCCTGAAACGTTACTATTGTACGGTATCGGAAACAATGCTTGTTTTGAAACGTGCAGGTATATATCCTGATATAAAAGGACATCGATTTAAAAGTGGAATTAGTGATTTCGTGTAGGCCGAAAGAAGTTGACAACCAAATAAAATACAATCGATATTGGTGACGTTGGTTCGCAACATCGTCGAAGAGGACCAGCGCTTTATAATAGCGGATATAGCAGAACTCTTAGATTCTCCTAATGGGACAGCGCACACTATATTAAACAAACAATTCAAAATCGAGAAACTCTGTTCACGATGATTATCCAGAAAATACCTACATAATAGCCACTTCGAGTAGCGAAAATGAGTCAAAATGTCATCGTAATCATAAAAACAAAGGTTGAGTAAGTTTGACGTCGTTCATCAAATGACGTTGACGTGCTTCGGTATGCTGATACAGCATGTGTGCGTTGCTATATAAAAATAATGTAGTTTTTACTAATTCAATGATATTTCCCACATTATCTTGTTATACGTTCACATTATCTTAAAATTTGAAAGCATTTGAAGTTGTGGTTTGTGAGTTATGATATTTTTCTACGAACTTTTTTATCCACCCACGTACACATCTACTTTTTCTATCTACAATGGTAACACGCGAGAATGTTTCTCCGTACAATCCTTTTAAAATTAAATGAGAACATCGAGTCGTCTGTCAGATAAACTATGTTTATTTAGGTTTAAGTCTTAATACCTGAGTTATCGTAATACACCGCTATTCTTTCAAATGGGATAGTTCCCTCATAAGTATGTATTATTGAATCAACTATAGTCTCTGTATGACTGAATTAATATAGGCCATGTGAAATGTTAACAAATAATTGAATAACACCAAAAACTATTTCCTCGTGTTAATTGAGGAGCTCTGCTTATCAAACCGTCGTATTGTGTTCTTATTAACAATCTACTATTTGCTAACACCGTTAAAACCCGGTAAAATTTGATTTCCATAACAAGTATTCATTGATTGGCAAAAGAAATTGAACGTTTCCTATTCATATTCTACGTTGTAGCTATCCAGTTGATATTTCCTTGTGTATTTTTGTTTTTCCTTGTTAAATTGTTTCCGCCTTTCTAGAATTGCTGCTTCAGTTGAATGCTACATTTCATGTTGATCGTTTTGTTTTAGGGAAAAACGCACGGTATATGTATTGAAATATTAATAAACGCCAAAAATTATATTACGATAAATTTGTCACTTTTTAACACTTGATTCATCAGCACGATTGCATAAAAGATATATTACAACAACAACGAATGTCAATCATTAAACTTATTAATTTCTTTAAATATAATATCCACGTAACATTCTATATTGTTTTAATTCCCAGCAGAGCACAGCTATATAAATTAGTGTTTGGAGTCACATTAACGTCAATGCATCATCAAACATAAATCCATTTGAAACACATTTCTCGCTCTTTGTCTAGTGTATACATATTTCCTTAACAGTCTGATTGATCATTTGTAAATCTGAAAATGATATGAGTTTGAGAATAGAAAGTACAAAAGGAGTCGTTTATCTTTATATATATTTTTTTTTATATTTGGTGAATATTGTCATTGAAAATATAAACATCTTACAAAAAACACAGCTATTTTTAAAAATTTAAGCATGCTAGCATTGTGCTTGACAAAAATAGAAATGCTCTGTGTGTATGACATATTTCACACCAGTCATACCAAGTAACAGTTATCTTCTGCAGTATTATACAAAATCAATATTTGCAATGACATATCTTTTAGACGTCGTTGTTTCTATTTTATTTCTATTGTAACAGTTGCTGTAATTTTATTAGAGACAATTTGCATAGTTTTTAACGAAGTAATACTATGTAACTGAAATCGGGAGACTTTAACAAGTTGGTTTGTATCAGAAGGTGCATGCATTGTGTCGTGATTGTGCCGATTTTGTCGACACTGTTAAATTGATCTACTTCTTACATAATTTGAACATTGACCAAAGGACATTGATACTATGCTGCATAATTTTATATAATAGTTGAATAAATGTAACAAGCTACTAATATATTGAGACAGCCATGTTACAGAAATGGTTATGTTCGAATTAGATCATAAAACACGAAAACGCCATAATAACACAACATAATAACATCACAAACATTGCTATACTCGTCAATGTGGTATGTTTTAACTTCGAACTATCCCCGAAAACAACGTGGTAACTATGCAGTCTGTCGTGATTTCGTGTCAACTTATGCCTCTCACGTCTATGTTCTGACGTAATTTTAACGATTCATTCCACTGAGACAATTAACAGTGAACAATAGCAGATCGTTTGTGATTAATTAGAGGTTAATACACGACATAGCCGGGCCGGAAGGCGATGATCGGCCCGGAAAATTAATAATCGCCGCAAGGGCTTAAGCCCGAGAATGATTATTCATACCGGGCCGATTATCAACTTCCGGCCAGGCTCTAAAGTGTATTAAAGTCTTTAATAGAATTGTTCAATTAAAAAACTCATTGGGAGTAACAATAACTCACGTTTAGTAAATTTCATGGAGATCTACAGTCATTTATGATGAAAATCTTGTATATTCATAAAATTGTCAAAGCAATTTCAACTTTACGTCATGTTAACCTGGATAACGTAGCGTGCGTCCGTTCAACGGGCCGATTACGATTATGAGAATGCGGACCAGGCCGAAAGGCGATAATCAATCACGTGATGGTCATAATCAGCCTGAAATTGGCTCATTTTTGTTACTATATTTAGTAACAAGTGTATTAATGCGTAATATAATCGAGGTGGTCCGTAAGGATTGGTTATGAAATGCGTTTAAGTAGCGAAGTAAACAGACTCATTACGATCAGGTGTATTTAATATATAAGTTATAGACAATTATCTATTTATACATATACATGATATATCAAGATAATGTATCTCCATAATTCAAAACTAATGATAGAGATCAAATTTCGTTCTGTCTAGACAATAACATGCTTATAAACGAGCCATATCTATATAGTGGCACCACGTTTTGCTGTATTTAATCTCTTAGCAGATTCTAATAGGTAATCATGAAATATGTTTCAACAATTGTGATGAGAAAAATGCTTTTCTAACAACACTTTGCTAACTTTTATAAAGAAGTTAAAACAAAGTTTTTGTTTACTTGTTTCACAGATAATTGGTAGAAACGTTGAGCTTCTGTATTAGGTATGGATATTATCATTTAATAATTGTTTTAAATCTGAACAAAACCATCAATTATACCCTACCGTTGCATGGTTCGTTAAAATAATAACACTTACGATTAAAGGTTAAAGTTATTAGCCTTTACTAGTGGTCGGAATTATTGGACCAGCCTATATGTGCTTGCATTAGTTTAACTGTCAATCATGACATTAAACTTAATACGTATGCGCGCCGGTTCTTTGATACACCACAACAAAATGCATTAAATTTGTGTTCCTTTTGAAATCTACAATCACCGTGGGAGTAGTTTTACGCAAGCAATGATAAATTATTGGACAAATCGCCGAACTCAAACATGGTTAGTTCTAACTTGTAGCTTTTGTATCGAAATTTTCACTTTCCACTCGAATTCGATGCCGTAGCTTTTGCAAAAAATATATCTCCAGTCCATTAATCACTCGGTTATATCATATACAGGTGACATTTGTTACCGTATCGCTTTATTACAATTGGACTAACCCACCTTTCTAATACTAATTACATATGTACTGCAATAGTAAAATGGAAGTTTTTTCCGGTTTTAAGAAATATAATATTGCAAAAATACCTGAAAATAAACTACTTAATGGCTCGTCGTTTTGCCTTTTAGTCGTCGAACAATTATAATTTTTTTCATGCAGGAACTGTGCCATTATAGGAAACGATATTGGTAATTGTCAACATGCGATGCAAGTTACTACGATGAAAAAATTGCATACATGCCCATCTAGTTTCGTGCAATAAAAAACATGTCTTTGTTTGTGCTACTTAACATTTCCATTTCTATAAAGAATATTATGGTCAGATGCGCTTAGTGCCGCTATGTGATATTAACAAAAGTCGCCCACCTACTTGACGCACTTTGCAGAAATATGCCCTGAACAGTCCTTACAATTACAATCATTGAATATTCTTTACAATGTGTTTAAAAAGACATTTCATGTTACTATTCAAATACGTTTTATACCAATGTACATTTCTGTTTTTGAAATTCTGATAAAGATATTATATCTAAACATTCTAGTTTCCATTTACTCAGTGTATCTGATGTGGTCTGCTGTTTCAATCATGTTCTGCTTTTCCTATTCCATTTGTGTTTACCAATTTGTTTGCGATTTTTGCTTTTTCTTGCATAAATGCATACAATATATGAGCTTGTCTAAATGCATAGTTACTGTATATGTTTATCACATACTGTTTTCTTGATGGATGGAAATGCACCAAATTGTGAATATCCATGTTTTGTCGTATCTTTAATTCAAACCGGACGTGTGGATAATAAAGTCATTTATTGTGATAACGGGATGTGACCTTAACACGCTATGTGAAGAAGTTATGTACGTGTTACTGTTTTAATTTTGTTATTTATTAAGGAAACTATACACGAATATCGATGAAACATGCCCACAATATATCAAACCTGCAAAAAGTCAACATGTATAGAAGCTCTTGGTCGTTTCGTGTAAAGGATGATCATATAACACGGATATACTGGTTGATGTTCGAGAGTATATATAATCAGAAGTACAAACACATATTCCTGTCCAATTTGCATCGGGGCCTTGGAGGAACTAGATCGGGTTAAGACCGTTCCATTCGGTTATTTGGGATCATCATCGTTGTTTAGTCATTTCTTTATTAAACTAGGTCATCCAGCATTTTTGCAACGGCGAATCGGGCTTTTAATTATTTCGTTGGGTTACGTGAGGACATTGCTCCTTGTGGTTTATTATGTTGTTCCGTAACTTTTTTCTGTGCTCGGCTAATTACGCTGTGTGCTGACATCTTTGTCTGATTTCCTTATAATAAGTTCTCTTTATGGATGACCTGTCCAAAATAGTAATGTTAGTTTCTACCTAAATGAAAAATCATTATTGTTACAATCAAATATGTACGTCATAAGACGAGTTTTAAGCGATCTAGTCTTGTAACAGAGTGTGTGCTTTGTACATGTCCCTTTTCCAACTTTTTCGACATCCTGCGTAAGCCTGCTTGATTACTTGCAAAAACAGTTCCTAGCTTTGTTCATGATGGAATGTTGTTCATATGATTTGTTCTTGGTTCTTACATCGGTTATATTTTTAACTGACATAGGAACAAAGCTGTCGCAGTTGATGAACTCTTGATGATCAGTTTCATGTTTCCTTGATCATGTATGTCGTCAACCTTGTTCCTTGTAGCAACTGGATTGTTTCTCTCTTCTATTTGCATTTTTGCATCGCGGTTTGGTTGGGCATTGATTCTTTTTCATATCACATAAAAGGTTAAATCTGAACATGATCTAATATCTAGCTACATGACAATCACCTGCCAACAATTATAAAACTTCAACAAAAATCATAAAAACTAGGCTTCCATGATGCAGACTTGGCAATACAGTTACTATTTCGCAATATATCACTAAAAGGGTAACAAACAATATATCAAATCTATCGATATTACGACAACCTTATTCATTTAGAGACAAAGCAGTAATTTACCATTCGACGACAATCCTTCGAGCAAATGAACGGAAACAATTACAATCATTTCGAAAAAGTCTTTGGGGTTTTATACGCAGACAAAATTGCATTGCTATAGTAATGACATGAAGCAAATGAGTATTTTAGCGAAATGAATATCATTTCATGTTCTGTAAATGAACAGCTGTTACGTTTTGTATAATGAATAATATAAATATTTAATAATTTTATAATATTTAATCATTTCTGTAATTGGGATACCTCTGACATTTAAAGACATCGACATTATAAGATTGCCAACACCACTTTGTGTTATTTGGTGGACGCTGTTTGACCTTTAGCTTACACGTTCAGTTACCAAGCCAATATAAAAGTATACAGCCCCTCTTCGACATTTGTAGTGCACGTGATAAAAGTTGCATACTCCGATGCAATAAAATATGTTGGTATCATATATGCGAGAAATACAGTTAATGATCAAAATACAATAGTTGACGGTAGGTCATATACGAGTCTGCTGACATATCAGTTTTATGGTTTCAATACCGCTTTTGATAGTTGTTCTGTCATTTTAGATGTATCGTAGAAAAATCGATCGTTAGATACAAATGTAAAAGGCGAATATACCTCCATAACATAATGTAATACGGACAAGAATATAAGTTTGTTGACCTTTTTATGTATGAGTTATATGGCCAGTCCTTGAATATGACAACAGGCTTTCAGTTACAGTATTAGAACTGTATTTGCATTATAGATTAGGAAAATCTTCCTTCGCTAAAAGAATTATGTATATTTGAAGCGGTTTTTAAGAACTTCGTATTAGCATATGCTTTAATAATACGCTGTAGATGGCAATAATGTCCACTTTAACTCCAAACCCATCATATTTAATACCACAATGTAGTCAGTTCTCGTTAAAATGTCTTTTTTCTAAATTGAGTAGCCTCGTTGACGGTAAATGCCCGGAGCGCACTAGACAGGGTCATTGTTTCACACGTACATCTCTGTCAACAGCTGTTGCATTGCTTTGCTGCTGATTACATTAATATGTTTCTATGTGCATATTGCCATAGTACATAACAGGTTTTAAAATCAAGAACACTTGTGACACTGACTTTATTTCACACTAATTTTGCTAAAAGTATAAGAAGTCATGTAAATACCACATATGCTATTCATTTTTCATTTCCTTCAGAATTAAAATATATTTAGTGTGTACCTTGTGTTGTGATTCATGTGAACTGTTAAAATATAAACTAAAAGTCTCAAAAAAATGGTAGGTTATATTATAACGGCTACGAAGTTCAATCGATACATACCTAACCTAAGCACTAAAACCATTTGCTTCATTGGCACTCAAACAAGTCAACAAATTAATGGATAGGATGGTGCAATATCCGATTGAGTGTTTCCTTGAATGACGTAGTATGCGTAGCTTTGTAGTGTGTTGTTTTATAGGATTTTCTTAACGTCACTCAGTAACCATACACATGTCATGATAGCTTTCATTCAAATATCACACTGTGCTCAGAGACAGTCTAGCCACACTCCCCAAGTATAAAACAACCTAAGACCAGGGTTCAAAGAAGGATTGATGAAACATATAGGGATAACTATGATAGTCGTATTACCAAATAATACTATGTTACTATATATAGTAACAAATTTGCCTTCGAAAAATAGCATTATCGGCCTTTCAAAAGTATTATCAGCTTTTTGCCCCGCCGCCACGCGCCCACCGGGGCGATTATCAAAAATAATCGCCCTTGGAAAACGTTTACGCGCAACGTTACGTCATTTTAGCGTCGGCCGCTGAGCGTAGGCCTATTTCTTCCAGAATCACTTGAAAACACGGTTGATGGCTTTGGAGAAGCAGATTAGCACATTTTAAATATATTTTGTATCAACCTTCGATGAAATATACACGACCTATTTACTAGACCTTTAATTTATGACCAAAACAACGAGTTTCCTAGACGAGATGAATATTTTTATATTCCTCCGAAAATGTGAAAAACACATTTTTTTCAGAATTTTGCATAAAACTTAACATCAGCGTGTAGCAAATTATCCTATTAAGAAAATGAATACCCACATGATAGGTTTCGGTTCAATGATAAAAAAGTTACGAACATTTTAGTGTTAGGTCTACAGCTCTTGTAGATGTGCATAGCGCGCATAGATCCAAGTTTGACACGATAACTCTCTATAAAAGCAAATGATCTACCAATTACTGAACACGTTACGTTTTTTGAAATGTGTTGTTTAAATGAAAAAGCTGCAACATAAAAATTATACAGAACAATAGATGGCTTAGCAGTGCCTTTGAGTGATAATCGCCCCGGTAGGTCTGTGATAATTGCCCTCGGGCTACCGGGGCGATTATCACTCAAAGGCACTGCTCAGCCATGTATCATTCTATAAATATTATTTACCAGGCATTCTCCGGAATAAACCAGATTGCCTCCATTACTACAAACATACTCGTCACAAAGTATAACAACAACATAGTCAACTACCTGACAAGTGCTTGTGATTTGCTCAGATTACAATAACACAATATATGAAAATGCATGAAAGCTGAGCACGAGTGGCACAATAAGGACCCACAGGACATATACCATATTTAGGCATACGCCACGTACAATGCCCATCACAAAACAAAACTGGAACATTAAACATATTACGACTCATATATTGATGACGCAGCACACAAAGGATGGTGACGTAGTTGTCTCTGATTAACTATGTTTATTTAGGTTTAACTGTGTAAACCTGATTTAATGGTAGACTCCCCTATTCGATCGAATATTAAGGTAGTTATGGTGCATTTTACAGAACCGAGTTAAGGCCACTGTACATGCCTAAATAGAATTATCATAAATTGTAGCATAACACTTCATTTTTTGGCTTCATGTGATATGTTAAACTTAAAATATCTAATACAACATATGCTTCATCAGCATGAACAGTTTTAAACAATTGATGTAGTCGAGGAAAACTTATTTTGTGGTCGCATGTGCAAATAATGCATGTAGCAATTAAGAAGGTTGTTGAAAATATTTTCAACTTTCTAAATATGTATAAATTAAAGAAATAATCCTACGTGCTCAATATTTATTAAGTCTTTTTGCAAAAAAATTTTCAAAAATTTTTTTTGGATGATTTAGTTTTTCTTAGAAAATGCAGTTTATTCTGTATATCCCGTTTGATTTTGCATGCGCAAACAGTGCATAGTATGTATTAGATACTACTCAAGACACATGGCTAGTTTCAATAAAATTGTACCATGCAAACACCATTTAAAGGTCATTCAAAACTGGACAACGTCATGATTTGTCTATCTCTTCATTACTGAATTTACCAAAGTGAGTGTGAGTGGACCTTTGTTATATCCTGGCTTTATATAGGTCACAAACCACTAAATAAATTTGTTCTTTAGCTCAATGTAAAGTTACAATAGTCAGTCCCAGGTTGATACATGTTAAAGTCTATGGCCAGGTGGCAGACATATATCAATGAAAAGAAGAGGCTACCAGCTTTAAGAAAATACAAAAAAAACAGGGGGTCACGTATCATATAAGAAATATTTTGCCCGTTCAACGCGGTGACCATATTTTTACAGGCGCGCGGACCGACCAAATCCGGGTTTTACCCTACCCTACTTTCATTTTGGTATTTTGGCCAAAATCTCAAAATATGTAAAATAAAACAGTTTCAATACATCACATACATGTATACAATGCCTGTAAACCCAATTAGATGATTCCAGTTCCACCTTGTCAAAGCATACTACCATTTAAACACAATCACAAGTTTATTTAGGGACTATTTGAGTGTATCCTATTTTGGTTCGCGGAGGCATTTAGTGGTTTGTAACCTATACGGACAGGTTCGGGTAATATTTTAGGATAGTGTCAATGAAGGATAGCTTGTTTGAAGACAATTAACAGTTCTATCTTATTTTTGCACCCAGAGCGCGTGCGCGTGGCAGTTGCATTATTTATGAAACACCCTCGTACAAGTCAATTGAGTTTGCAATGTACTCTTAACTGACAATTGTGAACATAATCGTGTATATAAGAGTCAAGAGACTGGCGTTTTACTAAAATACTTTGTGTCGGATACATTTGACATGTCTCTATCATAATAAGACTGCTGGATCAAATCCAACCGACTGACCGTGTGTATGACGTACAACGTGACAACAGGTCACGGATTTATGCCACTGCTAGACAGGGAATGCTGCTATAATTCTAGCACCAAACTCATTGGCATTGTTTAAGCTTAATCGTTGTCCAACGGACATGAACATTTATGGGATACTTTCTTTTATTTTGCGTTTTTATGGCCAGTGCGCTGTTTCTTAAAATGTTATATTTCGTACAGTGTCTATTACGACATAAACACTTTGTATGACATGGCATGATTATTAAAGCGTAACGGAGGCCAAAGAAAATGGGTGCAACATGAACACTAAGTACGCAAATGGACGATGTTAGTAAAAAGTTCTTTCGATTTAACAATTTAAAGAGTTTGAATTTTTAATTCGTTTGATAAACTTTTGACCCTCAGTATATTTAGTGTGTACCATGTACTGTACTTTATTTGAACTGTACAAAGATGAACTAAAAGTCTCAAAAGCCCATTATACATAATTATTATTTGAAGACTCCCATGATTCATAGTTGCCCATGTAATTGAAAAGAAAGATGTGCGCTGCTTTTTGTAACATGTGTTGCTGTCACTGAATGTCTTATGTATTGAAAGTCGTACACAACCGAGTTTATTTAAGAAAATAAAATTGAAACTACTGATTTATTTACCCATCTACTCTTGTTTCATGTCATTTTCTCATAAAAGTCGGGACATTTTTCTGCTACGACTTGAATGTACTACACCTAATGACAATATAAATTATGAAAAAAATATTCTTTTAGATGATTAACGTTCGAACGTTTTTATCAGTATATAAAATATACTATCAGACACGTGATATGGTTATCTTCAAAACAAACACGGATGTGTTTTATTATTGTGTAAGGCGTTTGCAAATAAGACTAGCTAACATCGTAGTTTTTCCGCCGTACGGTGTAAGGATAACAAACGCGGCAAAGTGGTTACGTACAAGGGTGAACTATTGCGAATATTGTTGATCTTTTGCGACATGAACAACACGTGTTTAACTCAGCTAAGCGTTATTACTCTCTGAACTAGTGGTTCACAGACATGTATCAAGTAAATTGAAAGTAGAAATTTTAGTCGAAAATGAAAAGCTCTTCTTTAACGCGCTTAAATAGACGTTTTATCATTTTTGATAGTGTGATCATTCAAGTGTAACGGAGGCCAACGGAAATGTGTTCCACGTGAACACTATGGGTACACAAATAGACAGTGTTAGTAAAAAGTTCTTTCGAGTTAACAATTTAAAAAAATAATAATTCGTTTGCAAAACTTTTGACTCTGAGTATACTTTTTATGAACTGTAAAAAGATGAACCTAAAAGAAGACTAAGAACAGCCATATATAACATTTATTATTATTATCTAACAGCTTCCAAAACCCATAAATGACCATGCAATTGAAATGAATTAGTGTATTCTTATTTTTGTTAACATTTACAGGTGTAGTATGTATTAAATATGGTACGTTTATTTGAGAAATAAAAATGAAACTAATGATTTATTAACCATATTATTGTATGTCTCGTATTTTTATCATAAATCTTTTAAGACTTAAATATACTACAACTAATGACAATATAAATTATGATTAACGTTCAATCCTATTTATTTATAAATGAAATACACACCTTCAACACGATCACTGCTATTGTTTAATATATATAATTGTGTTAGATGTTTGCAAACATTATTAACTAACATCGTAGTTATACTGACAATTGTCGAAACGTTTACGTAAACGGTTTAACAAACGTGGCAAATCAGTACCGTACATGTAATTATTTAAATCTTTCGGTCAAGGATAACCCATGAAAGTGCACTTATTTCCAATTGGGTACTGTGTTTTGCTGAAAGGCCAACAGGTGGAAGAGACAGTGGTGTGATGCAAGGTATCCGGTTGCGATGCCCTAGGTCTTTTCGAAGAGACACCTTTAGTTAGTTCTTTAACGTGCCCGGTGTGTAGCACCGATACACGCGAGACTGCCTCTGGGTTGCTAACCAGTTCATCTCTAGTTGGGTGGGAAACACAGAAAAGCGTTTCTGAAATATTCAAGTGCCCCGGCCGAGGATCGAACCCGGGACTTCTCGATCAGCAGTCAAGCGGGCTATCCGCTCGACCACCGTACCACCCTGCATGGTTGAACTATTGCGAATATTGTTGAAATTTTGCAACCTGAACAAACGTTTTTAACTCAGCTAAACGGTGAACGACCAACATTATTAATCCATGAACTCGAGATTGAAAGCTTGATGCGCCACAATTTGAAGGTTATATTTTAATGGTGGGATAATTCGATCGATTTAAAGCTTTAGCTCGTGAGAGTACAGAATTTGTCTTGGAGTACAACATTGTGTGTCTTCAGGCTGTGCATTGTACTGGATAAACTGCAAAAACCTATAAGACAATCGTATTGTCCGCAGGTCAAGTACGTAATGTTATTGTAACTTATCCTGAATGATATGTCGTCAATTTCCACACCGGAAGTTACAAACATTGGTCGTAGGGTGTTTCTGAATAAAATGTTATTAACTTGAGACAGCTTTCATTATATATCTGACAATAGCACTAAAACCATTTGCTTCATTGGCACTAAAACAAGTCAACAAATTAATGGATAGAATGGTGCAATGTCCGATTAAAAGTGTTTCCTTGAATGACGTGCTGTGTCCAACCTGGTAGTGTGCTGTCGTTTTATAGGTTTATCTTAACGTCATTCAGTAAGTGAACACATGGTAACGCTTAATTGTCAAACTGTGCTTAGAGATAGTCTAGCGACATTCCCTAAGAAAGTATCAGATAACATAAGAATGATTGATGATAAATATAGAAATAAGCATGCTATGTTGTATTCCCAAATCATAAGGTGGTTATTACATTGAATAAACCAAATTGACTCGATTACTACAAACATATTCGTCATAGAGTATGACTGGAGCATAATCAATTTCCTGACAAGTGCTGGTGATTTGCTTAGATTACAAAAAAACACTATTATATCAAAGTACTGACAGGCTGGCGAACTGCAAATGGACAATAGTTTTTAAAGTAATATAACATCAAGTTGTTTTCTAAGTCGAAAGAGAGGTAAGTGCTGGACAAAAAATAAATTTAAAAAAATATATAATTTTTGAGCCGCCGTGTTTCGATCGCTAGACCTTAGCATCAGAAATTTACTAAGCGAGTTGCTTAACCACCCGGCCACGATCTCGTTTTAGAATATTGAACTAAATAATTTAACACAATAAAATCATTGATGCACGCGCTATATCGCGTTCGTATCGCTTAGTAATAATTATCAACGCATTTAAACCCATTTTCTTTTAATTTCATACAATTTCCTTCCATTACAAGAACAAATTTTTTTACTACAATCGAACAGATTAAATGAAACAAGGAAAGTTTAATGTTCTAATCTTGCATAACTGATTAACGATGAGGAACTTTTTTCATTGAGTGTATAGATTCTGTGTTGTCAGTTTCGGGAGTAAATTCATCTTAGTGGAATTCATTATTTGGCATTGTAATAGGTCTGGCGACATCGCCAGCCTAATAAAACTGCACGAAAGGTGAACACGAATGACACAGTAAGGAACACACACAGCATGAATCATAATTAAGCGTACACCACACTGCCCAACAGAACATAAAACTAGAAATTAAAATGAAACATGTCACGAATCCAATACTGTATCGATGACACAGCACATTAATGATATAGTTTTTCCGGGTGTTCTAAATATGCTGTCGTTAATTCATAATGTTTTAATGTATGCAGCAGACAATTGTAATGATTGCATCAACACTCTTGTTACCCAGATAATCCTGAACGGTACGGATAAGCCTGAACGAACCAAACATAGCGGACATGAAAAAAGTGTTTAGTACATTGTTTTTGCAATATTTTCTATATAAACAACCCCGATTGTTTATTGTCATATAACAGATTTAATGTATAACATAACTATACCCATTGCACTAAACAATTCGTGTCGAGGTAAACATTTTCACTATGAAATGCCTTAAAGAATATGTACATTTTGCGTTGTTGAATGGTTTTTGTGTTTTAAAGCGTTGCCAAACTCATTTTATGGGCTTTATGCATTGAAAACAATTTCAGAAGCATCGGCTATTGTATAAACTTCGCTTTTGACATAAAGACAATTTTTTATTTTGGACCAATTAACGCTCAAAAACATCAATGTAAACATGCTCAGTATTTTATGGATAATAATCTGAATAGGACTGGAAAATATATGGATAATCTCCGGAATGGTATTGGATAATTACCCGAATTGTCAACTGAAATCTTGCTAATGTGGTATTCCATGCACCAAATAAGTAGACACAGATGAAATCAGCTCATGAATTTTGGCAACAAGTTTATAAACATACACAATGTAAGGCAAAAACACCCATTCAATGACACATATTCCTGAATATAACTCATTAAAACTGAAAATTATGCATAAATAAATAGTGTTTACAATTATGCGAGTGTGTGCATTTTATGTGAGTATGCAAATGATAAGCTGTGTTTGTGAAACCAGTATACAAGTTATTAACCTGTACTACTCATCATGTTTTTCAACCACAAAGCAATAGTGCTTGGTGCACAGTGAAAGTCCACTTTGAAATAGAACCAATTCAGTGATTTATCCACTTTAAAATAGATCCAATTCAGTGATTTATCCATGACCATTATGTAAATTATCCATTTTTCATTCCTGTGTCACTACAAATAGTTCTCAAGTAAAAACCACAAGTGTAAACAACTTTCTATGAATTAAGTCAGATAGTGGGAAGGTACAGCCTTATAAACGTTTAATAAGTTCAGCCAAAACAAGGAACTAGAATTATGTGTAAATCGCTTTCCAAACAATAAAGCATTGATTCTTGTAACTGTTTAACATATTGTGCTTCATATTTACAATAAAACAGTAAAATAGTAGCACTTTCATGAAAAAATCTTACCAATGTTTCATCATGTAGCACCAGAACGTTGACAAATCTGTCAAAATCGGTACAAATGATGAAAATGTGCGAAAATTAGTTAACATGCTTCCGCCATGTTTGGGTCGTTCAGGCTTATCCGTACCATTCAGGATTATCTGGGTAACAAGGGTGATCAAACCAACACAACATTCCTATAATTTAACTTCCTCATGTTACTTTCAACATGCCGTCTGCTATTTAAACCAATGATAGAATTTCTGATAGATGTCATATGTTTAATTATATATAACAGAACATAATAGAAAACATGAAGTGGTGGGGAGATGTTAAGGAGAGAAGACAATATACACTGCCTAAGTTCCGTCACACTCATCGAATTATACTGTTAACTTCAAGTGACTAACGCCTACTTTACGTGTACCAATTTCCTTCCTGTTAAATAACAATATGGTACATTTAACATCCTAAATGAAAACTAAGATTTCCAAAGGTTAGACACTTTTTAATAACATTATTTATCTATGAAAAACCAACGTACTGACAACCAATTAATAATGTTTGTATCCTTCAGACAATTAAATCTCTTTCATAACAAACCTTGCATTGATATCACCAGTGGTTTGCACTTTCATTATCATTGCTACCAATTGTCAAGGACATCGGCTTTTTGTTCTGTAATTAATACGAAGTAAGTACGCAGCGGAAGTCGTCTACAATGTTACAGGTTTATGCACTCAGTGAACCATGAAGCTTACTTTGACATTTTGGTTATGTATCAAAAGTTGCATGCTTTGTCTCGTGACTAGGTCGAGTTTGTGTCGATTCTATCAACAGTATTAAAGTGATCTTTTTCTTACACGCTTGGGGGTTTTAATTACCAACTCCATACAATGTCGTGGAAGTGTGTCACTACTGTCCTGTGTTAATATATTAGACAGTTAATCTGTATTTGTGATGGTGTCAAGATGCTGGGGACATATATTCCATTACTGTATTAGCATCATAAAACAGTGATCGAACGTTATCCCACCATACGACCAAACAACACTGACACTATTTATACAGAAAAATTCGGTTGAATAAATGTAGCAAGCTATATCGAGACAGTCATTATCCAGAAGTAATGGTAGTGTTAGAAATGGCGTCATTTTAACGATTCATTCCTCAGAGACAATCAACAGTGAATACTAGCAGATCGTTCGTAATTAATACTTATTATACCCGAGGTCGTCCGTAAGGATTGGTTATGAAATGCGTTTAAGAAACGAAGTAAACATTATATTTACGAACAGGTGTAATCAATATATAAGTTTCAGACGTTTATCTATTTAAATATATACATGATATATCAAGATAATGTATCTCCATAATTCAAAATTAATGATAGAGATCAAATATCGTTCTGTCTAGACATATTACATGTAGAAAATTTAAATAACGTATTAAACACTGATAAAACAGACATATCTATATATTGGCACCATGTTTTGCTGTATTAAATCTCTTAGCAGAATCTTACACGTAATCATGAAATATCTTTCAACACTTTTGATGAGAAAAATACGTTTCTAACACTTTACTAACTTTTATAAGAAGTTCAAACAAAGTTTTTTACTTGTTTCACAGATTATTGGTGGTAACGTTGAACTACTGCTTTAGGTATGGGAACTATTATTGAACAATTATTTTATATCAGAACAAAACCATCAATTATACCCGACCATACCACGGTTCGTTAAAATAATTACACTTACGAAGGTTAAAGTTATTAGCCTTTACTAGTGCTCCGAAATAATGGACCGGCCTGTATGTGCTTGCATTAGTTTAACTGTCAATGATGACATAAAACTTAATAAGTATGTGTGCCGGTTCTTTGATACAAGAAAACAAATTGCATCAAGTTATAACTATTGTGTTCTCTTTGATATCTACAATCACTGTGGGATAAGTTTTACGCAAACAATTGTAAATTATTGGACAAATCGCCGATCTCAAACATTTTTAGTTCTAACTCGTACATTTTGTATCACAATTTTTCACTTTCCACTTGAATTCAAAGCCGTAGTTATCGCAAATAATATATCCCCAGTCCATTAATCACTCTGTTATGTCATATACAGGTGACATTAGTTGCCGTATCGCTTTTTTACAACTTTTACAATAACACACCTTTATAATACTAATTACTGCAATAGTTCCTTCCGGTTTTAAGAAATATAATATTACAAAAATACCTGAAAAGAAACTACTAAATGGATCGTCGTTTTGCCCTGTAGTAGTCGAACAATTATACAATATTTTCATACAGGAAATGTGTCATTATTGGGAACGTCACGATATTGGTAAATGTCAACCTGCGGTGCAAGTTACTACGATGAAAGAATTGGATAAATGCCCATCGAGTTTCGTGCAATAAAACATGACTTTGTTTGTGCTACTTAACATTTCCACTTCTATAAAGTATATTGTGGTCAGATGCTTTAAGTGACGTTATGTGATCTTAACAATAGTCACCCAACTACTTGACGCACTTTGCAGAAATCTGCCCTGAACAGTCCTTACAATTACAATCATTGTATATTTTTTGCAATATGTTTAAAAAGACATTTCATGTTACTATTCAAATACGTTTAATACCAATGTACATTTCTGTTTATGAAATTCTGATAAAGATATTATATCTAAATATTCTAGTTTCCATTTACTCAGTGTATCTGATGTGGTCTGCTGTTTCAATCATGTTCTGCTTTTCCTGTTCCATTTGTGTCTACCATTCTGTTTGCGATTTTTGCTTTTTCTTGCTTAAATGCATACAATATATGAGCTTGTCTTAATGCATAGTTACTGTATATGTTTATCACTTACTGTTTTCTTGATGGATGGAAATGCACAGAATTGTGAATATCCATGTTTTGTCATGTCTTTAATTCAAACCGGACGTGTGGATAATAAAGTCATTTATTATGATAACGGGATGTGACCTTAACACGCTATGTGAAGTAGCTATGAGCGTGTTTGTTGTTTTAATTTCGTTATTTATGAAGGGCACTATTCGCGATTGTGTTTGCGTCTTCAGAAAAAAAATGCCCACAATATATCAGACATGCAACACGACAACATGTATAGACGCTCTTGGTCGTTTCATGTTAAGGATGATCATATAACACGGATCTACTGGGTGATATTCAAGAGTATATATAATCAGAAGTACAAACACATCCTCCTTTTCAATTTGCCACCGCGGTCTTCGGGGAAATAAATCGGGTCTAAGCTGCGTATCATTCGGTCACTTTGGATCATCGTTGTTTGTCATTTCTTTTCGAAACTAGGTCATTCAGCTTTTTTACTTAATTATTTCGTTGGGTTACGAGTGGACATTGCTCCATGTGTTTGTGTTATGTTGTTCCGTAACTTTTTTTCTGTGCTCGGATTATTTCGTTGTATGCTGACGTCCTTGTCTGATTTCCTCATAATATGTTCTCTTTACGGATGGACTGTCCAAAACAGTAATGTTAGTTTCTACCTAAAAGCGCTATGAACAATTATGATTGTTACAATCAATATTGTACGACATAAGACGAGTTTTTAGCGATCTAGTCTTGTAACAAAGTGTGTGCTTTGTACGTGTCCATTTCCCAACTTTTCCAACATCCTGTGGGAAGCCTGCTTGCTTACTTGCAATAACAGTTCCTAGCTTTGTTCATGGTGGGATGTTGTTCATTTGATTCATTCATGGTTCTTGCATCGGTTATATGTTCAGCTAACGTGGTTCAAGGCTGTCGCAGTTGATGACTTCTGCAAGATCAGTTTCATGTTTGTTTGATCATTTATGTCGTCAACCATGTTCCTTTTAGCTCCTGGATTTTGTTCTCTATTTGTATTTTTTGCATCGCAGTTTTGTGGAGCATTACAGCAGAAACTCCCCGATCCGGAACCTCTCTAATCCGGAATCCCCCTCAATCCGAAATTGCTTCACGGTCCCGATTCCTTCCTTCTTAAACGTATGTGAAAAAAAACTCCCCAATCCGGAACCTCCGTACTCCGTAGACCGGACTACTTTTACGGTTCGGAATGCAAATATGCAGTGTTATTTAAACTCCCCAACCCGGAATTTAACGCTTGATCCGGAATTATTATGATTTTATACAAAATATGTCAAACGGTTTATTTGATCGGCAAATGTTCCGTTACTCGTGAAATTGCTTTTATCATCAACCCGAGTGTTTCCGTATAGTAGGGCACGAGGTAATTTGTTGATAATTCGTAATTTTGTAAATAAATCACCATGGAGAAAAAAGTTCAACTTAATTTGTCATTTATTTGTTAAAAACAATTACATTCGTACATTAAACTGTATTGTGGCTCGCATAAACAAAGATTTGATTCGTAATTACCCTAATTATTGACAGTTTTTTTATCGACGTATAGTCGGAATGAGGTTAAATCAAACGGTTTTGCACTTGGTTTTAGACACGAAGGACCGTACACAGGTTGATTTTAAACACGACCCGATACGAAGAGCAGAAATGGAGATCGTTATCGCACCTTTTAATCTGTTAATTGCCTGACAGGGGGATTAACTGCCTGTTTGCAGTGTAGCCAGAGGCAATCACCAGTAGTCAGTTGTTTATTGGTGTCTACAGGTCTTTCCGGTATACAGATCTTTACACCAAAATGAAAAAATAGGTTTGAGAACAAAAATTCTAAGCTTTGAAATTATTTTTTCGCCAATCTAAAAAAAATCCATCAAAAGCGGAATTGGTGAAAAGCAGCGGAAACCCTAATGTAACATGTACTTCAGAATACAGACATACTGTACCAACAATAGTGTACACCCGACGATATAAATATTCCCTATAAACACTACATAGGTAAAACCTCTCCAATCCGAAATCCTCCCTAATCCGAACTTTTTAGCCGGCCGAAGGGAGTTCTGATTAGAGAGTTTTTACTGTTCTTCTTTTTTCAAAGCACATGAAAGGTTAAATCTAAAGCTGTTCTAATATCTAGCTACAGGACCATCACCTGCCAACAATTATAAAACTTCAACAAAAATCATAAAAACTAGACTTCTATTATGCAGACTTGGCAATACAGTTACTCTTGCGCAATATAACTAAAAAGGTATCAAACAATACATCAAATCTATCGATATTACGAACACTTTATTCTTTTAGAGGCAAGGCAGTAATTAACTATTCTACGATTATCCTTCATGAAAACGGACGAAAACAATTGCAATCATTTCGAATAAGTGTTCGGGGTTTTATACGTAGAAAAAGTTACAAGTAAGTCGCCTTTTTTCATTGTATATTAAATACATGTTGCATAATTATGTGTATTTTAGCGACATGAATATCATTTTATCTTCTGTAAATAAACATATATAAATATATCTACTTAATCATTTTGGTAATAAATATACCTCTGACATTTAAAGACAACGACATGATTAGATTTCATCCACCACATCAGGTGGACGTTGTTTGACCATTAGCTACGTGTTCATCACCAAAACAAAGCAGCCCCTCTTCAACTGAATACACTTCTCATTTTATTCTTATCATGGGTGCGAGATGAATGCCATCCCGTGATGTCTGTCTAAGCGCCTCCGTTTAAGAAAATTTGTTTTAGTGCAAGTAATTAAAATTGCATACTTTGATGCAATATAATATGTTGGCATCATATGCAAGAAGTAGATGAAATGAACAAAATACAACAGTTGACGGTAGGTCATATACGAGCATGCTGACATACCAGTTTGATGGTTTCAATACCGTTTTAGCTAGTTGTTCGTTCTGTCATTTTAGATGTATCGTAGAAAATTCGATCGTTAGAAACAAATGTAATAGGCGGACTTACCACCCTAACATAATGTAATACGGACAAGAATATAAGTTTGTTGACCTTTTTATGTATGAGTCATATGGCCCGTCCTTGAATATGACAGCAGGCTTCCAGTTACAGTATTAGAACTGTATTTGTATCCTAGATTAGGAAAATAGAAGGATTGATGATACATATAGGGATAACTATGATAGTCGTATTACCAAATATTATTTACCAGGCATTCTCCTGAATAAACCAGATTGCCTCCATTACTTCAAACATACTCGTCATAAAGTATAACAACAACACAGTCAACTACCTGAAAAGCGCTGGTGATTTGCTCAGATTGCAATAAAACTATATATGAAACTGCATGAAAGCTGAGCACGTAGGCACAATAAGGACCCCACAGAACATATACGATATTTAGGCATACGTCACGTACAATGCCCATCACAAAACAAAACTGGAACATTAAACATATTACGACTCATATATTGATGACGCAGCACACAAAGGATGGTGACGTAGTTGTCTCTGATTAACTATGTTTATTTAGGTTTAACTGTGTAAACCTGATTTAATGGTAGACTCCCCTATTCTATTGAATGGAATAGTTTCCTTATAAGTATTACTCATTGCATCAACTTGATAATCTCCCCGCAGGCGCGTGACGGGCCAAACAGCTGATAATACTTTAGGCCAATAGTACTATTTTTTCGAAGACACATTTGTTACTATATAACAAGTTGGTAATGTATCAGAAGGTGCATGTTTTGTGTCGTGTTTGCAACGATGTTGTCGGCACTATTAAAGTGATATACATCTTACATGCTTAGAACATTGACCAAAGGACATTGATGCATTCTAATCATGCCAGGAGAGCGAGACGTATGCCATACCGTGACGTCAGTCTAGAAAAGCCTCCGTTGAAGAATACTTATTTTAGTGCATGTATTAAAACTAAATTTTACGATACAATAAAATGTGGTGGTATCATATATGCAAGAAATAAATGAAATGAACACAAAACAACAGTTTACGGTAGGTCATATACGAGCCTGCTGATATACCAGTTTTATGGTTTCAATACCGTTTTAGACATTTATTCTGACATTTTTTATATATCGTAGAAAAATCGATTGTTAGATACAAATGTAAAAGGCGAATATACCTCCATAACATAATGTTATACGGACAAGAATATAAGTTTGTTGACCTTTTTATGTATGAGTTATATGGCCCGTCCAGGAATATGACAGCAGGCTTTCAGTTACAGTATTAGAACTGTATTTGCATCTTAGATTAGACAAACTTTCCTACGCTAAACGAATTATGTATATTTGAAGCGGTTTTTAAGAACTTCGTATTAGCATATGATTTAATTATACGCTGCAGATGACAATAATGTCCACTTTAACTCCAAACCATTCATATTTAATACCACAACGTAGTCAGTTCTCGTTAAAATGTCTTTTTTCTAAGACGAGTAACCTCGTTGACGGTGAATGCCCGAGGCACACTAGACAGGTTCATTGTTTCACACGTACATCTCTGTCAACAGCTGTTGCATTGGTTTGCTGCTGTAAATACAATATATGATATTCATTTATTTTTTATTTCCTTCAGAATGATGATATATTTAGTGTGTACCTTGTATTGTACTTTGTGTGAACTGTAAAAAGGTGAACTAAAAGTCTCAAAAACCAATTATACATTATTATTATTTGACAACTCCCATGACAAATAATAATCCATGCAATTGAAAAGATGTACTCTGCTTTTTTGTAACATTTATTGCTGTCACTGAAAGTCTTATTTATTGAACTACGCACAAAACCGAGTTTATTTCAGAAAATACAATTGAAACTACTGATTTATTTACCGATCTACTCTTGTTTCTTGTCATTTTCTCATAAATGTAGGAACATTTTTCTGCTAGAAATTTAATATGCTACTACAAATTACAATATAAATGATGAAAAATGATTCGTTCAGATGATTAACCTTCAAACCTTTGTATCTTTATATGAAATACACTATCAGACACGTGATTTGGATATCTTCAAAACAAACACTGATGTGTTATATAATTGTGCAAGACGTTTGCAAATATGACTAGCTAACATCGAAGTTTTTTCCGGACGTACGGTGTAAGGATAACACACGCGGCGAAGTGGTTACGTACAAGGTGAAACTATTGCGAATATTGTTGATCTTTTGCAAGAGGAACACTACGTTTTTAACTCAGTTAAGCGTTATTACTCTCTGAACTAGTGGTTCTCAGACATGTAAAAAGTAAATTGAAAGTAGAAATTTTAGTCGAAAATGAAAAGCTCTTCTTTTACGCGCTTGAATAGACGTTTAATCATTTTTGATAGTGTGATCATTCAAGCGTAACGGAGGCCAACGTTAATGTGTCACATGAACACTATGGGTACACAAAAGTACAGTGTAAGTAAAAAGTTCTTTCGAGTCAACAATTTAAAAAAAAAAATTCGTTTGTCAGTATACTTTATATGAACTGTAAAAAGATGAACCTAAAAGAAGACTAAGAAAATCATATATAACATTTATTATTATTATGGAACAGCTCCCAAAACCCATAAATATCCATGCAATTGAAATGAATAAGAGTATTCTAATTTTTTGTTAACATTTACAGCTGTAGTATGATTGTATTAAATATGGTACGTTTATTTGAGAAATAAAAATGAAACTACTGATTTACTCACCATACAACTCGCATTTCTCGTATTTTTATCATAAATCTTGTAAGACTTAAAGTGTATAGAGTTTTATCGGAAGATTTTTTTTTAAAGTTTCAAAAAACTGAAAAACGATTATGCTTTCATATCCATTAGATCATTTTTCGCTTCAGTTTTAACAGAAACTCTCTGTGATTTATTTGACATGCAAACTGTCCATTTTCATAGAACAGTATTTTAGAACACCCTATGAAACTATAAGAATCGTCTATTTTTCGACAATTAAATCAAAGTACACGGAGCCCATCCAAAGTTTTAATTTGCAATTAAGGTAGTCTAGTATCATACTAAAAACGATGCAAGTAATTATTTTGACATTGAATGACTGCTAAAACATAGCTCTATACACTTTAAATATACTACAACTAATGACAATATAAATTATGATTAACGTTCAATCCTATTTATCTTTAAATGAAATACATACCTTCAACACGATCACAGCTATTCTTTAATATATATAATTGTGTTAGATGTTTGCAAACATTATTAACTAACATCGAACATGTAGTTTCTGCCAATTGTCGAAACGTTTACGAAAACGGTTAAACAAACGCGGAAAATTAGTAACGTACATTTAATTATTTCGATTTAAAGCTTTAGCTCGTGAGAATACAGAATTTGTCTTGGAGTACACAATGTGAATTGTACTGGATAAACTGCAAAAACCTATAAGACAATCTTCTTGTCCGCAGGTCAAGTACGTATTGTGTTGGTAAATTATCCTGAATGAACTGTCGTCCATTTCCACACCGGAAGTTACAAACATTGATCGTAGGATGTTTCTGAATAAAATGTTATTAACTTGAGACAGCTTTCATTACATATTTGACCTTAGCACTAAAATCAGTTGCTTCATTGGCCCTAAAACAAGTCAACAAATTAATGGATAGGATGGTGCAATGTCCGATTAAAAGTGTTTCCTTGAATGACGCGATGGGTCCAACCTTGTAGATTATTGTTGTTATATATGACAATCTTAACGTCACTCAGTAAGTGTACAAATGTTTGGTAGCCATTAAATGCCACACTGTCCTTAGAGATATTCTAGTCACATTCCCTGAAGACAGTTTTTAATAACAGAAGTCTAGGGTTCGAAGAATGTTTGATGATAAATATAGAATTAAACATGATTATGATTTGTCGTATTACCAAACACTAGGGGTTATTATCCTGAATAAACCAGATTGCCACGATTACTACAAACATATTCGTTACAAACCATAACAGCAACGTCATACATTTCCTATCAAAGCTGCTGATTTTCTCAAATAACAATAACATGACTGCAATAATAACTACTTTATGTAATGGTAAAGTAGCTGTTCCTGGGATCATGAATGTATGTGTTAATATTGGGATCCAAAAAATATGTGCGATAATGTTATTGCTACATGTGCAGGATAAAGTTGATTGTATTGTTCTGTATTTCCAAATTGATATTGTATTAATAACTATTAACATTTACAGTACAGGTTTTTTTGTTGTTGTGGGGACGGTTTTAATGTATGCGTCAGCCAATTATAATGATTGCATAAAACCTACACAACAATCCGATCCGTCTACTTCCTTTATTATTTTATTTCCAACTTACCGTCTGCTTTATAAAGCAAAAAGCAAATGTGTATTTTCTGATAATTGAAGCATGCTTCATTATACATTACTTTTTGTAACAGAACAGAATAGAAAAAAAGTAGTTGGGGAGAAATTGTAAGGAGACAATATACACAAGTTCTAAACGTTCCTTCCCACTCCTCAATTGACACTGTTAACTTCAATTGACAAACACTTACTTCACACGTACCAATTATCTTACCGTTACATAATTACATGGTAGCAACATAAACATTAAACATGAGATTATAACTTATGAGCAATCATTTTTCAAGGCATAAAACAAATTTCATGAGGTAGAGAACTGCATCAATAAATCTATGAAAAATCAATTAACTGACAACCAAGTGCGTGAGCAATAAATAATATTTGCATCCTTCACGAATCAAATGTTATAAACTACAAAACTTGCATCGATATTACAAAAGGTTCGAATCTTTCAAAACTATTGTTGCTCTCAAGTTGCAAGAACATAGTCTTTTTGTTATGTCGGTTTTCAGAAATACTGACGCTTCATGCATAGACTTAACGTCAAACTACAAATTGTCTATCGGATTTAAGTCTGGTGACTGTGGTTACACATCTAGGTACTGTTTTATCATCGTACTTACGGAAATCGTAAACTTACGTTCAAATTTAAATTCTGTTTAATTCTTCGGTGATGTATATTGTTTGTTGGTATTTTTAGCTGAATCTTTTTAATTATAACAACTTCATCAACCACACTTAATAGTTGGAAAAGTATTATAAAGAATTAAAATCTGATCGAAAGGTTACGATTTGCGTAAATGTTTTGGTAAAAAAGTGCCCTAAAGAGTATGGATAATTTGAGTAGTATGAAGGAACGTTAAGAGGTAGATATAATGTTCACCTTAACTGTTACAAAGATGTTTTGTTTTTATTGAAATACTTGTAGATAATCTGTTCAAGGTTGCAAACTTGGGATTTAAATCACGATAGCCTACCTAAACAGTTTCATCAATATACGTAAATGAATACATTTAATTGGTGTCAGAAGTTCTGCTACAGTTCTATCAGTATGTACGTATACGTGTATGTACATATCCCAGAATAACTATTACATACATGAGAAAAACTGACATTTCTGTAACAACATCTTTAAGAATGTTCGTTTGGCACGCGATTTTTATCCCAGATTTCTTGAGTAAAATGTCACCACGTCAACACTGACTGCTACTTATTGATTTCTACGGACAGTAATTATCACTGTTGCCTACGTAACAATGATGCATTCAGTTAATATTACTTATTACTTATTCGATCTGACAATCGTGATAACACTTTGCGAAGTTTGTTACTATTGCCGTTTAATGTTTGTAAATAATAAAATATAAAAATATATATTAAAGCACACTATCCACCGGAACCAATAAGCTATTACGACGCCAGCAAGTCATTATAAGAGATAGCTGACATTATATTTGTAAAATAATGCAGCAACCAACTCATATTGTATACATTATAGTTTTATTTCTAGAACGTTATAAGGTGTTTATAATTACAACCGCAACTGGTAACGTCTTATTTATAAACACCTTCTACCTGTCTTAAACGTAAACGAATCTTTTAGTTCGGATAGCAGGTTGGGAGTTAAATTCCACTTGTCACTTATGATTTTGTTCTCGCTAAATGTAAGTGACATTTGGTATGATTTTAACGACGACTTGCGTGACTTATAAGTACTACGGCTAGTTGAGCAACGTGTTATCCATTTGTCGTTAGTTGTTATAATGGAGTTATTGTCACCTGACCTTTTCACTTCGGAGTGTGTGTCCAGAACTGATAATGGTTATCTGTCAATGAACCCTTGCCAAACTCATTAGCAAAGCTAGACTGTGTCGTGCAATCATCTTTATTTTAACTGTGTCAAGCAGTATATAGGACATTCATCTCATTTAGTGTATTACGTGCTTGTATTACATATTAGCTTTGATTTAACTTATTTAGTTTGTTACGTGCGTTCTGATTGTACTCGGTGAATTATGTATATAAAACAACATTTAACATTACTCCTGGTCTGATGCAGGACACACACACCTAAGTTCATCACTGACCAATATTTGAGTGGTTCTGAGAAGAAATATATTGATAGAAATAACTATGAACCAAGTTTGTCAGAATTAAGTTAATAAGAAATCTGACGATGAGTGTACGAGTTGCTTCAAAATTAATTAAGTTATTTAAGTAAACGTCTGTATACATGTTAGTCATAAGACTACAAACGTATTTATCATAGTTGTCTCTATTTAATCATGTGCTGGCCAAAGAAACCGACAGCACACTTAGCAACTGGACCTTTCATTTTTGTTTTTGTCCAGTTTCATCATTCGATTGGATTATCTTTCTTGCGCTGTCGTAGATTAAAAAAGTAAGTAAAAAAGCATCCACATATTAACCATGACAATATGCCAGGAATAGATTTGACGTAATATGCACTAAGCCAAATCCAACTGAAGGTAATACATTGAATATTATGACAAAACTATACAATTATTAAAATATACTTTCAATTTCATCAGTTTACAAAATACATATATACAAAAGTTGCACCAAGTAAGTAGAGCACGTATATTGCCACAGAAGACGTTTTGTACGGTGAAATGGGTGGGAAGAGATAGGTAATAGTCCCGGATGGTTTACTTTTTTATTATTGTGTACAATTGAACACATACATATAGGCAATCATTCCCGTGAACATAATAGGACAAGTATCACCTTTTGTTATAACTTATATTCTTAATGAAACGTGGTAGCAGTTTTCAACTGAAGCAGTGGCGCGCACATATTCATAACATAAATATATAATTCAATAACGCGAAAACGAAAACCAAAAATACACACTACAATACTAAAATAATTGCAAATATTGCACAAAGAAAATACAATAACATTTTATATACTAGTAATACAAACATTGACATCAAGGGTATTTTCGCAACACTGGACAATGGAATACACGAACGAACAAACCGGAACAGTGTTTCAAACATGTTCTTTCTACTCCAATCACAGAGGTGGAACAAGCAAAACAGTCACATGATTACTACAACAACAGCAACAACAATGGCAATCGCAAAACTTCACGAAATGCATCATTCTAATATCCTCGGTCTTCGCACATTGTAATAGTATATCATTTGATCAAAACAGAAATGGTCTAGTTTTTCGCGATTGCAATATACTTGCGGAACATTTCCTCAACCAATATTACGACCGCGACTGACAATGTCGGTCACTTCAAAAGGTTTTATTTCTTAATATCAGTATTGTGTTATTTTCTTTTCTTTTTTGGCTCCGTTTTTGTTTACAAGTACGTGTAGTTTGGAGTGGAATGTGCAGAACAGCAGTTCCATTTTGTCCAAAAGTGGTTCGGAGTTCCGTAACGAAAACACCCCAACATGAAACACAGAAAGGTCGCGAAAACGTTCTTTTAACTCACTACATCGACAGCTAGTCATCGTAGTTGGCCAAACATGTCTTTTTACATTCAAACAAATTGTCTTAAAACTATTAAACATTTGAATGAACAGAATTATGCTAATAGAAGTTGTAGAAGTCATGTTATTTTGTTGGATTCAATAAAATGTCCAATCCATATCCATCACAACGTTGAAAGTTAGTTGAAAGGTAACACATGAGTATTAGAAAACGTTCCTCAATAACATTAGACTAACAGATAAACACACTAAGAGTATCCTCGTTGACACATGTGTTGATGTTGCTGAAATAGAGATGTGAGTGTTGGTTGTGCCTGACATCTGAATCAGGGGCCTTATCCACCAAAACTCAGACTTAGATTTTTTATTGTCAAACGTTCTATTCGCTCTCATGTTGTTTTAATATATCGAATTTGATGTAAATGTGTATACATATTCAGTGGGTTACACGAAATGATCAAATAAAATTGCACGTGTTTAATCTAATTTCAAAGAAATGGCAGTGATTATAATAATTTTTGTCAATTCTAAGTCTATAACTCTGAGTTTTAGTCTTACAATGATTTTGAATAAGGCCACTGAAATACTGATGCATGGGACACATAATGATTGTTCGTTTGGCCGTTCCATTGAAACATTTGTGTAAACCAAACCTTTCAAGTTTTGAAGCTCAACTATTTTTAAAAAAATTAAAGTAACTTCAAATATTTATTTCAAACTCTGCATACTTGTTTACCGTTATGCAACGTGTAACACGTATATCCAACGCTATTTCAGCATTGTACCAGATGTACTTAGCTAGCTATAATGAACAATGTTTCCACCTGGGCATACGCGTCAATTAAGCACCACCAATATATTCCGATAAAAGGATGTGGACAAACAAAGTATAGATTCTATGTTATGTTTTGTTATCTTGACCATCGTTCAGTACAACAACACTAGTGCGACCAATGTTACTTATTTATAGCTGTTGTTAATAAGTGTGTCGAATGTTGAGTTAGGTGAGGTTTAAATTGAAACAGGTAAACGTAAATTACTGCCAAGTTTATCTTTGCAGAGGAGTCATGTACATGTTACACAGACCGGACAGTTATGACATTTGCACAGACTCTCGTAGTTACACGTATAAGCCCGATAAGTGAATTTGGATGGTTAACATGCATTATCATTTGTTACAGTAATACTTGGCGTAATTTTGTGCATAAAATGCTCACCCGAGCTCCAAGGTTGGTATGCCGATCGTTCACAAATATATCCCATCGTAAGACTACAGTCCGTAACCCTGAAGTATCCATTATTGAAATAGGCACAATCATTGCTTGGTTTCGAATTGTCTGGTTCCTGAATCCAATTTCTGAAAGACATAAAATACCAATGGACGCACACTAAAACACCCCATAACTCTTGGACGGCCGTCTATAAAATGAACGCACGTTAATACGTTATCTGTACTCCATGGTTGGTATTCAATATTTATCTTACTTAACTTAAGGATGATAAAAACCAATCCGATCATTCAAAATCAAACTCTTAGCAACAGGTGAAACGATTGACAATCCTTTTAAATAAATCCAAATAAACAAGATTAATGTTGAATAGTGAAAGGTCACTTACACTAAATTTGAATTGACTAAGTCTTTGCCTCCCCATGTCCAGTAGCCAATACTACCATGGTCAGTCAACATCGTCCAGAATCCCATAACGTTGTCTTGGTATCTAGGCAATTGTTGTATGATAAATTGCTGAAATATTGTACCAGAAACATGTAAAGATCAGAGAAGACAAGTACCTTTCAGGTAAACTTTCACATTGTCAAATTATCATTTTGAAAGATATTTTGCTTATTGTTGGACAAACGCTTTATTTATCTGGTGATGGCCTCACTAGGGACGGTTGGTGTCCAAGTTATTAAGGGCGCGGGCACCAACATGTCTGATGGACCCTGCAAACATTACCACTCGACAAGCATGCATTAATGATAAAACAGCAAACAAAACAACAACGTATGACCACAATCACCGTATGTATGCTAAAATA
Source organism: Spisula subtruncata (assembly GCA_963678985.1). Classification (NCBI taxonomy): domain Eukaryota; kingdom Metazoa; phylum Mollusca; class Bivalvia; order Venerida; family Mactridae; genus Spisula; species Spisula subtruncata. The sequence continues at coordinate 24,036,705 of OY787672.1, read as the reverse complement.
TACAGTAAAGGCTATCACTCTTAATTCTTTATTGTTAACTGTAATAACTATTCATAAGATTTTGATTGTTATTGTGACGTGAGCGCAGCGATCAACTAAAGCAAATAACACTATTAAAACAAATCAAAAATCGTAATAGAAGTTAAAGAATGGATTAGCTTAGTATTATCTGTTTATCCGCGAGGTTCCTTCGTCCCAAGGCTGCGTCACACCAAGGGCGAAATAAACACCAGAAATTCCAATTGCTAGACACTCAGTTTAAAAGACAAACTGGCTTCTCTTCTCTCATACCCTCGTGCCGATGTGTGATAACAGGAATGAGGTGTCCTGGGGGATTAATATACGTTGGGAAAAAACTTCAGATACAATCGTACATAAATATATTACTGTATACTAATCCATACCCTTTCTGGGAGTGTGTCTATGGAGAGTAACTGTGGTATATGTTGAGAGTCCGGCGCTAAACTCTGGCAAAACGTCAAGGCTTCTGATTTCGTCATGCCCGAACCAGCGGTAATATAGTCACCAAATAGGTAGCAGTTATGACCTATATCTGTATCAGCAATCCTGCTCACCCACTTTCCAGATTTAGTTGTTGGCGGACATGCCTCTGGAAATTATATGAGATAGTAATACGTGCCCAAACATGTGTTAATATGTGTGTGTCATCCGTAGCTCAGTGGTTAGCACGCTTGCTTCCTAAATAGCAGAGTCGAGTTCAAATCAGGTAGTAGCAAACATTTGTCTGCCATATTCAGCAGAAAGTTGACGTGTAAATAAAGGCTATGATCGGCATTTAAAAAACACACACAAGAGTTACATACAATCTACATGTACATAGTCCATAAAAGATTAATGAGCATATGTTACATGTAACACAATGTCAATTTATTGTTATTGCTATTGAAACCTAATAAGAAACATTAAATTAAATAACGCAGGAATCTTATACACATAGGGCTATTTGTTTCAACAGAATGTCACAGCTTTTGCCCGAAACCGGCTCAACTGGTCCATGCTGTTGGGTCGATTTCAGGCATCAACTGTGACCTGTTTAACAAATCCATTAAGTTGTGTGTAGTGCTCTTTCTCTGCTTGATCGTCGAATCTCGTGAAAATATGCCAAAGAAGATACTTGCGGTCGTTTTTACTTTTCGTTTACATATTTTACTTGCAAACTTAGCCAAACAGTCACATTGTATTTACACCCTGATTATCACATTATATCAATATAAAACAAATACTACCGTAGTGTGGTTCACTTACGCACACTGTCTAGTTCACAGATTGGTGCGGCCAATTCTTCACAACGAGCGTCAGCAAAGCCGTATTTCCGCGGTAGTAACTTGCCACAATCTTCCTGTCCAGCAAAATTGTTCGGTTCATTATTCCATGCTCTAAATAACGTACAGATTTACGAATATATTACAACCACAGTGACCCAAAAATTGCCTCAGTCAAAACACAGCATCTGAGTTAAAATTCAGTAATGTTTATTGATATACTCTTTGAACAGTGCATATTTCATTAAAGAGGCGTTCCCTATTACTTTGATCGTCTAAATCGATTCAGGAATATTATACATTAAATGATAATCATTTTTGCTTAAACTCCTCAAATTTTCGACAAAAAGCTCCCACCAATTACCGAGAACAGAATGAAAACTTATTTCCGTAACGAACCAAAATAGTTAAAATAGAGTTGTTTCCCTTTGACCACATAATTATAAATCGCTGGAAGTGATAACTTATTATTGGTGATTTAAATATATTTTTGAGACACACTTTATTCTTGAAAATCATGATAAGTGATAGTGCTTTGTAAATTTAACTCATTTAATGTGGTAGTGGATAAAAACTATATTAGTTATAGGGAATGCCTATTTAAGACCAATTGATGTACGAAACCAAACTACAATCTCAATGGTACAATGTGTGGTCTTAAATTATGAATTTGAAGTTTTTTGTTGTAGTGTCTAAAAATGTGTCTATTTAGTATGAATCAGAAAACCAATTAAGTATTTAAATGAACAATGCCTAATGCGTTGGCTAGACTACATAATGGATCAGTTCTGCATATACAGTCAAACAGTTGTGACCACTCGATCGAACTCAACAACAAAAATTTATAGTATATTATTTGTACATTTTTATATGTTGTAACTTTTATAACTTTGACATATTTAGTAACTTAAACAACATTAGGATCGGCAATACTCCCATCTGACCATTGATACTTGCCCTCAGTTTGTCTGTCATTTAGTGCTGTCCAGTACGACTGTCCTCTCGATGGGTCACCACTCTGCACAGTTAGCCAGGACTGTCATAAGTATACAATGGTATAATGTAAGTATAGCAAAAAGAACCACGAACTCTTATTAGGGTCGGTCATCGAACGGTATGCTACGATAAGTTAGTAGAAACGGAATATATTACTGTTGGTTCATTCTCACTTTAGTTTTGTTATTTTTTACTTTGATGTGCGTTTTTTTGTTTTTTCGTGTATATACGATAAGTTGCAAAATTGTGAATACATTAGGTATACATTATACAGTAAGACCGACTATGTCGGTGACTGATAGTAATCGACACGAATAATAGAATGGTTAGTAACTTGGTAAACATTGCAATTTATGATTTGATTGAATAATTGTAGTAAAAGTCCGTTGCTATGACGAGCAGCGATATTGTTAGCACACGGTCTATCTCAAACAAATTTCGAAGTATAATAATAATAATAGCGACTTTATCTATAGTGGATAACGTATTGTGTTCTAGAGTAATTATCAATATTTTCCCAATGTTCAAAGTTCAAATTTTGTATATCGATATTCACCATTGTATCAAGGTCCTGAACATTGAGGAGGCTGCCTTGTAGACTAGTACACTGGGCTTTAGCGCCCGACCATGTTGACGTAGGAGCTGCATAGAAGTTGACACATTTGCTACCAGCTCGGGTCCATATACCACAACCATGGTTCAATGTCAGATCCGCTAAATTAACACAAATCAAGACAGTCATCATACCATAAATAGTAATGTTTTATGGGTTTTTTACATTCAGAATAAATAATAGCAAAACTTTTGTCTATAACATTTGATTCCCACTTATCCTTAAGAATTGGCTTTTCAAATAGCAAGGAATTGACACCCTATTAGCAGATAGATGCAGTTTAAGCAACTCCCAGGGGCGGAAAACACCATAAAATGGGAAAATATATACAGCTTCAAGTTTGTTTGACTAAAAAAAAGAATTATAAACAAAAAAGTCTTTTTTACAGTCTAAGGGGAGCAACTCTTGCTAAATGGTTTGTCTTCGATATATTTCACTAAGATAAGATTACTGGCATACTCATTCGATTAGAAGATTTAGTTAATCTTATATCGTCAGTTACAGTAAAACTTCGTAATGACGAGCATCGATATCACGAGCACCCGACCTATCTCGAACAAGTTTTAAACCAATATCCGGTTGTATCAATACATGCCTTTTAGAGGACCCGGTTTATCTCGAGCATTTACTTGTCCCGATCATCCCTCGAGATAACGAAGTTGTACTGTATTCAAATTCAAATTGGTATTTTGTGTTATTTGTCTTAATAGTAGTCCACATTCCTTGTAATTACTGCCAAATCGAGAAAGTGTAAGCGATAATTATAGGACTTTAATATTCTCATGATATGAACCATTTACAATAACTTCTATTCAGTAGTAAGTGTATCATTAAGACCATAGAACAATACTCGTTTTATCCCTATGACCATCTACTTCTAGTTTAAAAACTAAGCAAACTTCAAAACTATAATTTGGCTTTGGAACTTTAAGATATTAATATAGGAAGAGTGTTACTCTACAACGAGTCACTCTAGAGATGTTGTGCTGTGCTTGCGTAGTTATATCAAATTCACATACCATACGTCTGGCTCTTTTTACATATGTAGTTTTGTTGAATATTACAATTTCTGTCGCTAATCAAACCATTATAACGAACAACTGCACAATCTTCTTTTCCCGCCAAATTGTCGGGCTCGCTCGCCCATGTACTGCATAAATAAATGATAGAAACAGTATTGGATTAATTTCAACATGATTATCATTCCTATAAGGCAACAACATTGTGATCCATCTGCAGAATGATGAATTTTGAGCACTTTAATAGGAAAACCAAAGATGGGTGAAAACTATAACCTTTATTAAGTGTGTTGACAAAACCACGATTTGTAAAAATTAAATACTTAATGAATAGTCTAAGGGAAGTAACTCTTACACATTAGCCTACTAATTTGACAAATATAGTTAACAATCTGTCATCAATTATTGCTCATTTTTGAAAAGCATTTTAATGATACCATACTTTCTTGATTAATTGGATGATCCGGACACGATTTATGAGCGATAATTTAGCTTTAAGTCCTTCTCATTCAACCAGAGCATTTTTCATGTGAAATATTAGTCTAGAGAGACTTGACTAAACACCGTTTCATGAGGATGTGTTAAGTCAAATCAGTGGCCTTGTCAGCGTATAATCTCCTCTGTACTGTCAACAATCGCTAAACCGATAATGGTAAAAATCATTGACAGATGCAGATATCAGACAAGGGCAGACATAAAATGAAGAGACAGGACAACATTGTTGCTTTTGTAAAATACAAAATGAAAAAAACTACATGGATGGTATTTCAAATTGATCTTTTTTTAATTGGCGAATAAGCATAGCAATCATATCGCCTGTTATTGGTCAATGAGTTATGCCGAGCATAGCCTTTATTTGCTTTATTTCTGCTAAAACATGGCAGGCATATATATGTACTTTCACCTGGATTTGAACCCGGGTCGTCAGATTAGACAGCAAGCACACTAACCACTGAGCTACGGAGGCACACAATAGTTTATTATGATGTCATCTGATTGGTTGTCCTTATTCTTAAGTCAAGTAAGATCAATATTGATAACCACCACAGAAGACTAAACTTACAAAAAGCTGGTGCTGTATGGAGCATTGTTAAACCAACCCCAGACATTATTGGTGTATTGGAGACCTGTCCAATAGAGGTACGTCGATCTGGCTACATAAGGGAGGTAACCTTGAAGAAACGTCTGAAATATAGTAAAAATATCAATCGAATTGTCTCCCTTTGATTATCTAAATGAGAGCACAGTTCATTTTAACCAGTTGTATTTAAACCATCACTTACACAATCAACCAACATTATCTCCATGTATAAGGGAACATCAACGTTATTATCAAATTTGTGAGAACATAACATATGTCTTTATATTGTAATATAGCAAGCGGCCAATTTATTGAGCCAACTGATGCTTTATAAATGATATGATATTTGTAAATTCTACAACATTTACTTTGATTGTGTGAATATTTTTACAGTGTCTGTAGTGAATGGGGATCAATTAGACGACGGCAACCATAGTCATATACATACATAAATCCGATATTTTACCTGATCATTGACGTCATCATGTATAATTCCGATATTTTACCTGATCATTGCCGTCATCATGTATAATTCCGATATTTTACCTGATCATTGCCGTCATCGTGTATAATTCCGATATTTTACCTGATCATTGCCGTCATCATGTATAATTCCGATATTTTACCTGATCATTGCCGTCAACATGTATAATTCCGATATTTTACCTGATCATTGACGTCAACATGTATAATTCCGATATTTTACCTGATCATTGACGTCAACATGTGTACTTCCGATATTTTACCAGATCATTGACGTCATCGTGTATAATACCGGTGTTTTACCTGATCATTGACGTCATCGTGTATAATTCCGGTGTTTTACCTGATCGTTGACGTCATCAACAGTTAGTAAATGACTTCCGGAACCTTTCTGTTTGCAGAGGTTTACTGCTTGTTGCCACGTGACAAGTTGGGTTGTATCAGAGGTGTTGCTGGCAAAGTAGCAATCGGTGTCAGTCTGTATCCAAGTCTGGTCTGGACAGTTGTTTCCTATACCCAAGGTAAATTTGCATATTAGTCACGTGGTATTTGGAAGTTCCTAAAGGTAAACAATCGTACCTAAATATTGCAAGCGAAAAACTCGTCCCCGCTTTGTACAATTCTAATAAAACTTTCTAGTAAGCACATACTCGTATTGTACATATATATCTGTTTGACCATTCACTCTACCTAATGCAATGCACTTCATTCTATATTTTAATTGAAATCATTCATTTTGTATTTTACTTCAAAACGTATGATACATTGCATTTAGTTATTGTTGTGTGCTTAGTTGAAGGTATTACACTATAACGTTATAAGGGCATTATTGAATAGTATAACACATAATGAGGAAATCGGAAAGGCAAGGAAAACACTTAACTTAACGAGCTGAGCACAACAAAACAGTAACAACACAACACAACTACACTGAGCAATACCCACACATAACCCAACGAAATTATAACAAGACTAAGTCCCGTTGTAAAAGAGCAGAATGACCTAGTTTCACAAAGAAAATAAACGGTGACCCAAAATGACAAAATAAAACCAATGAACAGTATGATATTGAAGTATGCTATTAAAATTAACGAATTCGACAGGGAAAGCATCACATAATAGAAAAATGGAGAACAACCTGCCCACTATTGAACACACAAAAAGGAAACATCACAGAACACCAACACAGACCATGGTGACATTCAGAATGAACAAACAATACATTGTGGTACTTACCATTACTACGCTCAATATTACAAATATACGCCTGTTTTGACATACATCCTACATCCGACATGTTACCAGCCACGTTGACTCCACCACAATTAGATTGTCCATCATTTGCAGGCGATTTATTCCAGTGTCTGAAAATATTCCATAATTTTTTGCATTTTGATTGTTTACGATTGAATGAATAAATAGATGTTATGTTTAAAAGCCATGAAACTGAATGTTTTAAGACTCGGTTAAGAAATGGTGAGTTCTGGAGACAACTCATGGTGGACCTTATTATATGAATGTGAATGTGTAGATAATATCTTGTCGTTACGGTGATAAAAGTACCTGGTCCAAAGCATCCCGAATATAAATCTCAACAACTCAAATTGAGATTTTGCTCAAATACAGTCTGAATTTGAGATAAGTTAAAAGTTCGAGCTCTTGAAATTTTAATGTACATGCAATACACTTCGAGTGAGAATTGTCTTGTGAATCCAACTTTGAATACAGCCCCCATGAAAATTAACATCAATATTTGCGATAAGATTCAGCTCCATATACATATCAATCGTAAAAGCTCGACCATTTCCGTTTGTCTCCGGTAATATTTTCCATTGGATAAAAACCGAGGTGATCAGAATGTATACATATTAGACCTGAATATAAAAATATTTCCACATATTCCACTTTGTTGTATACATGTACAATGTGATACACAATTTTGGGGGATGGAGGAATTGTTCATTTCTTTTTCTCTGGTACCTTAAATACAGAAGGCACGGACTACCTCCCGTGGAAAGCTCTACGTAGAGCTTTGTTTAGGCAACGGGCACAGGGATTGATTAAGAAATATTATAAGAAAGATATTAAAACTATTACACATACAGGAATGCCATATTAGCTGAATAATACTTCCCCCATTTCCAATGACCGGTACCCGGATTACTGGGACCGGCCCAGTCCATGTCATTTAAACTCAACCAGTATGCCGGTGATGGATATTTGGATACAAAATTAGTGTACCATGTCTGTAACATAAAAACAAACATGTTATTAGTGTAGTTGAAGTGAGATGTCTGAAGATAAAATTATGCAATTTAATTTTGTTTCAAGTCACATAAGTCAACCGTATTCTAGTCTATCTCTGATTTAATTCCATAGGGAATAGTTATATAACACTAGTATGGTTCATACTCATATATGTATTCGATAAAGGATTAATGCCGAAACGTTTTTATTAAATATGAGTATGAACCATACTAGCGTATTCTAGTCATACGGAGATTTTCTGGATATACTGACATCTGATCGACCAGCAGTTACCTGGTATAAACTTAAAGTATGAACACCTTTGAATTTTTCGCAATTTGAAAAAAGATATACCATGGCTTCCTACACATAGTAATAACAGTAGCTGTTTGCACGATGCTTGAAAACAATTCTACAATTTTTATCAGATCATTTGCTAATACAATGACCTGCTTTAATATCAAGGTTGAAACCAGAGCTGAATAACTTATAGGTTTGGATGTTTAATATTGATGTGGTAATTTGTTTAAAAACGATGTGTTGCTTATAATACCTGATATGCAGATAATTATAATGTTACTTACAATTTCAGCGTCATTGTCGAAGTACAATAATGAGGAATCATAGCGGTTGCATTCTATTTCTGCCTGTTTCATAGTCACCATTTTGTTTGTGATGAACATATAACAATTATTGTTGCCGTAATCCCATCCTTCGTTACAACCTAACGCCGTGGGGTCTTCTCCTTTGACATGATCTATAGAAGAAAAATATATCTTACATTGGAGAGGGTACTGCACTAGTCAGTTGCATCCACGGTCCCCACCCCAGGGGATGGTCGGTAGATAGCCGGGGAAACGGCCGTGGTTTTACCTTCCAGCATCCCCCACCCACAAGTAAAATCTTTGGTTTACAGGGTCGATAAGACTTTGTTACTGCCAAAAAACGGTGGTAAAGTGGTGGTAAAGTATTGGTTAACGTTAAATATGGTTCTTTTATTAAAACTACAATCGTATTCTCACAATATGCAGGCGTTGTTATCTTAGACGAAGTGTGTTTGGCTCAACGAAATGTGTACATAGGTAGGTTAAATGGTAGCTAGCTGTATGTGACTGTAAAGTTGAAGGTCAGAGTAAACTCCTCAGAAAACGAATGGCCCAACACAAATGAATAATATCTTGACTGTTAAATAAATGTATTCCTCGACGTCTGTCTGTATTGACCTATATTTAGTAAAGCGTATGATAAGCGTCATAACAATAATTATTATCAAACACAACGGGTCAGTTGAGATAAAGAGTAAAGAGTAGTCTGTCCTATTCTGTACGTAGCTATTATTAAAATTTGACTGATAATTAAACCACTGTCATACAGTCACTCTTTAAGTTAAAAGAGTTAACAAAGTCTTGAAGATGGCAGTCTGACAGTCGGGCGGTCAAGCGGCCTATCAGCGTGCAAATTATAGCACAGAATCCTAGCAGCCTGGCAGCGTAAAGATGGCAACATAAAACGTTATATCATGAAGTTCAACGCATTTATAGATCCGTTCACTCTTCTATTTGCGTTTCAAACCAAAACAGGTAGAGAAAAAGAATGTAAAGATTTAGAGACAATGGCTTTGATTGCTAATTGATTCATTAATTCACCGATGCAGCAATGTTATATCTTACATCTGTGCGCACAGCACTCATTGACTGATAAAATTAAACCTTGAGCTTTAATTTGAATACATATCATACATGACTATGCAGGGCCTAAATGAATACGTCATTTTGACTTACTTGTAACATTTAGCACAGGCGATATGTACATCATATAATCTAATGGTGTTCTACTAATTACCTTTAGAAAAGGTAAAATAAGGTAACGACTATGTGTTTATTATAGTGTCACCCCTATTGAAAGGGCAAGTCATTCTGTTAATTATGAGACACTTCTCTTTCATGCATACAATACCTCCCAAATCCCTTCTTGTAATGTCATGCGCCTGGCAGATATTGGCCTACGTTAACCATTTATTTTACTAAATGGCGACTGACCAACTCGTCTCATCATTTCCACCGCTTCGAACATTCAGAATCCCTCTTAGAAGGCGGACGTCCTAACTACTCAGCCACGGTCGCCGTATATATGTCTGTGCATGACCAAATACGCCAAGTAAGTGCCCAGTATATGGACGAAGAAGAAGATGAAAAGAAAAAGAAGAAGGAGAAGAAGAACAAAAAGAAGGAGAAGAAGAAGAAGGAGAAGAAGAAGAATTAGAAGAAGAAGAAGAAGAAGAAGAAGATGGAAGAGGAGGAGAAGAAGAAGGAGGAGAAGAAGAAGAAGGAGAAGAAGAAGAATTAGAAGAAGAAGAAGAAGAAGAAGAATTAGAAGAAGAAGAAGAAGAAGAAGGAGGAGAAGAAGAAGGAGGAGAAGAAGAAGAAGGAGAAAAAGAAGAAGGAAAAGAAGAAGAAGGAGAAGAAGAAGAATGTGATCGATGTATATTCCCAACAATTACAGATTTTCATCATATTTAAATTAAATTATTTTACAGTACCCAACGATTAAAGCCCAATTACGTGGAGTAATTTTACTTACATATAATAATACTCCAAATAAATAACGAACATTTAACTGTAATGTCCATTGTGTAAGGTATGTTCATGTGAATAGTTTAATGGACCATTAATCAATGTATGAGGATGGTGGAGGGTTTTAATATAGTATAAATATGCGCAGTTATCTTACATTATCAAACATGATGAATATGTCAATTGTATATGTGTGATTAAAACTGGTAGCTGCATGATAGTATTGTTTGAAGCATATTGTCTGATTAGATTTGAACAATTGTGTATATCAAAAATAATCAATAGCCACGTACATGGAAGTTGCTTTAAATATACTTGACTGTGTGGTTAGACTTGTGATTGTTTGGTTCTGCTTTTTGAAAGTTCAAAATAATATTAAAGATGTATGTTTCTTTTGAAATGTTTGACACGGTTGATGTTAACACTTTCCTCTTTCACTCACATGCCAAGCATACCACTTCACTATAGGACATTAATAATAATAATAATAATAATACATGTAATATTAATAATAATAATAATAATAACTTTATTTTACAAAGACACTTATTTGACAATACTAATATCAATCTTCCTTAAGTTTACCAACAACTAACTATGAACTAAAAAAATAACTATGCAAAGTAAAGAATGATATTTGATGTTTTGGCCCCTATGATGTGTAACAATAAGATTTGAACATATTCGTAAAAGAGTATTCATGTATTAGTGAAATTATGTAAAATAAACTGTGGTATATGATTTTGCACACTTCTGTTCTGTAAACTTAATCGAGTCAATATCTAAAACTGCATTAATCTAAACGGCTGTATTCTAAATAGACACACAATAAAAGCCATCTTTTCACGTTAACAACATAATCCATGTACCCAAATTCATAGCATTTTAAACACATACTACAATATAGAGTAGAACAATTTTGCAGACGGTTATAGGACTGATGTCATCACTTTGTTCTTAGTACATCTCTTCAACAATTGTCTTGGTAGTCATGCCACCGTCAACATACCAGTCGCATTTTGGCACTTTTAACTTTAACAATGTCTTACATAATTCTTGGGCAATGAAACCCTTTTCCACAAATATTTGCAGACAGAACTGTCCTGAGATGTTCTTCATCGCTTGTAATATATGAAACAGCACGTGGTCTTCCAAATCTGTGTGATTTGACCCAAACACATCTATGGTGTACGATGCAGGCGGATGTGCACATTTATAAAAACATCCGGCGGTTAACAATCCCTCGTCGCCATTAAAAGTAGTTCCTAAACTGGAGTAGAAGTGTGTGTTTCTTCCTTGAAGGAAACTTACATTGTCTTCAATAATGCGGTATGGAACATCATCAAGCATAACTCTGTTGCTTGGAAACAAATATCTGCTAGCATCGTTCGACTTAAATAAACGGTCAATTTCTCCAAATTGATATTTTTTTATTTCATTAAATCGGCCAGGGACTTCTGTCCACCGCTTTAATCTGTTTCGAACTTCCTCTGTAACGACACCAGCGTAATGAAGCTGAAAGCATCAAACAAAGAGTATTTGTTACTAAATATGACGTGTATTCATAATTATTTAAAATTAGATATTTATAAACAGTATGTATGCAGTTGATCTGTAAAGTCGTCTGTCAGTCACAACCGCATAAAAAACACTCGACATAATCGACCATTACATGTGTCTTATGTCTAAATCCGAACATTACTTAAACATTTAAACATTTAACCGCGACCGTGGCCGAGTGGTTAGGGCGTCCGCCTTTGAAACGGGAGATGGTAGGTTCGAATATTGGCGGAAGCCGTGTTGGAACTGATGAGTCATGTTGGAGAGCCGCCGGCTACTTTGAAAATGGTTACCGTAGGCCCAGCTCAGTCAGACGGCCACCAATACGAGGGAATAAGTACTTGTACACTGTCTATTCACATACCTTTGTTGTTATTTCACGGTGTATTTGTTTAAATCTTTCAGATCTCGCATATTTGTTTAATGATATTTCCACCAAAGCAACACGTCTCTTACATCCAATGTCTTGAGCTTTCGTATTGATATATGCATTCATGGCACTGTTAAAGAATAAAAAAAACTTTCATATTGTTTTATTGTCTGTCTCGTGCATGTGATTTTATATAACATTTGCAGTATAGCATTTTGACAAGTATATCATAAGATAAATGCCAAGTAAAGCATAATTACAGACCAGACATGGAAGGCAGCAGTCTTTGGAATAAGACGAGCACAAAACAGAAAAAAAACAGACATCGATAAACCAACACAATGCCCAACACACAACTCGAAGAGAAAACGAAACTATACCACCTGTGAACTTCCTTGTTTCATCCATCAAAGAGCCAAAAGTCATAGTTCCAGCTGTTAAAAAGTGGAAAACTTGAAACAAAGTTTCCGCTGTCAAAAAGTACAAGTTTCTCAGTGAATAACTTTAATAGCGAATAATTTGTTTAATAAACATGATGAGTATACAATCGTAAACACCCGTCAGTCTAAACTTAAATTGCTGACGAAATACAAACGTACCTGAATATTCCTCGTCCTTCGTATTGTTGATGGACTCTCCCAGCCTGGCTAAGAACAGATTGTCCACCATCTAACATCAACATTGCCCCGAACGCCACCTGGTGAATTACAATGGATATATAATATCAAACCACAAGGTCGATAAAGTAAACGTGGAAGCAAGTATAAGAAGAGTTTGTTTGATAATTGAATCATTCTGTTTTACAGTATGACTCGATTGTTCGGTTGTTAGTGACTCGAGTAACAAGGTCGGGTCTTAGCTTGGTTTCGTTCGGTCACTTGGGTTTACCATTTTTTGTTACTTCTTTATGGAATTGGGTCATTCTGCCTTTTTGCGGCGGAGATTTGGGCTTTTTTCCCTGTATTATTATTATTATTATCAGTATCACTATTATTACTATTAAGACATGTTTGCAAGTAGTAGATAATTATAAAAGTATGATGTCATATTTACCATTATTCCGTCTAATTCACCAACTATACATTTCCTGTTGACATCTTGTATGAAGAAATCATAATATTCTGGTAGATAGTCTAATCCACGATAGACATTATGACGTAATGATAACACGTCATCTTTATCACCAGGTGTCGCTTCACGGAATATGATGTCATTTTGTCTCACTGCAACATAAAACAGTTAAATATGTATTACTAAGAAGAAGGAGAAGAAGAAAAAGAAGAAGAAAAAAAGAAGAACAACAACAACAATAACCACTACAACAACAACAACAGCAACAAGAAAGTAAGTAAGTAGACAGAACCAGAATTTCGTATTTCAAACGCTGTTGCATTCAAGGTAACTTCAATAATGGCTGCAGTTAAAATAGATCCGAACCCAGGAAATTTAATTTCTTTATCATCTTGACCATGTGCAATTTCAAAGAGCTTAACATTACAGGCATTGGCGTTAGCATTGACAGCAATAAATATGTTATGTTGTGGTATGTCATCAGTCTAGTATAAGTTAGACCACATTTACTACCCTTATGAATATCTAGAGGACCAAAGCGGACCGGACGATCAAAACGATGAGAGATCGAGGGAAATGACTTTACATCTAGGAACTAATAATTTCCCCAATCATAATAAGGTATAATTGTAAGAACTGGCTGGCTAAAGGATGTGACCGCGAATCACATGATACTCTGCAACAACAAGTCATTTCAGAAGGCAACTTACCACGAGTGTGTATTAGCCGATATCCACGAACACAAGCATGCTTAAAATACCGGGAATTCATTTTTATTTGATGGAAACTATGTGTATAGATATATGTGAACATAATCATGTTTGACTACCACTAAGACAAGTTCTCAGATAAGAGTGCACTGGTATCACCACAAGCAGAACAGCAGTATAGATAAGTAATACCTACCAGAATAAGGGAGTTGTCCCTTCGAAATAATAGCGGGGAATATCGTTATTCTACTTCATCACATGTCAAGGTCACTCCGGAGACCCTTGAGATAGCGCAAGCTAGAAAGACATCAGTGTGTCGTTAATTTAGGTATACCCTGTTAATTAAACCTAGATTGAAATAGTTTCCATGACGGTCGAGCTTATGCTTTTAAACGCTATCAATTAACTTCAAACGGACACCATTTATACAATGAGAATGTATGGTGTACCGTGTTAGACAAAGCTATACGACTAATCGTGCTATTGAGAAAAATACACCACATTAATACAAGGTCACCGAGGAACAGCGGACCATTAGCTGTTATCTATTTGTGCTATTACTTCTTGTTAATGTTCAACAACAAACCGTTTTGGTTATAGAAAACAATTGAAACGTTTACCAAATGAAGTTATCCATAATTATTATTATATCGCTGTCTTGAATGAGAAGGTCGTAAGTAGTACTTACGATTTTTAAGACGGATATATATTTAAAATCTGCATAACGAGGGGCTTTTTTATGAGCCTATTTTCATGATAATCGGAACTTCTCGTGTTGACAAAACTGAAGCCCCAAACAATTTTTTGTCAAATGTGAAACAGCTTGCTTTACCATAAGTGAAGATTAATTTTCGGACAAGAAAAACATATCTGAAATCCACTATTTTCATATGGTAAAACAAATTCGGGCTTCAGTTATTCGATTTTCATGGAAATAGGCTCCTAAGAAGCGTCTTGTAATGTGGATTTCAAATATACGTACATGAGTCTTATAAGGTCGTGAGTAATGCATAATAATGTGGTAAATAGTACTTACGACCATTATACTACTTACAACATTCTCCATTCTAAGCCGGCGACTTGTACTTATTTCCATGTTAACTATGATTCAATGTGCATAAATTACGAGGGCAATTGGGACATTGTTATGTGGGTCAAGTATGAGAAAGTGGACACAAGTCCATTAATCTTTAAAGTAGTCCATGAAGAGTACAACATATTTCCAGCATAAATAGATAACCTTCACTCTAAAAGTACACATTTACACACACACCATATTTGAAAGTGAAAATTTTATCATATACATAGTGGTGCAAATCTTCACAACGATATAGCGCAAATATTTTGGTAATGCACCGAACAAAAGCTTGCATTCTACAATGGCAACATGTTCAGTAGACTTAGTACAAAGACTTACGAAACGGAACAAAATTATAAAAACAGTTTTCCTGGTTTTAGTATGGGTTAGCCTGGTGAGTAAGTTTTGTTTTTATTGAGTCTAACACAGTCATTTCTAAATGAGTTTCAAGCACGTCACTACTATAAAATGTTGCGTGTTTGATAGAGTAAAGCACGTTTAATAGACTATATAACGCACGTTTAATAAACTGCCGAACGTTTCAAATTGATTAATGAACGTTTAATTATCTGACAATTGAAGGTTTGATTATTAATCAATGCGCGTTTATCCAGGAGAGTGCTAATATAGTTCATGCCTATTGCCCAATCATATTTCTTTGGAAATAAAATAAATATTAAATTAATGCACGTTTATCTGACTACTGAACGAGTGTAATTGACCAATACACGTTAAACTGACACTTGAACGTTTCTAATTGATCAATGCGCGTTTATCTGACTATTGAACGCTTCTAAGTGATTAATGCACGTTTATCTTACTAAGATTAGCTTAGATTAAAGTGTATTGAGCTATATCTGAAGATATTTTTAGATATATCTATTAGATCAGTTTTAACGGAAACTCTCTCTGTGATTTATTGGACATGCGAACTGTCCATTTTCATACGAAATCGTTCTAGAACACCCTATGAAGCTATAAGAATCGTCTATTTTTCGTAAATTGAATCAAAGTACACGGAACCCATTTAAAGTTTTAATTTGCAATTAAGGTAGTCTAGTATCATACTAAAAACGATGCAAGTAATTATTTTGACATTCAATGACTGTTATAATATAGCTCTATACTCTATACACGAATTAATTGTTTAAAGCAGTCCTCGAAAAGTGGTAGCCTATTTATTATGCAGCGCAAAAAATACGTTTACCTTAAGTATAGAGAAACCTTCGTAATTTTGATATATGTGTACTTTAAGTAAGAGAAACAAGATTCTCCCGGTCAACATGTGAACTTTTAGATAATCCGTGGATGTCCAGTTTGACATACTTGATTTGTCCAGCAAGCTAGAGGTTATGACTTGATGGTCACTTAGAAGCGTGACCTAACATACTTTGTAGTGTTGCCGACTTTATAAATAGTACGACTCACTTTCCAAATATATAGCGGTGAGTATATTGGAAAGTTCAGATACATTATTAGTACCCGTTAGCACGCTCTATTATTATTATCATTATTATTATTATTATTATTATTATTATTATTATTATTATTATTATTATTATTATTATATCAATTATAATAGAAGCTCGAAACGAGGGCATTATTTTTAACCATGAATTCGAGTATGAACAAAATGAAATTAATACGAGTACCTCTTGAAACCGTAGTATTCTTAGAAAAATACCAACCGTTACAGTAACGACCAAGCACAGAATCAGCTCACCTTAGACCAAAATGAGGTTCTGAATCTCTAAGACCAATGTGCAGAACAACAATTAGAATATAATACATATTAGATATTATATAACTTTTAAGACAAGACTGTTTCAGTAACGCTTATGCCTGGGTGGCAACATTGTAAATAAAACATAGCTAAGTCATACAGGTGTCATAATTATGTTGAAATATTTGACAGTAGTATCATATGGCTTTCATAATGTAATTTGTTTATAGTTGTAAGTTTGAAAGCAATGCGCTGACATTCTCGTTTAACCAGCGTGTTTTTCCTCCGTAATACATATAGTGACTATACACTGATTCATGAGAATGTGCGCTGATGGACTTCAAAACTATTTGAGTTTCAACATGTCATAACGGATGAATGGACGGACGCGTAAACAAACGAAAAGACAAGAGAACTGTTATATATAAATATACATGTCTCCAGCATATTTTTCTCTTGTGAGTGGAAGCGAATATTTTAAACTAAACGCAATGAATATTATGGGATTAAAGGACCAGTTTTTATTAAAGAGGCATAACCCTATAACTAGCATATTTATCTCTACTGTCACATTAAATGAGCTAAATGTACAAAGCACTATCAATTATCATAATTTGTCAGAAGAAAGGGTTCACAAATAATTCTCTATAATGTCGAAAATATATTTAAATTACCAATTATAATTTATCGCTTCGAGCGATTAATTATTATGTGGTCAAAGGGAAACAACTCGTGACTATTTTGGCTCGATACGGAAACATGCTTTCATTGTTTCTCGGTAATAATTGGATGTTTTTGTCGAAAAGGTTTAGGAGTTTGAGCAATAATGATTCTCAGTTAATGTATATTATTCCTGAATCGATATAAACCATCAAAGTTATAGGGAACGCCTTTTACAAAAGGAAGTTATATCAATACCGCTTTCTGGATAAGTTTCGCTGCCGGTCGCATTTTCGGATTCATTGCGGCGCGGTATATTCCAATTCGTAAATTGATTCTTATAGAAACGGGTGGGGTATTTATATTTTCTATTCTTTTGAATATATTTGCCGTAAACACCCTATCTGAAGGAACACATTGAGTAAATGCCCAAATGTATACTTCAACAATACTTGTACGTCGAAACACAACAACGTGCGACATACCCCAATGATAACGTAGCATATTCTTGGAGTATAACATCCAAATACACATAACTGTTACATGTATGCACGTTTGGAAATTAGTATTGAGCAACGTAATTGTATAATTACAGGGACTATTTCTGGAGATCACAGGACCAACGTTGATTGATCTAAAGATACGTACGGGTGCAGATTATGAAGAGGTTGCCGTAGCAGTATCAGGACGATCAGTGGGCTATTTTATTGGTTCCGCTATAGGTAAGATGTAGACTGATGCATGCACGGTCATGTGTATACTATACACTATAGTGTAGATTGAAAACGAGATGAGACGTGCGAAACAAGTGGTTCTGATTAACCTACAAAATATTCAAAACACAGCCTCATCACACTGACATCGCGATACTATCAGATCACTCAAGGTGCCTTAATCACCAACGTTGTAAATCTCAGACTTATGCTTAAAATTGTCATTATTCATAATCACTGGCATTTCTTTGAAATTATTTTTAACCATGTGAAATTTTATTGGACTATTGGTTTTTACCCATTGAACAAACATGTTAACCAATTTATATCAAAAGCGGTGCATTTACAATAACATGAGAGCGAATAGAACATTTGACGATGTAAAGTCTAAGTCTATGTTTTAGACTGACAACGTTGGTGAATAAGGCCTCTGTACTGTAGGATCTTCGCTGGCTACCTGTATACTTACGGAGTAGAATACAAAGTCTTGACTCGTGTTTTCAAAGTAAATGTTTTAATCGGTGGGTACAAATAAACGGCTACGTCACTCTCAAAATGTTCTAATCGGGCTGTACGGCGGCTGATTCACCTAACATCTTTTAAATGAGACTGGACTGCTAGATATGTAAAATGATTTATATAGTTATACATTGCCCTTTTCCATTTACAGGTGGTCCTTTAGTGGACAAATTCATCAATTATTGTGATTTGATGATCGGTCTGTGTCTTACTGGCGGAGGTTTAGCAACCTTCTTTGTACCATGGGCTCCGGGTGTCGAGTTGTTGTGGTTCATCATCGTTGCACAGGGAACATTCGAAGGCGTCATCAACATCGGTAATACGTTAACAACATAATAGTGCTTATTTGTTTAGACATTTGGCGTTCATTGTCATTTTAACATTTGACAGGATACTGTCACAAGTACTGTCGTTTCTATAAGTAACACTACAGTAATGAGGGAACTATTCCATTCGAAAGAATAGCCGGGACTACCGTTAACCCAGTAGATTCAGTTAAGCCTAGATGAACACTTATTACCTGGAAGACGAGCTTATTCTTACCACCGGTATCATTTAGCTTTGAACGGACTGTAAGCACATGTCGTTTTGACAAGCAATTTTACTATGCATGTACTGTTTACGCGATCATTATCCGAGTATACAAAAGAATGGATTACTAAATTGGATCGGACAGAATGTCACAACTTTAACTTCTAGTAGATAACAATCACGAAAGTTGTGTGACTTACTGTGCAATACATAATAACAATCGTAACTGCGTTAAGACGAACATACGTACATTCTAATTTCTTATCAGAAGAATGCAACGCATACACGTATGTAATTGTGAGCATTATACATGTATTAAGTTCTCAAGGCATATGGTTTATATCATCCCGAATCTAAATGTCACGAACATGACTCCTCGAATAACAGACTGAAGAACAATCACCATATTACATTAATATGAAGTTTATTAACGTATGAACTAATACATTTTCCTTTCCTTCCAGCTGGTCAGAAGTTGATACTATTGTTATGGGAGAAAGATGCCGCGTCACCTTTGCACATTCTTCATGGTGGCTTTGGAATTGGCTCGTTCATCATTCCACTGATCGCTAATCCTTTTTTAGCAATTCCAAAACCTCAACCAGAGCTCGATACTGCCAATATCACAGGAGGAAACACTTCAGCTGTACACGCGTATTCATCAGAGGTACCACCGATATCAACTGCGGCTTCAGTCTTCATGGACACGTATACGACCAGCAATGGTTCTGCGACAACTTCCAATCAAGGCTCAGAGTTCTTACGAGAATCGAGAATAGAATACGCGTACATTATAGCCGCCTTGCTGACGTTAGCTCTGTCTACTGTCTTCTATGTGTATCAGATAAAAGGGTTCAGTTTTCAGAAAGTAAAGTCCAAGGATGTAAATGATGGCACCAGGTCAAAAGCAGCTGTTATATATCGTAAATGCAAGACCATGGTTAACCCCGCAACATGTGCGAACGGTAACACAATTTATGGGGCACTGTTATTTGCAGTTTTGTTCATTTATTACTTTAACATCGTAGGCGGCGAACGAATATTGGGTAAATTTATAAGAGCATATTCTATCGAACAACTAGGATTTTCTGTTGACGAAGGAAGTTATATCAACACCGCTTTCTGGATAAGTTTCGCTGCCGGTCGCATTTCCGGATTCATTGCGGCGCGGTATATTCCAATTCGTAAATTGATTATTATAGAAACTGGTGGGGTATTTATATTTTCCATTCTTTTGAATATATTTGCTGTCAATAATTCCCTTGCATTGTGGATTTTGATTCAACCGCTAGGGTTTTTCCACGCACCGTGCTTTCCGTCTGGAATGGGTTGGGCTGACTTTCATGTAGAAATGACTGGTATGGCTATCACCTTTCTCCTACTAGGGGGTTCAGTTGGTGGCGTCGTGTATCTGAAAATTACTGGATTTCTATTCGAACAATATGGTGCTCGAGCATTTTTATTTCATATACTAGGCTACGGTATTGCTTGCATTGCATTGGCAATTCTATTAGACGTGATCGGTGCGAGACATGGAAGCCGTTTTCGAGATGACAATGATACGGGGGAAGACAATCCTATCGATGGCGAAATAAAAGACGCAGAACATATAACAAGCGTTTCTAAAAATGAAAACATGCTCACAACAATGTAGATGCGTCATTAAATGTATGTTGGATATGATTAGAAAGGATAAAAGCTCGCCCTATATAACGACGAATATTGCATTTTTAGGCGGATTGACTCAAGCATCGTGGATTTTAGAACAGAAAATAAGCAATGCATGTAAATGAATACGCGGTACATATTCGGTGTCAGACGTAAGGGGAACTTTGTCTAATGCGAACTTTTTACTACAGTTGTGTCTTTGACTTTTTTGCTCTGGTGTGTTATTAGTTTTTGAAAATCAATAAAAACATATTATATATACCATTCAAACACAGATTACTTTAAAAGACATCAATTTCGGACAAAGTCAACCAGCTAAGGACATGCATTACTCCGTGTAGTTTATTTGTAACATTACTGTTTTCTGTGCTCGGCTAGTTAAGTTGAGTGCTGCCTTCCTTTCTGATTTTAAGCAGAACTAACTAGGACATTCTGTAAACATTTCTGTCTTCAGAATTCAGCATTTCCTGGGCAATATACATATAATCTCACCTATTGAGTGTTATTAATATTTTCCATTATATGGTTTGCAAAAGCGTTAAGCCTATGTCACACGGTATAACGTTTGTCTTGGGAATGTAGGCCCTACTCTCGAAAGAAATAAATGAATTTTTGGAAGCATTGGAAACAGGGATTTCACAAGTTGTCCAATAACCTCACCCAAGCACCATCTAGACCACGAGAATCCAACTCCTGATTCTGTCCGGTGCTAATTCATATCACCGGTAGTACATCGAAGAGGCAAAAATGCGGAGTGAGACTATAACCATACATGTATGGTGTTGTCTATATCGACCATATATGTTTGTTGTCACAATGTGTGATTATATCTGTTGAAGTCATATTGATATGTGATATTCTAACACGATTCGCGGATTAATCCAATACACAAAGAACGGACCGAACCATGTTTTATTGCCCCCATAAAACATACCTATCAAATTGGCTGTTTCTATTTACGCCCAGTATCACTTGACATATTTATGAATGAATGAACGTAAACTTTATAGTAAAACTTACTACGAGTCACGATGACAAGGCGAGTTGCACGAGAATCCAGTGTTACATCTATGACGCATCTATTTTTAGAAACTCCAATATACTTTAGAAACCAAGTTTTATTAAAGCTTCTGATAATCAATCAATTTATATTTTTCATTTTATGAAATAGATACCATATACTCGTGTTATTAAAATTGTTTCAATGTTTAAATTGTGGTATTTCCTTCAAAAAAATTACGAAGGTCGTTTTCATTAACGAGGGAGGTAATTGTACCAGCTAATAAGCCACTCAATTTCAGCGTGGAATTATGTTCAATGTCAAATGGGTGAAAATGGAATGCGCGCAGTTAAATAGTGCGGGATATTATCGTATTTAGAATCGAAATAAAAATTCTGTTCTTGTATATTGTCGGTGAATAAAACACGGGCACTCGTTCGGATGCGGAAAATTAAATCACTCGTGCTACGCACTCGTGATTTAATTTTTCCGCATCCGAACTCCTGCCCGTGTTTTATTAACCGACAATAAACGCGAACAGATTTTTATTTCTTAATTAAAATTTTCCAACAATTGAAATGGTGGTTGTGGTAAATTGATTCAATGACGTCAGAGATGTTTACTAATTGGAAAATGCACCGTCTATTAGGCCTTAACTTCGTCATATGTGAGTATCTAAGCAAAGAGAGACAACTGTAAGCATTTATGTTGAGCCAACGGGAGATAATTCTCTTTGAGTTGAGAGGGTCAAAACGGGGAAAATATGGTATATTATGTAATTAAATGTGAAATGTCGGCTACTGCTGCTCTACATCTAATGTACGGCCTAAGATAATGGCCCCTTTGTCGCTGTATGACGTCACCGATGTAAAATTGTTATTATGATTTCGGCCTTGAGCTCAGGATTACAAACCTGTTTTACAAGTTATTTTGTTTAAACTACTCGCCAACCAGTACTCTTGCCAAGCTCCATAATAAGTGGTCGCGAGTCCTCTAAGAGTTGAGAAAATCCATACAGCGCCTCGGCCCTGTGAAATCGTACGATGCTCCTGATGAAGTCTAGATTCTCGATGCACTCCCGGCGGAAAGAAATGAGCTTCGGGAGACATAGGGAACAGGTATTTCACTATTGTTCTACTGATAACATCCCCGAAGCTTCCCCTAGACCCACGAGGTTCCGGACACCTTCCGATGCTCATTCTTCTCATCTTTAGTAACGTTACATCTCCGAAGCAAAAAATGCGTAGTGAGACCTAGGATTAAATATAACAGAAAGACATGATTACGATGAGCTTCTCTCCATCTCTTCAATTTCAACTGACCTAGCCTACCTAATCAGGTTTCATTTATTTCTTCCTAAACAGTACTTAATATTTAATCTACCCTTCAGCAAGGAACTAAAAATATTTTATGAGGTGGAAAATGGTCAATGGAATTTTCGGGCAACAACTCCAGCGCCCCTGTGGCTTTCTATATTAAGATTGCAATGTAAAAGGGGATTCAGTAGTTTTTGTTTCGTAATTATATAGTTAAGATTGGCATAGTAAATATTTAAGTATCTGAAAACTTGACACGATTATGATAAGGATTGATAAGGGAATTCACATATATAGAAACTTCGTGAATATTAGTATAATAGTTAGATAATGTATATGATTTAGTTCTCACTTCAAACAGATCAAGTGCAAGTGTCTGATATTTAAAATAAGGAAAAATGGTGGCTCGATTTCTTGTGCTCCTAGTTGCCGTATCAGGTATTGTTTTCCTTCAGTTTTTGTTTAAAATCGATTCATTTATCATGTTTATCGTCAAACGTTTCAATCCATTCTTCAGGTTGGTCATTGTAATATAATGATAATGCGTTATGTTTTGATGAGCTAGCACATGTTGTGCTTACCACCGTTTGTCCAAAAGGGTTATGCTTCCTGAAGAAAATTAGTAAAGTATAATATTTTTGGATGCTATTTTGTGCACGGTACTAATGATATCAAAGGCGTGAAGTGACTATTAAGTCCTTCCTTGTATGGTTGTATATTCGGCGTAAATCTGTTTCTGTTTATATGATTTAATTATATGGAAATGGGCAAGCCCCCATAGTAGTTAAAGTTGCATTAGTTTGGGGGTATAGTACATGATATAGATTATGCCTCAGTGTTACTAGCATCCCTTGTAACCCGGGTCTTTTACATGCCTGGTGAACTCATCAAACTCATTAAAGTCTCATCCGAAAGACTGTGAGAAGACTGTGAGGTGAAGTAAGTGTTTAGGTGGGAAACGTGGACAAACTCTCGCTTTAAATACGGCTAGAGACGGGATCGAACCCAGAACCTTCAGATCAGCAGTCAGTACCTCTTGCCAATGTATCACATGTCCATTATTTATCAACAATTTATCAATAGTTTTACGTTTATCTAAGGCAGCCGCTTGACCTTACCTGTTTGCATGGGATGACACTAACCAGCAACTTCACAACTTCTGGTGGAAATTATATGTAATTGTCAAATTTTAAGAAAGGATTCGACCTGTAAGGGCCGAAAGTTTAACCAAAATCGAAACATAACGTACCCAACAACAACTGGACTGCCGCTGTAACTAGCTTCTTATTATTTCGCGAATAAACGTATTGTCAAGTTCTGATTTTATTTGCTGTTACTTAATGAGGTAGATCTATATACATGTATTTCATTTCATCTTTGACAGTTGTTAATGCGGCAGACTTTTTGAACTGTCAATGGGTCAGTTCCCTTGATTGTCCCAACTATAATCCTGGTGTCGTGTGTGCAACAAATGGTCAAGATTATCAAAACTCGTAAGTATGCTTCTGTTTGCTCTGTTCCTGTTAGGAACTAGATATGTAAATTTCACTATCTGTCCCCTGACATTATAATCCGTTTACTCCATATACACAGCACAATTTTTACCCTGGTTCATATACGAGACGAACTAGAAGGTATCCATTTCCATGATGGGATTTTCTGGCTTAAATATTCAATACTTAGAAAAAAATAAGTGACAGCAATACTACGGCATTGTTGTATCTATGGAGTAAATAACAGATAACAGTATTAAAGCACATCCGTTTTGTCTTTTGACCTGTACTCACTTATTAATAATATACATTGTAGTTGGAAGAAATATAGTAGAAACCAATGTTCGCGGCTTGTGCAGTTTAAAATTGTATACCTAGTAATGAGAAATTCCAAGTAACTGTCCAAAAAACTAAACATCTTAGCGTTATGAAGGCATTAAATTGAATTCCTCTTGGTATAAAACTATTTGCATCCCTACAGTAACAGAGACCACGAGGAATGGAATAGTTTTGCGCCATTTTATCAATTGGATCTCATTTTCAACTTACATTGTAATTATAACATTATAACATTCATTAACATTAAATATAAAAGTACTTAAAGTAGCAAATCAGGTTTTATATTATTACGCTTATTTTAAATGGTATGTAATCTAGGCATGTTTACTGGGGATAGTGAAAGCAATCTCATTAGAATTGCTGCTAATAGTGAATATAATGACTATACCAATCGTATATTGTAGATGCTTCTTAGCTAAGGCACAATGCCAGGACAGAACGCTTCACTTGAAATTCGTGGGCACATGTGCATCACATAATTACCAGGGCGAAGCAACAACAGCGACTGTGCCTACTACAATTAGCGGTGGCAGTGGTAGTGTTACCACCGCACAGCCTGCTCCAGGTTCAACCAGAGAGCCCGTGTTCACCAACCATAACCAACTCTTAGATTTCTTCTGCCTGGAATTAATGCACAAAGCGTGTCCAACTGATACAGAGATGGTTTGTGGTACCGACAATGTAACATATGCCAACACGTATGTATATCTTACTTAATCTACTACTTTGATCATTTGGGATACATCATAAAGCATTCATGTCAATCTTTTTCAGGATCAGTTTCTGTCTCAAGTACAATAATTCACTTTTGCAAGAGAAAAGTGGAGGTCTAAATATGTTGAATATGTTATATCTCTATTATTCTCTACATGACTTTGAGTTGTCATTGTCAAAAAACAAAAATAGGAAAGTATTTTCAGGATAATTTTTTATCATTTGTGAACACGGGACTTGATTCACGTACTAATGTCCCAGTCCTTAGTTTCATTCGACATTCGACCCAATCATCGCGTAAAATGAAGGAGGTCAGTCGGCCCGAATATATGCATGTGTGGGAGAATACTCTTTAAGAAAACTAGACTTTAGTTAGTATAGGACTGATTTGTTTTGTCCATAGCTTAACAAGCGTAACAATGAAAATGGACTGAAGTGTTATTATTATATTGTTAGATAAAGCCGAACTATCAGATACAGCAACTTTGCTTCGGTGGTGTACTCCGTTGTTAATAAATGAGCATCTAAAGGCTTTGAGAAAAGGGGCTTTGTGGACTAGAGGAAGCTTAAGAAAAGTTATTAAGAAAACATGTTGAATCCCTGTTACTGATGTCCCCCGAAGTTCATTTATTTCCATCGGTAATTCATCACCGAGGCAAAACATACAATGGGACAAAGGCTTTAGTGATGATTAACTGTATTTTGTTCTCTCAATTCCAGCTGCGAGTACGAGAAAGCAAGATGTGCTCACCGCGCTTTGGCTGTGAAAAAATTTGGAATGTGTTAAATGTTATAATTTAGTTTTAGATTAAACTTCCACACAACACTGAGCGTTGGTTTGTTTTCATTTTTTTATCTTTTATGATAGTAAATTGAGGGCAGTACTTGCTCATGTGGTCTTATTCACCAACATTGTTAGACGGAACCTTAGACTTAAATTTAACAAATATAATCACTTTCATTTCTTTGCAATTAGGTTTATATAATGTCAAAATTTATCTGATTATTAGTTGTCACCCACTGACCACATAAACCCATTTATATCAAAATCGGTACATCTATAACAACATAAGAGCGAATTATACATTTAGCAATATGAGGGCTAAGTCTGAGTTTAAGACTTACATCGTTGGTAAATAAGGCCTACTGACGCCATAGATGTTAGCTGCACATCCACAGGAGAGTCCTCAAGGAGTCTCTAAAGCAGGTTTCTGTAGGTAGTTCAATGACCATTTAAAGTTAAAATACCAAAGGGTGGTTGAACGGTTGAACTGCTGAAAATTGGTGACATTACTTTCATGTATCGAGTTAAAAAGGTTTCAATTGACACTTGACAATATTTTAAGAGTAGTAAGCAGAGCTGATAGATCAAATATTGTTCACAAGAGTGAGTAGGGTTCAAATACTTGATCAGTTCATCTAATACATGGGCTACTATGGTCGTGCCCCCAAATGAGGTAAATGGTCAACCAGTTGTTTTTGAAAGAGGAAGATAGCACTGATTGATGAGTCCATACAAAATTGGTCAACTGGTCGTTAAGCATACAATTGTCGATTATTTCAAACCCTTAAAGAGGTTTTGATATATTTAAACAAAAACGAATATCTTTGATACGTGCCATTGCGACCCCTTCGCTCATAAATTGATACTAGCATTCATATCAGAGTGTCTCCCGAAACGTATCCTTATTTTACAAACTGATGGCTCAACAACCGGTCATCCACAACAAACTCCTGTCAAGCTACAAGCCATTCACCTGATGGTCCGAATGTGAATGTTTTGACATTGTTTTTATTTATATTACCCCCATTACAGAAGAGCACTAAGGAATGGGCACAATAAAATCGGCACTTGTGAATGTTACCTCTACCTTACGTTTGGTATAGGTACACGTATGCTCTCCCGGCAATGGTAAAATGATAAAATAAGTCTCAATAGATTTTTTCATAATTTATTCAAGACACCAATCATGTTAATGAAAGCAGGTAACAACAATTTAGTCCGAAAACTGACTGGAGTGCACAATCGGAAAACAATGTTGAATAACTAGTTGATACATGGGCCGAAGTTCTTCACGTGTAAATCTCTATGCGTGCATCTGGCTTTGTCGTATTCACAACTACAATATACAACGAACAGTTTAAAACATACGGAACACAATTTGAAAAATAGCCAAATATCCAATCTGGCAGTACCATAAAGATGCACTGGATCTTGGTCAGATAGTCTGTAAATAAGAGTCAAAATTTTACAATTTGTCGGGTAAGTGTGTACATCATCTAACTCATTGGCATCCCACCAACGTCACTCATCATTATGATCATAATTACTGTCAGAATAACACTGTAAGATTGATTGGAAGGTGACCTTCGTAGAATGGATACAAAAATAAACTTACTAGTTTCTATATGTCCAGCCATCGGAACCACACACTTCATTGACTTCTGGTCCACAATCTTTGTGACTCAGGGATGTACAAAAGAAATCCAAGACAGCTACTTCGCCACTAATACCTCCATCTGGTGCCGGTGTTGTGCTGACCTCTGACGGTAGACAATCACCGTCATGGAGGAGAAGTAAACCAGACGTTTGACATTGCTCCTTTGCAAAATAACATCTGAAAACATCTTCACAATAATTTTTTCAGTAAACAAGATATAATTAAACAAACTCTGAACATCTGTTTCAAACAGCATATCACGAAATGCACCAAACAGGAGACATGGAAAGAAAATCACCACATACATCTAGCACAATCTTGGTAGGGAGTGGTGGTCTAGAGATAGGGTGTACATTTTCAATTGTGAGATCTTAGGTTCAATCCCCGTCGGTGTCACTACTTAATTTATCTAGGATGGTATTAACAAAGCATCTTAAGTGGAAATTATTATAATACCATATTTTTAATAGCCCCGTTTGCATGTACATTACGCGTTCAGAAGTGCTGTACAACGTAGCCGTTTCTTAAAAGTTTACATTTGCTTCAAGTGTGTCAGGTAGAGGAAAAATATCAATAAGTCATCAATTATTTAAATTTGTTTAGAAATGTTAGGTGAAGGATTACAAGAATCACAAAAAAAGATGAGTGATTATTAATATCGTTGTACACGTTAATATGTGCTGCTCAAATTTTGAACTAAAGTATTTTACCCTTAACATGTAAATACCAGCCATTAGCAATAATAAAGCTCAAGCTCCACTTAACCCATGTGAATGGATGTGACCATGAAAGGGAAAAACAGTTGTGATGTGGCTGCCAGTGGCGCCGAGTGTAAAACAGACTTGTGACCATATGATCGAGGAGTACATGTACAGTCCACGGAACTGACGCACGACTTAATAGTCTTAAGATTTCTAAGTTCAACTGAAACTAGGGCATATATTTCTATTATTCCTTTACTTGTAGGACTTGTAAGACGTAAAAATATATATATTTAATTCTGTTTACTGTTGCAACCTGATCAATCTGCAAGGGCATTTAAATTCATGAAAGTTTGGCTATTCAGCTAAGTCATTCGGATCGGATTGCTGCAACTTATTGACAGTTCCATGATCCTTTATGTGTTGGACATGATACATTCTGTCCTGTGTGTTTGTGATGTGATGTTATAATGTTGTATATGTCATGTCGTTTACGTAAAGTGGTGCCTTCACTGTCAAATTTCAAGTAATATATCTGGGATATAACAGGGACTAATATTCCATTTCTGTTTCAAGAAAAAGAATCATTTTCAATTGGTTTTAGTATTAATACTTAATGAAGAGGAGGAAACGATGAACATGAATAAGACAACTGTGTTTTAAATTCTATTTGAATTGAATATATCAATTGTATAAGTTACCTGTTATCATAGGTTAAGCCATTGGAGCCGCATTCCTTGTAATCCGAGTATGTAGTACAGTCCAGCGTTTGTACCCAGTTACAGTTTAAGAACTGACCATTGGCAACTGCAATCAAAAGCATTATGTTTTCATTTCTTGTTTTTATTTAAACTATATTTCAACATTTGTTAAACATCCCACATAGACATTTAAAATAACTTAGTTCAACTCATATTTATA
Source organism: Spisula subtruncata (assembly GCA_963678985.1). Taxonomy (NCBI): domain Eukaryota; kingdom Metazoa; phylum Mollusca; class Bivalvia; order Venerida; family Mactridae; genus Spisula; species Spisula subtruncata. The sequence goes on along the minus strand of OY787672.1, from coordinate 24,006,882 downwards.
GCAAGCACTAGGTTTGCTCGTCCAATATTCATCCACAACTTTCCCACACACGTATTTTGAAGGACATACGAGGGGTGATCAACATATTCGAGGACTTTCCTTCTCAATTTTGAAATATTGGAACCAGAGTAATAAAATTACAAGCTAATTTGGATCAATCAATTATCTCGCGATTTGCCTAATTTACTTTATGATAACGTCATTATTTACTTGATGACGTCACTTTTTGTAACCATGGTGAAGCACGCACCGTCGAGCATCTCGGACGTTACGTTATTTCTGAGAAACGACATGCTATGAAAATTAACGAGAAACTTGTAAAATCCGCGCGATATCTCATGATGACTTGACTAAATTGTGCATGGATTCTGTGCGCTACCAATTAGCCATTTTCATATGATTCCGTTGTTTATGTGATTGTTGGGTCTCTGTCAAACGGTTAAGTCGATAAAATAAGGATAAACAGCAAAAATAACTTCGCGTTATGGACACTTTCCATTAAATTCTGGGTAATAAGACGCACAGATCTCAACCAAATATAACTGGCGAAAACGAAGACTTGTATAGGCTACAAAACATAAAATCGTTGACTCCAAATCAAAAGGGTTATTTCGATATTGCGTCCTTAACCTGATAGATTATGCTTCATTCTTAATTTGAATAATCTAATTTTGTGAAGCCAACCGCCCTTTTCCGGGTTGTGTTTCTCATAACGCATTGATACTCTTTTTATTCTATCTCACATTCCAGAATTGGTTATTAACTACTTATTTCAGTAGTAAAAGAAAACCAGTCTCATACATGCGACCGGTTATAAGTCCAGAAAGGAGCTATGTGCTGCTCCGACGGCGACGCTTGGAATGACGTTGCGTGACGTCCAACGTCACGCGCCCCTTGTATGAATCAAATAATTTTATTAGTGAATTCGGTCGGAGACATCTTACTCCGAATGATGTTAAATGGTTTGGAGCCTTGCTGCCAATATGAAATTGCTAGATCAAAAGTCCTCGTGTATGGGCCAGCAATACAGTAATTACTCGATCACGGTAAACAGTCTAGGTCGTCGTGTAACCGACTGACTTAAAGTTTCGAGCAAAGAAAACAGTAACAACACAACACAACGGAGCAATGTTCACACACAAGTCAACGAAATTATTAAAACCTGAAGTCCCCGACGCAAAATGCAGGATGACCCAAAACCACAACGAAATAACAAAGAAATAATGCTCCCAAGTAACCGATTAAAACACAGCTAAGACCCGACCTAGTTCCCCAAGTCCCCATCTCAATTGATAAGCGTAAGTTCTGCTATGAAATAACATTTTCATGAGATTGTTCAATATGCGTTTGAATTGCTTCATCTTAATTAGATGTAGCTTTTGTTTGTCCATATATTATGTAAATGTGTTTACGCCTGAACAGTGTTTGTAATGAAGAGTTGGAAACACCTAACTATGTTCCTCTATAAACAAAGTATTTCAAATTATTTCTCATGATTAGCCTCATAATCATCATAATGGTAGTGTTTGTTTCGTGCGTTGATCAACCATTCCACTTGTCAACTCCAACCATATAATCTATCATTCACACATGTATCAAGTCATTATCATTGTCATCAATTCAGGCGGTTGTTTTGTAAAATGCAAACTTATTTCAGAGATAAGAGGTCCTGGATGTGCACATGCCAAGTCAACTATACCACGTTCAGAAATCAACACAAACCATCAAAACACAATTACTAAGTACATAACTAGCACCAATATGTTAGAACGTGTATTCAATTTGGTGCTCCTGATGATATATTAAATTTAGCATAATTGAGCTCTGCTGTGCGATTTCCAACCTGATGTCAAAATTTCACATCTTCACATTTTGGCAGGATTGTGTAGAGTAATGTTCAAGGATTACAAAAAGGTATATCTTTTCAAAATCGTCCAACTTAATGACATGCTATGACAAAATGAAAACTAGAGGCATGAAATTACAACTGACGTTCAAAATGACGTCATTGACGTAACAAAAATGTAACAAATATGGTGACGTCATATAATTTGTACAGGTCCTATTATAAGCGCCCTTTAAGAAAAAGGAAATAAAATACACATATTTAAATTGTTGGATCATGACACATCAAGGATGAATTGTAAAGTAATTTGATATTTGATTTTTTGAGTAAACACAACAAAATAATTAACCAATTCTCAAAAATCTCACTTTGCGTTTATGTTTTACACTATTTTACCCCAAAAATACTATCATTGAGCAAAATATTCTTGCACTAATATTTTGATATCTTAAACTGCAAGGCACTATATAACTAACACCATTAAAAAAATCAAATATATATTTTTTATGACATTATAATCAACCGATTCGCAAAATTCTCGCTTTTGTTTAGATTTTGAAAGGTTTTGCCCCAAAATATCGGATTTTAGGCAACGGTACGGAAAATGATTTTTAATATCGTAAACTACAAATAACAACATACCTATCACAATATAATTGTATCCCATAAAACTGTAAATGGTGACGTGTGTTACTGATTCCAAAAAATCATGCTTAGCTTTTAGATTTTGTAAGGTTTTACCCCAAAATAATAGACTTTCACAAACATATAAGGATCTAGATTGTTAGTATGTTACAGAACACCCATATTGTGACATCATCAAACAAAAAATATTTTTTCGAAATTTTTCTCGAAAAAATATGTGCTCTGAACAAATATGGGTTTCCTAAAAATCAATATTTTACGAAGCGGTTGGAAATCGCACAGCAGAGCTCATATAGAAAATCACTTACATATCAGTGTTTCTACAAAAACGATCGAAGACAAAATCCAGTGCATAGTTACACGGTGATGTTAAAATGTCAAAAAGGCAGGGGTTGTCGTTTTACATCTGGTATAGTAAGACAATTGATAAGGGATCAAGGACTCCATGACTTCATGTCAAGTTCGTGAAATAATAAATGGCTGTACGTGCTGCAAAAGGAACAATTGAAAGTCCTTAAATAAATTTGGCACCTTGAAGAATCTGCGAATCTTGTCAGTTGGGCTAGTTGATCTACATGTATACTGACTTGTTAGTGTGAAGAGCTTATTTTCTAGTTGTGGGCCTATAAGAATAGCAATTGTATCATGTGACACTCATGTTGAGTTGTTTACTTTGCGTATTAAACAGGTTACAGCTACCATACTGCATACACATTGCCACTTCTAGTAAAACGTTTTATCATGCCAACCATTTTTCCATGTGTCTGTCGAAATATAATCACCAGACACGTTTTAGACACACCGCTCACTAATTGTCGAACATAGGTAGTGACCCCAAGTTTATTTTTGTTTAATTCTCTTTATGGAATATAGAATGTTGGATACCGATTTTTTCTGCCTGAACGTTTACAAATCTTACTTTTACTCCTAACTCGAATGGTATTAATGTAAAGACACGGTGTAGACTGGGGGATGTATCCAATATTATTTTTATAAACAAGAAAATGAATCCCCTATGATGACCAACAACGCAATATTAGAAAATCAGTTAACAATGATCATAAGGCAGGCTGTTGGGTCAAACTTCGTGTGTTTTGCATCAAATAGAAATTGGTTATACATGTAATAGACATCATGCCATAGGGCAGAAATACAACTTAAAACTTGCTTTTCATAATACAATTTGGGCACATACATGCATTATGTGTTATAAAACGAATTACATAAAATAAATTGCCATAAGATAGGGTTAAAAATCCAGAAAGGTCAATCAATTTTGTAATGGGCAGCGCCTCGTTTTCATAAACGTGATTTATGATATAATACAAAGTCAGTGTCCGATACTAGAGTTCATGCCCTTATCTTAACCAATTCCTTGTTAAGTTATAAATTTGCCCATATATGCCTTATGGTCAGTAGAAATTAGTATTTCGCCGAACAGACAACATCAACCGCTATGAAACTTCTCGCAGTAATCTCCTGCTTACTTAGCATATCAGGTCAGTTTGTTTGTTTATTTGTTTTATGTTTAGAGCCGGTTTCCAAATAGTACATTGTTTTTGTGATTATTTGGTATTTATATGACAATACACGGTAGCAAATGTTACGGGTATGTCATGTTATTAATCAAAGAAATAGTTATCAAGTGGAGTGAGTAAGTATTACAGGTTGGATTCATTGGGAAAGGTAGTTTAAAATGTCCGTCCAACCCTATGATCATGTCCTCCACGGAGTAAGAATTTGCAAAGTATTTGTAGAAGAACAAACTCCAACTAGTTTTTAATGTGCAGTTTATCCATATGTTGATGGCATGACCATTGAAGCCAAATTTCCATAGACGGATTGGAACACGAATCGCCAGGTAACCTAAACTTACATTTCGATGTGTAAAATAAACTAAACATATGGAAATTATATGTATGCATATTATACATTTCAGGAGCGTTCGGTGATACGTTCTATAAATGTTACTGGATTGCATCTCCACAAATAGACTGTGCACGTTTCACAGCAGAGCCTACATGCGGTTCGGATTTAGTGACATACGCTAACAAGTAAGCTCTTAAACGTGTATGTTTAAAATACCTCGGGAATTTATCGTCGTGCGTAATTGACCGTTGTTTGTATGGTTTTATGGCAGGCAACTCGGATCTAGTTCGACGAACTTCCGGCCAAGTGATTAATATTCATAGCATGCACAATTTCTTCAAATAGTTCAATATTTTCGATTTCAATATGTGTAGCAATTCACCGAAGAAAGTTAGATTTAATGTAAAATTATGTATGCTAGAGGTTAACTAGGAAAACTATAAATTCAACGCATGCAATTAAATGTTAATAAATGTATATAGATGTCATATTATGCTCGACTATTTTTGGTTGATATAAATACTTCAGATGCGAATTCAGCAAAGCTCACTGTATTGACAACAGCCTTAATTTACTACACACTGGCGCGTGTACCAGCGCCGATATGACTACTACTGCGGCTCCCATTGTTGGAGGGAATACACCTGCTCCAGTTGCTGGTGGGGATGTGATATTTGACTTTATGTGTACATCTTTAAGTCACAAAGATTGTCCAGTGGGAGGTGATAAAGTATGTGGTACTGATGGATGGACCTACGACAATTTGTAAGTACACTGAAACGTTGCATCGAAGAAAATTTACAGCATCCATCACTCAAACAAACTGCACTAACACCTACAAATATGTCAAGTATTGCTTGTAAGATGTATACATCAACACACTTGGATGTCCCACAGTTGTTATTCAAATAATTTATTAATCATAATCCAGTCAAACTCCATAACTGACCGTCTCCTTAAATTTGGGATATGAAATGTTTTATGTGTTCTGTGTTCGGGTGGTTAAGTTGTGCTACCTAGGACTGCTGTCTGATTTTCTAATATTATTGCTGCATATTATAAGGTTCGTTTGTGGTGAGTGTATGGCCCATCTAAGAGAACTTGTTAAATGGAAGCTATCATCGGCATGGTAGTTCTACATCTTTATGAAAAGCAAAGCAAAGCTTAATATGTCCATAACTCTTTGAAGTGTGAAATATTTCAAGTACTGAAATCATTTTACGTAGCATAAATAAGAAGCATAACAATATCAGCAATTGGACCCCATAATGAGCATTTACACATCAGTCTATGTGAACCGTTGTAAGAAATCACCAACTGATAAGAATAGCATAAAGTATGGATATTGCGGAAGATTTCTAAATTAAGTACAGTTGTACCTTAATTCGTCGATGAGTTCATTTTCCTCATGCTAAGTAAATTTTGTATATTTTCAGCTGTGAATATGAGAAGGCAAAATGTACACACAGAGATCTTCATGTTGTAACATGTACCGTGTAAATATAATATTATACCAACACAGACACTCATCATTTCATTGTTACATTAGTATCATCTATTTATTTCAAATAAACTTCTACACTGAAACGTGTAATCTATTGTTAATTCCACATACAATGACGTATACTACTTTTAAAATGTAGATTATGAAAGAGCTTGTTGCAATTTAGTATGCAATTACCTCGAAGCCGGAGACTGTTGACCAAATAGGCATGGGTTAACCAGTATGACAACGCACTAGTATATGACTGTCTCAGTCAGGCGCAATAAAAATATGCAATTTCGCTGGAGAAGGTCGTTTGTACGACATTAAACGATATCTATCCCACTAGATCACAAGCACACGGTGTCATCGATTTAATAAACTTGCATTAAAAAAGTAGTATTCTACGTTCTTTTTTCGAGCAAGTTTATTACATCGATGACACCGTGTGCCTGTGCCCTAGATAATGGTATAAAAGAAACCCATCAGTTTCCCTTTTCTATGCGAAGTGTTAAAAAATAGACCCGCACACAACAATGTGTAGCTCATCTTTGGTACATTGTATGATTAACGTCCATTTACGAAATCAACATCCTAATTACTGTAACACATTGTGTTACAAATTGAATGAATGTTATAAAATGTTACATACAAGGTGACATACTGTTGCACGATAACGCGTCATCACACGAAGCAGTCGTGTAATGCGACTTTCTGACAAGGCGACAAAGTTGCCAAGCTTCCTCGACCACAGTATTCACCAGACTTGGTAACCTTTTTTCTTTTTCCAAAAACAAACACGTTCTGAAGAAAAAAAATGAACATAAAAATCGAAGTAGAACTCGTTTCTTCTAGTGTGTGTCAGGTATACTAAGAGCTAGTACGGAAACATTTTAGAAGTTGTTTATAAGAGGATGCTTTGCATATATAGTGGTGGGGAATAATTCGATGAGGGGCAAGTGAAATAAAATACATACTAACAGTGCATCACTTCTTAAAATAAAACTCCCAACAAGCCTGCTTATAAACGGAAGAGCTACACTTCAACTTTGATCAGCGTTGCTATTCGTAGCATCCGATTACTGGTGTGATGTGACGATTTCATATATTGACTGGTTACATCTCTGTCTAAGAATGAGAAGGTCGTAAGCACAACACCCGATACGTTTGGAGTTACATGCTTGAAGCAGGTCTTATGTTGTGGGGTTACGCGGTTCATAACGAGACATGGTACTACCATTATACCATGTGGTATGAGGTTACTCGCTTCGTATATACCATGTAACCTCATGGTATGGGTTTCTCGCTTCGTAACGGACAACCTCAACCTGGTGGTGGTATATAGCATGGTATTAGATCTAATTCGGAAATATACGGAATGTGTCTGGAAGAAAGTGTCGACCATAGAATGCAAGTTTTACCCGCCATTTTGACTGTTTGAGGTGAGTGTGAAATACATATATTTAAATAAGCGATTTATATCACTTGTTGTTATATGAACAGCCAGCAACGGTACGTATTGATTAAACATTGTCAACTGTCTACATCTGAACTGTTTTTTCGTTCATAACTGTGTCTAAATATTGTTTGTCGAACCTGATAAGTGAGTCGGTTAGCCGAGGATTGTTGAAGTTTTCAAGTCACATGACATGTGTTTTATATAACCTTTATTTCGAAAATGCTCGAATAGTTGTATTATATACATTTGGTGATGTACTAAATAAAGCAAATATAAGTTATAACACGCACATTTAAACTCCTAGACATTTAAATAACATACTAAACTCGTTATTTGAAGGGCACTTTTATTCGTCACCAAAAGCCTTCGACCCAGAGATATTTTCTGAAATTCAGAGTAGGCCCCCTATGTCTGTGTATTTAATCCTTTGCATAACGATATGCAACATTGATAGAGGGCACATGCTAAGATCATGCAGACAAAGCAACACATGAATAGGAGAAGGCAACATACAGTTTATAAGCATTGAATGAATCTATCAATAGGTCCTTTCACTGCTTGGCATTGAGTATTGTATCCTAATTGTTAATTAATGTATGTAGCCTAACTGGACATGATTGTTTATTAGGACTGTATACTGTAAGTGGTGTTATATTTAAATAAAGTAGAGGTAAACTTCTGGGTATAAGTGCCTCTGTAGTCTGATGATGTGGCCATCATGTTTGTCTTGAACCTGCCCCCCTAAGGCTAAATGCAATAATAACACTTTACTGACAGCTATCTAGATTGTCATCTAAGCATACATAACAACATTCTTCCTCTTCTGACACTCACATTTTATATAAATTAAAGAAAAACAAGTGCCCAGTGTGCAGTTTGAACACTCAACCCACTGAACACTATATATATAATACTAAATAGGCATGGGTGGGTATTTTAATTTTTTGTCATCAAAACCCTGCCATTCCCCCGCGGGGGGCAACTGACAGTAAAATATCCAGTATTTCTCCGGCTTATGACCATTAAATATTGTCCCTGGCATATTGATGAGGAGAAAAATTCCCTGCCATTTCAACCACAGCTATCCACCGCCCATCCCCAGGGGTAGGGGGCAGTGGTTGCAACTGATTGGTGCATTACTTCCACCCTGAGAAGGGCTGGGGATAGGTAGGAACTAATTGAACATGCGTGTCGTGATACATATCGTATCATAAGGTCTGTATTGTGATATGTATCCTGAGTTGAGCATATTGTTACATCCCTATTAAACAAATGCAACACTGTACAGTGGTCAAAGATAGCCAGATTGAGACAGCAAGCATGTCTTTTGGGGAAACAGTCCTGTGTTTTTACTTTTCCGATTTAATACTCTACACTGCCATGTATTCGGGGCTTTTGAATCATACAAAATTATGCATTTACAAATATATATATACAGTCATAATGAATTTAATTAGTTTTAACTTGTTCTTTTTACTATATTTTAGTTTGTGACTGGTGTGATTGAATGTGTATGTAGAATCCTGAGTGATGACTTCAATAGATGGTGAGAAAGTCGACAATAAAACAAGATGGCTACAGTCACTTGAAGGTAAGAAATATGTTTGACAATATCATTCAGTTATAATCAATGACTGGCTAGAAGTGACATACTGCTGAAACTGTGAGTGACATACTGCTGACACTGTGAGTGACATACTGCTGACACTGTGAGTGACATACTGCTGACACTGTGAGTGACATACTGCTGACACTGTGAGTGACATACTGCTGGCACTGTGAGTGACATGCTGCAGACACTGAGTGACATACATACTGCTGACATTGTGAGTGACATACTGCTAACACTGTGAGTGACATACTGCTGACATTGTAAGTGACATACTGCTAACACTGTGAGTGACATACTGCTGACACTTTGAGTGACATACAGCTGACACAATGAGTAACATACTGCTAACACTTTGAGTGACATACAGCTGACACAATGAGTAACATACTGCTAACACTGTGAGTGACATACTGCTGACACTTTGAGTGACATACAACTGACACATATAGTGACATACTGCTGACACTGTCAGTGACATCCTGCTAACATTGTGAGTGACATACTGCTGACACATTGAGTGACATACAACTGACACAGTGAGTGACATACTGCTGAAACTGTGAGTGACACACTGCTTACATGGTAAGTGACATACTGCTGACACAGTGGGTGACATACTGCTGCCACAGTGGGTGACGTACTGCTGACACTGAGTGACATACTGCTGACATGGTGAAGGACATACTGCTGACATATTGGGTGACATACTGCTGACACAGTGTATGACATACTGCTGACACTGTAAGTAACCTACTGCTTACACATTAGGTGACATACTGTTGACACTGTTAGTGACATACTGCTGACACAGTGAGTGACAAACGGCTGACATTTTGGGTGACATACTGCTAAAATTTGGATTGATATACTGCTGACACTGTGAGTGACAAGGTGAGTGACATACTGCTTACACAGTAAATGACATACTGCCAACATTGTGGGTGACATACTGCTGACACTGTAAGTGACATACTGCTGACATGTTTAGTGACATACTGCTAACACTGTAAGTGACAAACTGCTGACATAGTGAATTCCATACTACTTACATGGTGAGGGACATACTGCTGACGTGGTGATTGACATACTGCTGACACTATGAGTGGCATACTACTCACATGGTGAGTGACATACTGCTGACGTGGTGAGTGCCAAACTGCTGACATGGTGAGTGCCATACTGCTGACATGGTGATTGACAAACTGCTGACATTATGATTGACATACTGCATACACTATGAGTGGCATACTGGCGGCACTGTGGATGACATACTGCTGACACTGTGAGTGAATATTGCTGACATGCTGAGTGACCTGCTGCTGACATGTTTAGTGACATACTGCTGACACTGTGAGTGCCACACTGCTGACACTGTGAGTGGCGACATTCTGCTGGTGTGGTGAGTAACATACTGCTTACATGGTGAGTGTCATACTGCTGATGTGGTGAGTAACATACTGCTGATGTGGTGAGTGACATACTGCTGAAACAGTGAGTGCCAAACTGCTTACATGGCGAGTGGCATACTGCTGACATGATGAGTGGCACTGTGAGGGACGCACTGCTTACATGGTGAGTGACATACTGCTGACACAGTGATTGACATACTGCTGCCACAGTGGGTGACGTACTGCTGACACTGAGTGACATACTGCTGACATGGTGAAGGACATACTGCTGACATATTGGGTGACATACTGCTGACACAGTGTATGACATACTGCTGACACTGTAAGTAACCTACTGCTTACACATTAGGTGACATACTGCTGACACTGTTAGTGACATACTGCTGACACAGTGAGTGACAAACGGCTGACATTTTGGGTGACATACTGCTAAAATTTGGATTGATATACTGCTGACACTGTGAGTGACAAGGTGAGTGACATACTGCTTACACAGTGAATGACATACTGCCAACATTGTGGGTGACATACTGCTGACACTGTAAGTGACAAACTGCTGACATGTTTAGTGACATACTGCTAACACTGTAAGTGACAAACTGCTGACATAGTGAATTCCATACTACTTACATGGTGAGTGACATACTGCTGACGTGGTGATTGACATACTGCTGACACTATGAGTGGCATACTACTCACATGGTGAGTGACATACTGCTGACGTGGTGAGTGCCATACTGCTGACATGGTGAGTGCCATACTGCTGACATGGTGATTGACAAACTGCTGACATTATGATTGACATACTGCTTACACTATGAGTGGCATACTGGCGGCACTGTGGATGACATACTGCTGACACTGTGAGTGAATATTGCTGACATGCTGAGTGACCTACTGCTGACATGTTCAGTGACATACTGCTGACACTGTGAGTGCCACACTGCTGACACTGTGAGTGGCGACATTCTGCTGGTGTGGTGAGTAACATACTGCTTACATGGTGAGTGTCATACTGCTGATGTGGTGAGTAACATACTGCTGACGTGGTGAGTGACATACTGCTGACATGATGAGTAAAATACTGCAGAAACAGTGAGTGCCAAACTGCTTACATGGCGATTGGCATACTGCTGACATGATGAGTGGCACTGTGAGTGACATACTGCTGACATTGTGAATGACATCCTGTGGACACTTTGAGTGAAATACTGCTGACATTGTGAATGATGTACTGCTGACACTGTTAGTGACATTCTTCTGACACTGTTTGTGACATACTGCTGACACTTTTAATGATATTCTGCTGACACATTGAGTGCCATTCTGCTGATACTGTGAGAGACATACTGCTGACAAAGTGAGTGTCACACTTCTTAAACTGTGAGTGACATACTGCTGACACATTGAGTGACATACAACTGACACAGTGAGTGATGTACTGTTGACACTGTGAGTGACCATGGCAAGTGACATACTGCTGACAATGAGTGACATACTGCTGACACTGTAAGTGACATACTGCTTACACATTTAAGTGACATACTGCTGACACATTGAGTGCCATTCTGCTGACACTGTGAGTGACATAATGCTGACACTGTGAGTGACATAGTGCTGACACTGTGAGTGACATACTGCTGACATTGTGAGTGACATGGTGAGTGATATACTGCTGACACTGTAAGTGACATATTGCTGACATGGTGAGTGACATACTGCTGACACTAGTTTGACATACTGCTGACACGAGGAATGACATACTGCTATCACTTGGATTGACATACTGCTGACATTAGGAATAACAAAATGCTGACACTGTGGGTGACATATTGCTGACACTGTAGGTGACATATTGCTGACACTGTGGGTGACATATTGCTGACACTGTGGGTGACATATTGCTGACACTGTGGGTGACATGCAGCTGACAATGCTGACACTAAAAATGACATACTGCTGACACTATAAATGACATACTGCTCTCACTAGGACTGATTTACTGCTGACACTAGAAATGACATACTGCTATCACTTGGACTGACATACTGCTGACACTGTGAGTGACATACTGCTGAAATGGTGAGTGACATACTGCTGACACTAGAAATGATATACTGTAAACCTAGAAATTATTTCGCGCGTGTTCGCGGTTAGTATAAATCCGCGAAAGTAAATAGCCGCGAATATATCCAGGACAAGAAAAACGCGAAAGTTTCTCGTTGTCGAAGGAAACTCATCATTTTGGTACGACGTTCATAAGGCTGTATTATAAGCGCTATTTTGTCAAAATATGGAATGTTAAGTGTATGTACTATGTCTAAATAAAGCCTTCTATGATCACGGTACAATAATGAAAACACTTTGAGAAAAAATCTTGAAAACGTGTTTAACAATACACTCAATATATGAACATGCGTGTAAATAGCGCTGTTTATTACCGGGTATACAAAAGAATACAAAATGACTGATAGTGTCAAAAAAACTGTGAAAACATTACCAGCGTAGTTTGCATTTCGTGTAAACAACACAATAGGTAACTATCTACATCAAAAAGAGTTTGAAAGGGTTTAACGAAGGTGAGAACTATAATTAAGAAGCAATTATGTACGAACCGAGCAATGTATGTGACAGGTTATAATATCAATAACTTTGTCACTATGCGACTTAGTGTTCGCGGAGTTCGCGGGAGACTTAAAAACGCGAAAGTTTGTAGCCGCGAATATGCCGACGATTGGCAAAACTCGAAAGTTTGTAGCCGCGAAAGTTTCTAGGTTTACAGTACTTCTGACATTGTGAGTGTCATACTGCTGGTACTAGGAATGGCATACTGCTGTCACTAGGAGTGACATACTGCTGGCTCAGTGAGTAATGTACTGCTGACACTAGAAGTAACATACTTCTGACACTAGGAATGACATACTGCAGACACTGTGAGTGCCATACTGTTGTCACTGAGTGACATAGTACTTATACTGTTGTCAGAGTGTCATACTGCTGACATGATGAGTGATGAACTGCTCGTTTGGTGCGTAACATACTGCTGACACTGTGAGTGACATACTGCTAACACTAGGAGTGACATACTGCTGACACAGCAAATGGCATACTACTGACACTTGGAATGACATACAGCTGAAACTGTTAGTGACATACTTCTGACACTGTTAGTGACATACTGCTGACGCGTTTAATGACATAATGCTGACACTGTGAGTGCCATTCTGTAGAAACTGTGAGTGACATACTGCTGACATTGTGAGTGACATACTGCTAACACAGTGACATATATACTGCTGACACTGTTAGTGACATACTGCAGACATTGTGAGTGACATCCTGCTGAAACTATGGTGACATACCGCTGACACTAGGAATTACAAAATGCTGACACTGTGGGTGACATATTGCTGACACTGTGGGTTACATATTGCTGACACTGTGGGTGACATATTGCTGACACTGTGGGTGACATATTGCTGACACTGTGGGTGACATATTGCTGACACTGTGGGTGACATAATGCTGACACTGTGGGTGACATATTGCTGACACTGTGGGTGACATATTGCTGACACTATGGGTGACATATTGCTGACACTGTGGGTGACATAATGCTGACACTGTGGGTGACATATTGCTGACACTGTGGGTGACATATTGCTGACACTGTGGGTGACATATTGCTGACACTGTGGGTGACATATTGCTGACACTGTGGGTGACATATTGCTGACACTGTGGGTGACATAATGCTGACACTGTGGGTGACATATTGCTGACACTGTGGGTGACATATTGCTGACACTGTAGGTACTAGAAATGACCTGACACTATAAATGACATACTGCTCTCACTACGACTGACATCCTGCTGACACTAGGAATGACATACTGCTATCACTTGGACTGACATACTGCTGCCACTGTGAGTGACATAGTGCTGAAATGGTGAGTGACATTCTGCTGACACTAGGAATGATATACTTCTGACATGATGAATGACATACTGCTGGCACTAGGAATGGCATACTGCTGTCACTAGGAGTGACATACTGCTGGCTAAGTAAGTGATATACTGCTGACACTAGAAGTAACATACTGCTGACACTAGGTATGACATGCTGCAGACACTGTGAGTGCCATACTGTTGCCACTGAGTGACAAGTACTAATAATGTTGCGTGTCACACTGCTGACATGATGAGTGATGAACTGCTTGTATGGTGAGTAACATACTGCTGACACAGTGAGAGGCATATGGCTGACTCTAGGAGTAATATATTGCTGAAATTGTTAGTGACATACTGCTGACACTAGGAGTATCATACTGCTGACACTGTGAATGAGATACTGCTGACACTAGGAATCACATACTGCTGACACTGTGAATCACATACTGCTGACACTGTATATGACATACTGCTGACACTAGGAATCACATACTGCTGACACTGTGTGTGACATACTGCTGACACTGTGAGTGACATACTGCTGACACTGTGTATGACATACTTTTGACGCTGTGAATAACATACTGCTGACACTAGGAATAACATACTGCTGACACTGTGTGTGACACACTGCTGACACTGTGAATGACATACTGCTGACACTGTGAATGACATACTGCTGACACTAGGAATGACATACTGCTGACACTGTGAATGACATACTGCTGACACTAGGAATCACATACTGCTGACACTGTGTGTGACATACTGCTGACACTGTGAGTGACATACTGCTGATACTGTGTGTGACATACTGCTGACACTGTGTGTGACATACTGCTGACACTGTGTGTGACATATTGCTGACACTGTGAATGACACACTGCTGACACTGTGAATGACATACTGCTAACACTGTGAATGACATACAGCTGACACTGTGAATGACATACTGCTGACACTAGGAATAACATACTGCTGACACTGTGTGTGACACACTGCTGACACTGTGAATGACATACTGCTGACACTGTGAATGACATACTGCTGACACTAGGAATCACATACTGCTGACACTGTGAATGACATACTACTGACACTAGAAATCACATACTGCTGACACTGTGTGTGACATACTGCTGACACTGTGAATGATATACTGCTGACACTGTGTGTGACATACTGCTGACACTGTGTGTGACATACTGCTGACACTGTGAATAATATACTGCTGACACTGTGTGTGACACACTGCTGACACTGTGAATGATATACTGCTGCCACTAGAAATCACATACTGCTGACACTGTGTGTGACATACTACTGGCACTGTGAATGACATACTGCTGACACTGTGAATGATATACTGCTGACACTGTGTGTGACATACTGCTGACACTGTGAATGATATACTGCTGACACTGTGAATGACATACAGCTGACACTGTGAATGACATACTGCTGACACTAGGAATAACATACTGCTGACACTGTGTGTGACACACTGCTGACACTGTGAATGACATACTGCTGACACTGTGAATAACATACTGCTGACACTAGAAATCACATACTGCTGACACTGTGTGGGACATACTGCTGGCACTGTCAATTATATACTGCTGACACTGTGTGTGACATACTGCTGACACTGTGAATGATATATACTGCTGACACTGTGTGTGACATACTGCTGACACTGTGAATGATTTACTGCTGACACTGTGAATGACATACTGCTGACACTGTGTGTGACATACTGCTGACACTGTGAATGACATACTGCTGACACTGTGAATGACATACTGCTGACACAGTGTGTGACATACTCCTGACAATGTGAATGGCATACTGCTCACACTGTGTGTGACATACTGCTCTCACTATGAGTAACATACTGCCGACACCGTGTGTGACATACTGCTGACACTTTGAGTGCCTTGCTGCTGACATTGTGAGTGATATACCGCTGGCACTTTGAGTGACACAGATATGACACTTAGGGTGACATACTGCTGACACTGTAAAGTACATACTGCTGACACTGTAAAGTACATACTGCTGACACTGTGAGTGACATACTACTGACACAATGAGTGCCATACTGCTGACACAATGGGTGAAATACTGCTGACACTGTACATGCCATACTGTTGACATTGTGAGTGCCATACTGCTGACTGTGTTAATGAAATACAGCTGACACTGTGAATGACTAATGCTGACACTGTAAATGACATACTGCTGACACTTGGAATGACATACTGCTGACTATATGAGTGACATACAGCTGCCACTTTGTATTACATACTGTTGACACTGTGAGTGACGTAGAGCTTACACTGTGAATTACATAATGCTGACACTGAGTGGCATACATCTGATATTGTGAATGACATACTACTGACCCTGTGAGTGACATACTGCTGACATTGTGTGTGACAAATTGTTGACATTGTGAGTGACATATTGCTACCATTAGCGTTGACAAACTGTTGACTTGGTAAGTGACATATTGCTACCATTAGAGTTGACAAACTGTTGACACGGTGAGTGACTTATGCTCTCACCAGAGTTGACTTACTGCTGACATAGTGAGATGAACTGGTTGGCATCCCAGGATTGTATCTGTGCTGTACACTGGGCCCATTAAAGAAACAAGGAGTCTCGTTGGAACAGCCCACCTGGATTCTTTGTATCACACCACTGTCTCTTCTACTTACTGTCCCTTCAGCAAAACGCAGGTCCCAATTGGAAATTTATAAGTGCTTGCACTTTTAGGAGTTATCCTTGACCCAGAGGGTTAAATAATTACCAGCCTGAATGATAAATACCTGCCAGGATGATAAATACCTGCCTGGATGATTCATTTAAATTAGAGTGGAATTTCTGGTGTAGATGATTGTAAGCTATTGTCTTTGCAATGATAAAATTGTTGAAATTTTGCTAAAGATTGTCATTCTGATGACCCTGAAAGTATTTTAGCTCCTGTCAGTATGTGTTTGTGCACTCCTAAATAAGTTATTTTATTATCACGTTTATTGCATATGAAGATTTGTGGTCAATGAATTGATGTAAAGTTACTTTTATTGCTCAGAACTTGAACATTTTTAGTTAAATCATTTGTAGGAATATTATTTAGCATGTGCATTTGAGTTATTGCCCTTCACATAATCAACTAGCAAGTAGGGGCAACCATTTCATGTGGATGCTTTTCCTTCTGTATGAAAACATTCAAAAATGCCTACTTAAATAAGAAGTTTTAAAATTGTATGCTTAATAATGAGTGATGTATTGAATAAAAAAAGGTTTTTATTCCTTTACAGGGCATAAAGTATCTTCACTGGCTACCTACACACTACAGAGTAGAATACAAAGTCTTGACTCCAGTTTTAAAAGCCCTTCAAGGAAAGCCCCTGCCTTCATCAGAAGTGTATTGCAAATACCCCAAAAAGACTGTTCTCGAGTCTCAAACTATGTGCCAGCGAGGTATGTGACGAGGAATGTCACGTATGGTGATCAATGTTTAACTACATGAGTTAGCAGAGGGTGTATTAACACTTACTCTTGAAACACCGAAATCTCTGGTGACTTAAGTAAACATTGAAGCAGGGTTGTATAGTGAACTGTGAACACTGCCTTGTGTAGTAAAGCGCATGTAGACTGGCCATATAGTTCAGGAAGCCAACCGGATTTGAAACATTCATTATTGTGTATCTCACTTTTGTGCAAGAACTATAGATTGTGGACATGTTGATTTATGGAACTTGTCCATAGTTATAACTGTGATATACATTTTACCCCCATTATTTTGACAAGTATGTTCATGTTTAACCAAGTCTCAATTGCATTTGTACAGCACTTTAAATTAGTAATGAAAATGAAAAAAAGACTATAAATTTGGTGTGATAGTTATGTCAACTATTTTAATAGAGTATAGATTTGTTCACATCATTGTTATACATGAAGTTATATTGTTCTACAAAACCTGGTTTACAAGTCAGCATTTTTTTGCACATTATATCCACATCTGTCTAGGACAATTGACAATAATCAACAACTACTGTCACTTCTTTAAAAAAAACAGGATATGAACACAATTCATGGTGAATTTTATGATCCTTTTTTAAGGTATCTCTCAATTTCCTTAATACCGACTTGTAGCACTAAAAAGGGCAAATTCTTAAAAAAAACTATTTTTTCATGTAATTCCTAATTAATCTTTTGCATCTATCCCAAGTAATGAATGCAAATTTTCTTGCTCACTTGTTTAGATTTGTTAACTTATTTAGATATATTATATAGTAAATTACTAAAGAAGGCTTTTTAAAATTTAAATATATGTATGCATTCTGCTTGCTTGTTAGGCTCACACAATTAATAGTCTTCTTACACTATGAATCTGCAAGCAACTAGCTGTTTACGTAGAAGTATGTTTTGAATAGGTTTTGTCCAAAATAGCTCTAATATTTCGCAAAATTTGCTGTATTTTTGTGCTCAATTGTGCTTGAAAGCCTGCTTTAACCACTTTTCTGAAATTGAAACTCGCCAGAAATTATCTTCTCCTACTTATGTAATAATTTAATTGCTCAATATTTTGATCTGCATATTAGTTATTTTGAAGATTGGCGATTTCACTGTATAATGTCAAAAGTAAATACATGAGTGTGGCTGTGTCATCAATTATGTACGTATGCATGCATGTATGTATAAATGTATATATGAAAGGGAAACCGTAAACTTTGAGAGAAAAAAATGTATGTATGTATTTTTTGAACTATTTATAACGATTATATACTTATATGTTTTTGACCACTCGGATTATATTGATGATGTAAAATTGTTCTATACTCATGGATTGTATATATCTATTGTATTTGAAAATAAACTATTAATATTATTATAATGTAAGCGTGTATGTTAGAATGTGCTAGCATATCATTGTATTTTTTCTTCCAATTATTTTTCAATATGTGTTGTATGTAAAGTCATGGGCATAATGCCTAATGTTTCTGGACATAAACCATATATAGCATACACCTATTAGCAAGGAAATTACAAATGGTTTAGCTTTGTTTAGAAGTTGCTCTCTACAGTTGTAAAAATTAATAGTATATAACAAATAAAGAAAATTTGGAAGATATTGCTATTATTACAGAGGTTGTGCTTTACAGGTGGTCATTCTTAGAGGTTGTGTATGTACTTGGTACAATTAATGTTGTGAAGTTTTCGTGACGGACATGCATTGATCTCCAAATATATCCCAAAATGAAAAAAATATATAATAGTTTATTGTTACTTTTCCAAAGCTGAGGTCATTCCTGGTAATCAATCACCAAGAATGGAGAATAGCCAATTTTCCTTTTATGCAGAGCGACAAACAAGGTAGTTACTTGTACTGGTGACAAGTAGCGCCTTCAGGAAAAGAATCCAGGACGTCCCTAACTAAAGTGGATGTTCAACCATTAGGCTATACAGAAGGCTTGACCATGTGAACACCAAAAAGGAACAAACATAATAGGAAAGAACAGAAGTAGACCATCACAATTTAACTGTCGGAAATGTTACTTGATTATGCACCATCTTTGATGTGGGGTTTATTGCTTTGCATATGTCCGTTGGTTGGTCTGTTAGTGAGTTAGTAGACCAATTGGTTCCCGTTCAATAGCTCAAGAACACTAGACCATAGAATTTTGAAACTGTACACCTATGTTGGCCAGCAATGGCGATTGTCCATTAACAGGTTACCATTTCCAACTACTTTGGTGCCATGCTACAAACAATGTATGAAGTCTGGTGTATCAATACTGTATGCAGTACCAGAACAAGTAATTGATGCAGTACCAATACATAACATTGCTTGTCGTATGCAGTAACCAAAACATTGCATAGCAATACATGTTGTTGCAGTATCAATGCATGTTGTATGCAGAAACAATACATAACATAGCAATACATGTTGTTTGCAGTATCAATGCATGTTGTAAGCAGTAACAATACATAACATAGCAATACATGTTGTTTGCAGTATCAATGCGTGTTGTAAGCAGTAACAATACATAACATAGCAATACATGTTGTTTGCAGTATCGATGCATGTTGTATGCAGTACCAATACATGGTGTCTGCAGTATAAATACATATTGTATGCAGTACCAATACATAACAGCAATACATGCCACTGTGTTGTCTGCAGAATCAATACATGTCGTATGCAGTACCAATACATAACATAACAAGACATTTTGTCTGCAGTATCAATACATGCCGTATGCAGTACCAATACATAACATAGCAATACATGTTTGCAGTATCAATAGCTACATGTTTACTATATACAGTAGATACAGCTAATCTATAGTCCACACTGCCGATTAATTGTTTAGTTAAGTAACGTCTGTTGATCTGAATCAATAACTGATTAGCCAGAAAATTTCTATTGTCTTGGCAAAAACGAAAGTCAATTATTCTCAAAATTTACCAATTTGCATTTTTCGTGTCAATGGGGCGTGACTTTCTCAATTTCTGTAGAAGTAAGTATGCATTCTTTGATCGTAGACAGCGCCTCTGTACAGAAGCAAACTAATGAAAAACAGTCTTGGGTTCGTTTTTTAATTTTTTATTAATTCATTAAAATGCTCAAGTTGTCGAAATAATTATTCCCCTGAAAACGTTTACATAAAATGCGCACGTTAAACGTCGTCGGTGGATGTACAATCCGCCCCGCTCATGCTTACCTGGCGTTGCCACAACAGAAGGATTGATTGTCTGAATGGAAAAATGTAATTATCCATACGTCTATTAAATAGCTTTGACATGTAGTCACAAGTATAGAACATTTCATCTAAAAATATCAAGAAATATAAAGAATACGACAACAGTCCCAAAACTTTTCAAACACCCTACTTATTTAAATGGCAATTTTGCTGCACTTAACTCGTTGTTAATTGAACACAGATGTAATGTTACAAACTCAAATTTTCTCGAATTACGTCGAAGAAAAAATATCCACCACGAGATAGTCTACAGTGTATGATAAGGAAATTTCACCCTCGGGTCGGAATTTTAACCAGGTTCTCGGCAAGCCTCGATCCTGTAAAACCCGACCACCGGTGTACATAGAAGCTCATGTTGGATCCATAATCCGCGGCATATAATCTTCGACTATTAAACTTGACTCACTGCCAATCTGAATATATTATAAATGTTTTATAGAGTCATATATATACGTTATGCAGTCAACATTAGAAATAAATGAAACACAGCAAAAGCGTGATCGCACAATTCGAAGTCACTCGTCATTTAACAATTATGAGCTATACCTGGGTCACAATCTGGACGTTCACGTATGCAGACTTATTGTTTGATACTATCCAACTTTATTGTACGGCGTGCCGACAAGATACCGGACTAATAGGACTATTTATGTGAAGACTGCATGAGCATTGGTTGTTTCCCGATTTCATCCACATGTGGTCTTGGTTGTATGCATAGGAGATTAACTGCAGATGGAAAGCAGGAGGCTCTCCAGTTTCTGAGAGAAGCGCCCGGTGCATCGGGGGAAGACTTGAGACATTACATGATTGTATGTGACATCGCAAACACATCGAGCAATTTGAAACCATGTATTGACTTTTACCCGATGTCTCACGATTTCATGTCGGGGAGATATGTTCGGGAATGTACCAGGATGCACACATGAAGCAACCAGAGCATCGGGGTAATGGTCAGGGATACGTCTGGATGAAAAAATGTAATCCGCATTGCATCACATTTCATTCTCCGACACGTTGGTGATGTTAAGCTTTAGTGTCAGGAACTACATGTCGGGTATATTTGAATTGTTGGTAATAATCAGGTGATACATTCGCAGTCACGGGTTTTAATTACCTTGTGTTTGAACTCGCGAAGTGTACCCGACATTTCATGTCGGTCCCACTTGACCGGGGATGTATTCCCGACAATAATCAGGAGATTCGGGGGGGGGGGGGTATCGGAGCCATTGGGAGAAACTATTACGACTTCCACATCAGAGATGAGGAATTCCTCATTGGAAACTAGACTCAATGTATCGATGGAGTTGGTCCGGCCCGATTAAAACTAAAATAACCTTGTCGATCGGACATAGTTATGATAGGACCTGTCACTTGGATTATGTCTTCTTCACCATACATGTTTGTTTGCGGCACATTGAACCACACGGTATTCATTGTTGAACATACGAGTAGAGCAAGAACTTATATCTACTGACCGGATATGTAAACCCTTGGACATCAAAACGACAAAATACAAAAAATCCGTGTTGCTATGTTTTTATCAATTTGTCACAAACAACCTGAAACAAGTGTTAAAAAATTAAGTTAAAATTGATAACATTTGTTATTAGTGTTGTAAGTGATTTCTTAGGATATAAAAATAACATAGTCGGTATTACGATAACTGTGTTCTTGCCTTAACTCGAAATCTCATATCAACTCGTATGGTACGGTAAAGAGCAGCTATGTCTGGCTGACCAGTGTATTAGTGATAAGTATTCTGTTAGTTCTGGGACGGGAAAATAGTTCAAAATACCGTACCCAACATACAAGGAGTATACTGAGTGTGGAAAACACGCAAACACTGTGACATTAACTCGTTGTAATGCTATACTTGCTTATGGACGAAGGTGACGAACATCATCTTGTTTTATTTTTTCATTGCAAGTCAATATAATATCACTCGGTGTCCATTCTTCTTTTACCACATTTGTTATAACGGAGTCATAAGTATATTAGTTTTCAATAATATGTTTTGTCCATCTAACTTGAAGTGCGCTGTTACATTTACATCATTTTCGCGATCAGATTGAGAAAACAAGTATAGCAGGAATAGGCAAATACAACTACGGTGTATACCCACATGGGCACCTTCTCTGTGCTGGCACGGTACTTCCTCTGTGCAAAACAATGTTTTTGAGGACACCGGTCGACAGGAGAAGTAAGAAAATCATTGTTTTTGTAAAAAATACAGACTTGTACTATAGCCCACGGAACTAACCAATGATTAACCACTGCCCTCATGTTGTTCCATTTCTTATATCAGTTGCCACAAGTTCAGACTAAGGTGGAATGTTGACCTGGGATACGCGTTCGAATGGACATGGAGTCCTGTTTTCACACTTAAATGCTATTTTTCGTCAATATAGGAAATATCTCGCACCTCAGATGGAATGTCCTTGAACCAATCTGGTCTCGAAATACTTTTTATATGGTTACATTCATCGAATTACAGTGTACTTTCGATTTCTTTGTTGCACCGACAGTCCGGCACTCTTCTGTTCTGGCACCGGCATCCTCTTTGTGCCTTGATTATTGTGAGCACAGAGGGTTCCCGTGCCAGTCAGCACAAATCAGTATGTTAGGCAAAAGCAATGATTTTCTAACCTCTCCTGTCGACTGGTGTCCTCAAAAACATTGTTTTGTCAGCACAGAGAGGGTGCCGATACAGCGTTTTGTACTGAGAGGTTGTCGATTGGGGTATACACCGTCACAACTGTATACATTAATATACTTATTCTAGGGAATACCTCCAATAGTAACGGCGGTATAGCTTGACAATTTTGACCTGAGCCTGACCTTTATTCAAGAATATATTACAAGGTTCTTGCGTTGAATATAGCAATATCCGCAAGCAAATCGTGCAATATCGGTATTTCAGATTTGTGTTTGTATTCCAAGTCGAGCGTCTTCGCGATACTCCCCGATTATGAAAACATACAATCGGTCTTATAAAAATAATATATCGACTGTTAAATTATGCTAATCAATAGGTCAGGCTCAGGTCAATGTGGGCAAGCTATACAAATGCCCGAGATGTGATCTAAATTACAACCAAATTATATCCACTATGTCATTCTTGTTAGAACTGCTTCCATCTTATTCAGCCGTTTCGTATCTTCAGTTTTTATGCTGATTTTCACCGATGCAGGAACTTCTTGTATTCACACAGCTTGCTCTCTGAGGGCATGAATATGTATCATTCTCCTTCCAGTTTGTGACAGATTTGCTATACTAAGATAATAATATTACTCTCTAATAAGCTATTAGATTGTATCAACTAGTGACACAGTGTAACTTTATTCTACAGTCTTTACCTTTAATTAACGTGTTTGGACATGTGATATTTTTGTAAATCAAGTAGCATGTATATGTTCATGTCACCCCTAGCAAATTTACTTTGTACGTTCTTCACAGGCGTATTCCACTAGATATATGCCTGAAAGTACTAGTAGTTGAAAGGATACTGTAGGAAGAACAACACAGTCTATTTAAGTAATACCTCTTTGGCCATATGTGCGTTATGAGTCATAATTTGTTGATTATGTTTAATGACTTGAACATTTGTGCCTGTGTGTGTGCGTGTGCGTGTGGTTGTCATGGACTTGGAATCTCGTTAAATAGATATCCATCTAACACTTTTGTGATTTGTTCTGATAGGCAGAGTAAATATTTGTGTTATTCTGAAGTGAACAATCATAGTCAATACAATTCATGTGAAATGATTTACAAAACAACAATTAAGTCAGTTTAAATAATTTTATTGCATAAAACCAAGTGCAACAATAAACAGCAACATAATTCATTATTGACAACAATATCCAATCTTTTCTTCTACCAAGTCTTCTTGTCAATGTACACCTTCAGCACCTGCAAAGTTAGAACAATGAAGTACATTTTGTATTATTTAAAACTTGCACCTTGGTAACAAGAGTGATATCTGGCACTGTATCACTCTCCTATGCACATTGGTAATCGTGTATTTCAATTGTTAAGCATTTTGTAGAGAGAATCTCTCAATAAATATATAATTCTTCATGTAATGAAATCCAAAAAGTGCTTTCTGACAAGGGTATTTAAAGAGTCTACTGTAGAACTAGAGAAAAATGAGCTCTGCTACTGGCAGTGATGTTTCTATTACTAAAATAACTCCTTATATCACCAGTTAGCATAAAATGATAAGTATACTAATATATTTCTGTTATTGGAACATGTGTTTATCTGTTGACAGTTCAATTGGATGAATACTACAATAATATTCCTGTATATATGCTGGATGTGGTATGTATGGTGATTATAAAATGTTGGTCATATGGGTATGTTGGCCATATGAGTGTGTTGGCCATATGAGTATGTTGGCAATTTGTGTATGTTGGCCAAATGAGAAAGTTGGCCAAATGAGAAAGTTGGCCATATGAGTAAATCGGCCATATGAGTGTGTTGGTCATATGAGTATGTTGGCAATGTGTATATGTTGGCCATATGAGTAAATTGGCCACATGAGTATGTTGGCAATTTGTGTATGTTGGCCATATGAGTGTGTTGGCCATATGAGTGTGTTGGCCATATGAGTATGTTGGCAATTTGTGTATGTTGGCCAAATGAGAAAGTTGGCCATATGAGTAAATCAGCCATATGAGAGTGTTGGTCATATGAGTGTGTTGGCCATATGAGTATGTTGGTCATATGAGTAAATTGGCCATATGATTATGTTGGTCATATGGGTGTGTTGGCCATATGAGTAAATTGGCCATATAAGTGTGTTGGCCATATGAGTAAATTGGCCAATTGAGTGTGTTGGTCATATGAGTAAATTGGCCATATGAGTGTGTTGGCCTTATGAGTGTGTTGGCAATGCGTATATGTTGGCCAAAAGAGAATGTTGGCCATAAGAGTAAATTGGCCATATGAGTGTGTTGGCCATTTGAGTATGTTGGCCATATGATTGTTGGCTATGTGAGTGTGTTGGCCATATGAGTATGTTGGCAATGTGTATATGTTGGCCAAATGAGTGTGTTGGCCATATAAGTAAATTGACCATATGAGTGTGTTGGCCATATGAGTAAATCAGCCATATGAGAGTGTTGGCCATATGAGTGTGTTGGCCATATGAGTATGTTGGACATATGAGTAAATTGGCCATATGATTATGTTGGCCATATGGGTGTGTTGGCCATATGAGTGTGTTGGCCATATGAGTAAATTGGCCATATAAGTGTGTTGGCCATATGAGTAAATTGGCCAATTGAGTGTGTTGGTCATATGAGTAAATTGGCCATGTGAGTGTGTTGGCCTTATGAGTGTGTTGGCAATGCGTATATGTTGGCCAAATGAGAATGTTGGCCATAAGAGTAAATTGGCCATATGAGTGTGTTGGCCATTTGAGTATGTTGGCCATATGATTGTTGGCTATGTGAGTGTGTTGGCCATATGAGTATGTTGGCAATGTGTATATATTGGCCAAATGAGAATGTTGGCCATATAAGTAAATTGACCATATGAGTGTGTTGGACATATGGGTATGTTGGCCATATGAGTAAATTGGCAACGTAGATATGTTGGTCATATGAGTATGCTGGCCATATGAGTGTCTTGGCCATATCAATATGTTGGCAATGTGTATATGTTGGCCATATGAGATACTGGCCATATGAGTAAATTGGCCATATAAGTGTGTTGGCCATATGAGACCAATCATGTGACTATGCCCACCATGTGTCTAAGTTCATCATGTGACTATGTCAATCATGTGACTATGTCCATCATGTGACTATGCCAATAATGTGTCTATGCTCATCATGTGTCTATTCCCATCATGTGTCTAGGGCCATCATGTGTCTATGGCAATCATGTGTCTATTTTTATCATATGTCCAAATGCATCATGTGACATTGCCCATCATGTGTCTATGCCCATCATGTGACTATGCCTATTATGTG
Source organism: Spisula subtruncata (assembly GCA_963678985.1). NCBI lineage: Eukaryota > Metazoa > Mollusca > Bivalvia > Venerida > Mactridae > Spisula > Spisula subtruncata. Next base: position 23,979,854 of record OY787672.1, on the reverse strand, counting down.
ACTATACCCATCATGTGACTATGCCCTTCATGTTTCTATGTCCACCATGTGTCTAAGTCCGTCATGTGTCTATGCCCATCATGTGACTATGCCAACCATGTGTCTATGCTCATCATGTGTCTATTCTCATCATGTGAATATGCCCACCATGTGTCTATGACCATCATGTGTCTAAGACCATCATGTGTCTAAGCCCATCATGTGTCTATGCCCATCATGTGTCTATTCCAATCATGCTTCTATGGCCATCATGTGTCTATGTCAATCATGTGTCCAAATCCATCATGTGACTTTGTCCATCATGTGTCTATGCCCATCATGTGACTATGCCCATCATGTGACTATGCCCATCATGTGTCTATGCCCATCATGTGTCTATTCCAATCATGCGTCTATTCCAATCATGCGTCTATGTCCATCATGTGTCCAAATCCATCATGTGACTTTGCCCATCATGTGTCTATGCCCATCATGTGAATTTTCCATCATGTGACTATGCCCACCATGTGTCTATGGCCAGCATGTGTCTATGCCCATCATGTGACTATGCCAATCATGTGTCTATGCACATCATGTGTCTATTCCCATAAGGTGTCTATGCCCATCATGTGACTATGCCCATCATGTGTCTATGCCCATCATGTGACTATGCCCATCATGTGACTATGCCCATCATGTGACTATGCCCATCATGCGACTATGCCCATCATGTGACTATGCCAATCATGTGTCTATGCACATCATGTGTCTATTCCCATCATGTGTCTATGCCCATCATGTGACTATGCCAACCATGTGTCTATGCACATCATGTGTCTATTCCCATCATGTGTCTATGACCATCATGTGTCTATGCCCATCATGTGACTATGCCCATCATGTGACTATGCCTATCAGGTGTCTATGCCCATCATGTGACTATGCCAATCATGTGACTATGCCAATCATGTGTCTATGTACATCATGTGTCTATTCCCATCATGTGTCTATACCCATCATGTGACTTTGCCCATCATGTGTCTATGTCCATCATGTGTCCAAATCCATCATGTGACTTTGCCCATCATGTGTCTATGGCCATCATGTGTCTATGCCCATCATGTGACTATGTCCATCATGTGACTATGCCCCCTTATGTGTCTATGTCCACCATGTGTCTAAGTCCATCATGTTTCTTATTCCATCATGTGTCTAAGGCCACCATGTGCCTATGTCCACCATGTGTCTAAGTCCACCATGTGTTTAAGTCCATCATGTGTCTAAGTTTGTCATGTGGCTAAGTCCATCATGTGTCTATGCCCATCATGTGACTATGTCCATCATGTGACTATGCCCATCATGTGTCTATGCCCATCATGTGTCTATGTCCATCATGTGTCTAGTCCCATCATGTGCTTATGCCCATCATGTGACAATGTCCATCTTGTGACATTGCCCATCATGTGTCTAGGTCCACCATGTGTCTATACCCATCATGTGACTATGTCAATCATGTGTCTATGTCCATCATGTGACTATGTCAATCTTGTGTCTATGCCCATCATGTATCTTTTCCCATCATGAGTCTATGCCCATCCTGTGACTATTCCCATCATGTGACTATGCCCATCATGTGTCTATGGCCATCATGTGACTATGCCCTTCATGTGTCTTTGTCCAACATGTGTCTAAGTCCATCATGTGTCAATGCCCATCATGTGACTAGGCCCTTCAAGTGTCTATGTCCACCATGTGACTATGCCCATTATGTGACTATGCCCATCATGTATATGGCCATCATGTGTCTTAGTCCATCATGTGTCTAAGGCCACCATGTGCCTATGTCGACAATGTGTCTTAGTCCATCATGTGTCTAAGCCCATCATGTGTCTATGCCCATCATGTGTCTATGCCCATCATGTGACTATTCCCATCATGTGACTATGCCCATCATGTGTCTATGGCCATCATGTGACTATGCCCTTCATGTGACTTTGCCCATCATGTGACTTTGCCAATCATGTGTCTAAGTCCACCATGTTTCTAAGTCCATCATGTGTCTAAGTCCATCATGTGTCTAAGTCTATCATGTGTCTAAGGCCACCATGTGCCTATGTTGACCATGTGTCTTAGTCCATCATGTGTCTCCGTCCATCGTGTGTCTAAGTCCACCATGTGTTTAAGCCCATCATGTGTCTATGTTCACAATGTACCTTTTTCCACCATGTGCCTATGTCCACCATGTTTCTATGCTCATCATGTGTCTATGCCCATCATGTGTCTATGCCCATCATGTGACTATACCCATCATGTGTCAATTCCCATCATGTGACTATGCCCATCATGTGACTATTCCACTCATGTGTCTATGCCCTTCATGTGTCTATGTCCTTCATGTGTCTAAGTCCATCATGTGTCTATGCACATCATGTGACTATGCCATTCATGTGTGTATGCCTTTCATGTGTCTATGCCCATCATGTGACTATGCCATTCATGTGTGTATGCCTTTCATGTGTGTATGTCCACCATGTGTCTATGTCCATCATGTGTCTAAGTCCATCATGTGTCTAATGCCACCATGTGCCTATGTCCACCATTTGCCTTCGTCCATCATGTGTCTAAGTCCAACATGTGTCTAAGTCAACCATGTGTTTAAGTAAACCATGTGTCTATGTCCACAATGTACCTTTTCCCACCATGTGCATGTGCCCATCATGTGTCCAAATCCATCATGAGCCTATGCCCATCATGTGTCCAAATCCATCATGTGACGTTGCTCATCATGTGTCTATGCCCATCATGTGTCTATGCCCATCATGTGTCTATGCCCATCATGTGACTATACCCATCATGTGTCTATTCCCATCATGTGTCTATGCCCATCATGTGACTATACCCATCATGTGTCTATTCCCATCATGTGACTATGCCCATCATGTGACTATTCCACTCATGTGTCTATGCCCTTCATGTGTCTATGTCCTTCATGTGTCTAAGTCCATCATGTGTCTATGCACATCATGTGTCTATGCCCATCATGTGACTATGCCATTCATGTGTGTATGTCCACCATGTGTCTAAGTCCATCATGTGTCTAAGTCCATCATGTGTCTAATGCCACCATGTGCCTATGTCCACCATGTGCCTTCGTCCATCATGTGTCTAAGTCCATCGTGTGTCTAAGTCAACCATGTGTTTAAGTCCATCATGTGTTTATGTCCACAATGTACCTTTTCCCACCATGTGCATGTGCCCATCATGTGTCCAAATCCATCATGAGCCTTTGTCCACCATGTGTCCAAATCCATCATGTGACGTTGCCCATCATGTGTCTATGCCCATCATGTGACTATGCCCATCATGTGTCTATGTTAGTCATGTGTGTATGTTAGTCATGTGTTTACATCAGCCATATGCCAATGTTCACCATGTGCCTGTGTAAGTCATGTCCATGTGCCTATGTCCACCATGTGTCTGAGTCCATCATGTGACCATGTCAAACATGTGTCAATGACCACCCTGTGCCAATGACCACCCTGTGTCTAAGTCCATGATGTGTATATGTCCACCATGTGTCTAATTCCACCATGTGCGTATGCCCACGTATGTGTCTATATAATCCATGAATCTATACCATACATGTGTCTATGTCAGCCATGTGGCTATGTCTGACATGTGTCTTTATCATCCATTTGTCTATGTCAGTCATGTGGTGTTTATGTCAGGCATGTGTCTATGCCAACCATGTGTCTATGTCAGTCATGTGTCTTTATCATCCATTTGTCTATGTCAGTCATGTGTTTATGTCAGGCATGTGTCTATGCCAACCATTTGTCTATGTCAACCATGTGTCTATGTCAGTCATGTGCCTATGTCAACCTTGTGTCTATGTCAGTCAGGTGCCTATGTCAACTATGTGTCTATATCATACATGTGTCTATGTTAACCATGTGTCTTTGTCAGTCATGTGCCTATGTCAACCATATTTCAACGTCAGGCCATGTATCTATGTCAAACATGACAACAAGTGTTAATGTCAGTGTCAACAATGAGCTTTTATCTGTCATATGTATGCCAAATGTGTTTGTGAGTAAACCTGTGTCACAACAATTCTTTTATCAATTAGGATCCAGAACAGACATTTAACCTTAAAATATTTACCTTAAATCAGAGTCCAGACTGCGCCTTACACTTGATTTGTTTGTAGTGTACCAACTCCCTCCAAGTTCTATAATCCAGTAGATCTTTCATTAGATTGACATACACTGTTTTCTTTAACATTTGGAAACTGAAAAACAATGATAGAATCATGAACTACACAAAAGTCTGTAAGACAAACTTTACAATGATAGAAAACTGTACAAAATATATATTTCCACATTAAATTTGCCTTGGAAGAGAGGGTTGAAGGTTCTAATCTTGGACACAGGAGTTTTTTTCTGATATAGCAATTTTGTGACTTACTAGCATGTGAAATGTTGTTCAAGTCTGTTAAATCAATTGATGGGCCCACTGACCAAAAGGGCTATATTCATTCATTTCTATGAATAAAAGATGGTCAGTACATATATAACATAAATACATGTCAGAGATCCTGGGTTGGCACCATGGCCATGTCATACTGAAGACAAGGTGTAAAATAATTAGGCACTAGTACTGGTATATTTTCTCCTTGGTCAATTTTGTCACCAATAAATGGATTCGGCCAATTGCGGGCTATATTTTCGGGGCACTGTGTTTCTGTTTGTTTGACAATTAGCATCAAAGGGAATATCAGTTTCTTTACTCTTTGGTATCACCTCATTGTGAAGGATAGCATCATGGGTAATTAAAAAGTAAACAAGTTGTTTAAACTTGCGCTGCAATCAAATTCAATAAATAAGTAAAGATAAATACAGAAACCTGCTAACAATTACCCCCGATGAGTCAATTATTGGTACACGTTCCTCATCTTGTCATCTCCACAATTGTCAAGTGTAGAGTTTTCAAACTATTTGAGCTGAAAACTATTCCTCATCAGTTTGCTTGTTAGAATCTAAGCATACCATCAGCAGCAATTGCAAATCCCTGTCAATTATATAATGTATGTATATACAGTACTATTTACAGTATAGGTATAGATGTACAAAAAGCATCGAGGCGTGACTAGTAATAGTTTTGTATTCTAACTCTAAAGGGGTCACTACCGAAAGGTCATTGTAGATCTATAGAAATCAATTAATTAAGTCATGCACCAGTCACTTGCATCCATGGCACCCATCCCTGGGGAAGGCAGTGGACAGCCAGGGAAATAGTTGGGATTTTTTTCTTGTAACTAATACTCCGGGGACAATGTTCAATTTTCAAAGACCAGGAAATACTGCAAATTTTACCATCAGATGTCCTTCTCAGGGCCATAGTTTCCACAATCCAAATAAAATCCCTAACCTTCCCCGTGGGGGGGGGGCGTCAATGCAACTGATTGGTGCTTTATAGACCAGTTGTAGTGACTATGGAGACTGACTCCTAGCAGGCACTCTGTTAGCTGCGTTTGCAGACATACATACCAGTGATTCCTAGCTTCAGTCCCCTGTCATTAGCACACTTTTTTCCTCAGTTTCTTTAAAGTTTTCTAGCTGTCACCTTACCTTGCAGGTGATAAACTTCCATGGGGAAATATTGTGGACAATCGATTGTTATTAGGCATTATGCAACAGTCAATTATAACCCCAGTTCACCAACCTAAAATGAGATAATGCACCAGTCAGTGGAATCCTTGGTCCCGCCTACCCCGGGAATGCAGACATTCCGAAAAGTATTTTGACATTACTGGACATTCGGTCCAGTAATCTTGGAAAAATCACTGGACCGAACCAGTTTTCACTGGACCGAATGTAAATCAGAAAAAAAGACAATTTGTTCACAATTTTTTAATTTCCTAAACATCAACCCGCAGTATGATCAATCATAGTCTACTCAGTAGCATAATCATTCACTTTTCTGTTGTTAGTGTCTTCGTCTAGAAAGTCACTCCAGTAATCAGAGTCACAATCATCTGTTTGAAACAATACGCTCTGGCCGATGCTGCTCGTATTTTTTATCCTTCTTCGCAGATGAATCAACTTTGGATGGATTAGAACGTTTTTGGCCAGGCTTAGCCCCTTCAAAATATCGTAATCCGCTCATTTTAACGGTCGCGAAAATGAATAATTTCTTACCGGAAGTTCGTGTTTGTTTATATGCCGTACTGAAAAGGGGAGACTACACCTTCGAAAATATTCTGTGTTTCTATCCTGATTCGCTAGTAGACGGAAATTTGTTGATGAATACATAAATAAATCATAATTACCTATAATTACCTATTATTTCAATACTAGTTATAATCGTAAATCGATTGTTCGGGCAAGAGTTTAATGTAAAATCTGTAAATAATTACCGGACAGCCGGACCGGCTGGGATGGAATTTAACCCGGACCGAACGAAATTTCACCGGTCAGGTCCGTCGGACCGGCACTTTTCGGAATGTCTGGGAATGGGCGGTGGATAGCCAGCTCCACCAGCACTGCCAGAGTTATACCCCGGGAACAAATTGAGTTGTCAGGGGCCGGGAAAATACTGGAGATTTTACCATCAGCTGTCTCCTGCAGGGCCGTGGAAAAGGGGGATGGTGGGAACCCTAAAGTAAAAAAACCCCAGGAACTGCCTATCCCCGTGGATAGGGGGCCATGGATGCAGCTGATTGTAGACAAGATTTCTGTCTCCGGTGGTTTTCTTTGTGACGCGTAGTCACTAGGTCGAGATTGTTTGACTACAGCTGATTGGTGCATAAAAGAACATGGCATATTATAACATTAAACCACAATTTCCTAGTCTTAAACTTAAAAAATACACTCTATGACAGTCACTACAGTACAGACCTAGCTGTCATTCATATGGGTCGGAAGGTTTTGGGTACGAATGCAGTTATAAAAGTAGGTCAAATGTAAAGATCAATAGTTAATCATCGAAACTAGAGTGGGCAACTAAATTAATTGTTATGTGTCCATGTTATCACTTTTGTACATGTTTTACAGTTAAATCGGGCCCGAGCTTCTTATCTTACGAGACAACCCAGCGAAATAATGCAACAACAAATTGAAAAATAAAAGCTTTGAAAAATGCCTCCCAATAAACTTTCAATAAGTTAACTGAGTCGGAAAATAACATTTGGGCAACTTTATGGCTGAAAATAGATTCATATACTCACATGCGTATTCTCTGTATCAATATACAAAGCTGTTAAAGCATCACATTCACAACGAGTCCAAATCTTTCCTCAGATTTTCACCCTCGCCTCAAAACAACATGGCGCTTTCTAGCGTTATGAACCATAATGCATAGCGTTTGTTTTTTTTCGCCATCCTCGGCACTTTCCGCCCGAAACATTCCGTATCTTTCCGGAAAAATACCATATATGGTACGTGCCCGCCAGAGACCAACAGGCCTCTGGAGGCCCGATTAAAACCTCTGCTTGGAAAAGTTTAGAAATCTCAAAGACCTAGGTCCTTGAAAATCTCATGATTGTTACCTATATAACATTAGTAATATTATTAAAATCTGATTCCAGCGGTCCGTATCATATATACCCAGTGTTGATATGCATCTGTATGCCCTATGCCTATTGCAGCTAATTAATACTTAATAGGGCTTCTGTGAGTTTCTATTGCTATTTCAAAAACTATGTTTTGGGTGTTTAAGCTTCGGGCTTTATGTATAAATAGCTCAATATGAGTCATCAAGAATTATTTTCTGATAAAGATTATATCATATCTAATACTGGAATCCTTCGTTGCAACCATCATTTAATTTAAATTGATTATCATTAAAAAAAGTCAAGTCGTTAAAATTACATATAAACCATCAATACATTACCAATTATTCAATATTAAGTTAAATTCGTGAAACCAGGTAAGGTTGATGTTAAATTCATGAAAAAAAGTTAGATTTTGCTTTTCAGTAAAACCCTTCCATGACCTCACATCGGGTTAGTCGCTTCAGAAGGAACCTCAAATACCATACATTATATTCAACACAGCATTCATACTGGCTCACACTCGTGTTGTCATGTTACCCGTTTCGAAGCGAGGAACCCCATACCATGCATACCATGAGGTTACATGGTATATACGAAGCGAGTAACCTCATACCACATGGTATCATGGTAGTACCATGTCTCGTTATGAACCGCGTAACCCCACAACATAAGACCTGCTTCAAGCGTGAAACCCCAAACGTATCGGGTGAGCACAAAGTCGATATTTTGAGAAAACAAGAACAACTATCGGAACACTTACGTTGAAACACCTTTTTGGGCTTCATTTTGATCAACATGGAACGCTCCGATTTTCAATGAACATAAGAAGCGCCATGCGTTACAAATATCAAATATGTATTCATGATGAATCTTATAAAGTCGTAACTTACGACCTTCTTGTTCTAAGCCAGCTGTATGACTGATAATATGAGGGGCTTGCTGAGAAATCCGTGTTGTCTAATGCCTTATTAGATCTCATCGTACAGGATATGTTCCAACGCTACATTCATAGGAAATTTGGTAAACCAATTATCTTGGAATGAGAAGGTCGTAAGTACAAAATCGACAATTTTAGAAAACCAGGAAGATTCGTCCAAACATTATTCTAATCTGTTTCAACTTCAGTTTGGCCTACATGACATGTTTTTTACGAAAATATGAGGGGTGTTCGAAAAGTAATGCAATTTTATGCATATTTTTGTAGTTTCGGGACTTTCGGGCGTCAAATTTGGCATGTGTTTCCAGGTAACTATTGTCTTTTATTGGGTAAAATTTGGTTTACTACCATTCATCGGTTTTCTCATAATGTAAGTTTAACATGTACCTACTAATGTACACTAAGCATAAAAGCGTTCGAAAAAAACGTATTGCAAAACTGACTGAAAATATGCCTTATATCAAACCAAGGACTTAACTTAGATAAAGTGACAAATTTATACACGAAGAACTTTATAAGATTAGTAGACGTCGTAGGATGTCTTTTAGCAAAGTTTTATGTATCTAACATGTTTCAAAGCTGACCAATAGGGGCTGGAAGACAACAACACATGTAATCAGTCGAAAACAACAACAAGTAAACAAAATGTTGATATAAGTATGATTTTGGTCTCACAGCTGCAATATTGACGATCGAACAGTTAGCTGATCGCACATGCTCGATTTTATCACGTTTTCACATCGTTAACAACATTTGTACCTCGATCATGGATACCATGCTCACTACGTGGTGTCGAAAACGTCATCTTATTTTAAATGGCAAAAAATGTTTAATTTATTCCCTAAACACTTTCAAAATATGTTTTTGCGTATCGTAACAGATGGTGAACCACAGCCCCACTATTATTATCGAAGACTATAAAATAAAATTTAAAAAAAAAGATAATAATACAATAGTGACAAAATACGTGTTGTTGTTGAATTTTCAATCATTACGAAGACTATAACAGACATACTATGTTTTTATTCCTAAAATTCTAAGAAGCCCGTATTTGTAAATTACGCTCGGCAAGTGACGAATGTGATGCATTTGTTTTTGTCAACCGACCAAGGTCCAACTATTCAAATACCCGAATCAATGAGTAAGTTTGTAATTAGTAGGTTCTACAGATAGCTTGTGCAGAAAAAATGGAAGAAAAGTTTTGTATAGCGTCGATTTTTTAATGAAACTGAGCATTATGTCCCTTTCACATGAAAATGCCTCTTTGCACAGACATTTACTAAAGGGTCATTTTTTTAGCGAAACACAGATAAATATGCTTGATTAACAACCCTAGTATATAGAATGATATAGTCCCATGCGACTAGTTTTAAGTTCTAAGACTAAGATCGCATTCTGTATAGCGAAGGTACGTTTCCAGGAAGCCTAAGTGGTCAACCATGTCGCAGTGCAAGAATATAGTACCTTTTGCAGACTCGGATTCATGACTTTCATTTTGAATTATATAATAAAATCAGTAAACATCTTGAAGCGGAGATTTCAATGAAGATTTTCTGTTAATTTCATTGACACCGGTTCAGTCAATAACAAGTTAGAGAGCAAATTTCAACAAAGAATGTCACAAAAACTTCTTATCATGCCAACCGTTTTCCCACGAGTGGTAATAGACATCATACGCTTACACATGTCACGTTTTATTTGTGTTTTAGACTTTAGTCATTTTATTTTTTCTTCCTTGAGTCGTTTCTTAAAACCTCATATTTATTCTATATGTTTACTTTAATGATAAGGGCGTGAGGGCATTGCCTAGAAAGCGGATTTAGTTTACACATGTTTTATTTATAGTATCCATTTATGTTTATTTCTATTCTTATTTTTTTATCTTACATATTTACTTTTACTTTTACTCCATACGCCAATGGCATAAACACAAAAGCACTGCCTACGATGGGGGATTTATAACTGATACGACATTTTAAAATCTGCATCACAAGGCGCTTCGTGTGAGCCTTTTTGTCATAACATTCGGAATTTGTCACGTTGACCAAACTTAAGTTGAAAAATATTGTTTTTACAAAAGCAAATAGAAATTTTTCGACAGTGTTTTATTATTTAATCCAAATAGCGTTATTGAACTTGCGACCTTCTCATTTAAAGCCAGCGAAATGTTTCAATAAACAAGAAACAAAACCCTATTTAGGCAGATGCATGTATTATTTGTTATAAAACGGATTACATAAAAGTTTTATAAGAGATGGCTTATAAAATTCCACAAAGGTCATCCCATTTTGTAATGATCATCATCTCGTTGTCATAAACGTGATTTCTGATATAATAAAGAGCAAGTGTCCGATACCAGAGTTCACACAAAGGTTAATATCTTCATATGGCCATCGTCCTATCTTGACAAATTCCATGATAAGCTATAAATATGCCCATTTTGGCATCATAGTCAGTAGAAATTGTTATTTTGACATACATACACCAGCATACACTATGAAACTTTTTACAACCTTTACCTGCTTACTTAGCATTTCAGGTCAGTTTGTTGTATGTTTCGTGTGTAGAGCCCTTCTCACCAAGACAATGAGTTCTTTTTCAGTTTCTGTCTACATACGGACTGTATGTACGCTACAGTATTTATTAATATGAGTTTTATTCATGTGGTAATCTACCTATAGCATATTCGTCACTGGTTATGTGTATAACTAATTAATGGCGCTGAGCAATGCGATAGCTAAATTGACAGTCGTACTGCATATTACAGTTCGATAATAGGTGCACCCAAACTGTTATTGCAATGTGACTTTTAACCCTGGTGTACTATAATTAATGATAATATCATTTCAGGAGCATTCGGCGATACTTTCTATAAATGTTCCTGGATTGCATCTCCACAGATAGATTGTGCAGGTTTCACACCAGAGCCTACATGTGGAACGGACTTAGTAACATACACTAACAAGTAAGCTTTTTGTGTGTTCAAAATGTCTGAGGCATTTATCATCATCGGGCGTCTTGACACTCGTCTGCATGATTTAGGTGGTAGACAACTTATACTTATGCGATATTTCTTAAACATTTCAAATAGTAAATTTTGTGGTCATTCACAGACAGTTAATATTAATATAAAACTTGAAATGAATAATTGTTCGCGGGATATGATAAGCACCAACTATCCAACGTATGTCGATATGTCATTCGATATGCAATTATCGGTATTTTATTTTTCCTCTGTGAAGTGGGGTCATCCTGCATTTTTCGGCGGGGACTTGGACTTTCAATTGTTTCTTCGGTTAGTCAATGTAGTTGTGTTATGATGTTTCTGACTTCTGTGCTCGGTTGGTTGGATTCAATGCTACCTACCCTGTCTGATTTCCTCATACTGTTTTATTTGTACACTGTGAAGGGTCTAACGATAGTCTTTAAATATTGCAGATGTGCATTCAGCAAAGCTCACTGTAATGACGGCACCCTTGATCTACTACACACTGGCGCGTGTACCAGCGCTGATATGACAACTACTGCGGCTCCCATTGTTGGAGGGAACACACCCGGTCCCCTAGTTGGAGGGAATACACCTGCTCCAGTTGTTGCAGGAGTGGATGTGGTATTTGACTTTATGTGTACATCTTTAAGCCATAAAGATTGCCCAGTGGGCGGAGATAACATATGTGGTACTGACGAACGAACCTACGATAATTTGTAAGTACAACAATGATAATATCTACTTTACACTCCACACGTATTGTTACAAATGTTTGTGGGCCTAGTATTCGCCTCTTTGCAAATTTAAAGACATTCAAGGTTTATTTAGATGTCCCCATGCAATGCTTCAAATCATTAATCAAATCATTACTTATTTCCACTGACCGTCAGTGTCAAATAACGAAGTCATAATTTACTTCAAAAACGAGCAATAGAACCAGCTTATACGTAGGTGAACTTGTTAAGACAAAACCTTCTGATAAGAGTAGTACATTAACATTTCTGTTGATCACTTAGTACCTAATGTTTTTAATTTATTCATTTCCAGATTCTATGTAAAATTTCTTCCTTGCATGAAATAAATAAGTAGCCACGATGGTTGCCTGCAAGACTGTTGTTTGTCCTTGTTTAATTATAAGCAGTTACTACAGTCTTGTAGGCAACCCTCTAAATTAAATGTAATATACTAAAGTCTGTATTGTACATACCAATGGTGTTTTAGTATTGATATCTTAATGACAATGTATATTTTCAGCTGTGAATACGAGAAGGCAAAATGTACGCACAGAGATCTTCATGCTGTAGCATGTACTGTCTAACTGTATACCAACACAGTCACTCATCAATACATTGTTAAATTATTATCATCTATTTATTTCAAATAAACTTTTGCATTGAACTTTATACTTAGTCTCGTATTTATTTCTATTATTTTTCATTAAATAGTTTATACTATTTAGATGTCAATCCTGACAGGGGCAGTGTAACTTATGTGTATCATTACTCTAAATTGTATTGTACACTTCTAGTTTTTACTATTTCTCGTAAAAAGTGTATACTACTTAGATGGCAATCCTGAAATAATATGTGCAATTTATCACTACTCCCGAACCCAAAGAGCATTTGTCAAATAGGCAGGGATAAAATCAATTGCCCACTCACTACTACTCAAGTACCAAAGGTATTCGTCTTTCGTATAATTATCATCTAAGTCCGCTTTCAACATCCACATTACTTTAAACATTGTCACCATTTCAATAAAATTTATGCTTTAACCTTTAGCATGCTGTCGTCGCATATATGCACCAAGACGACGTTACATCCAACCGCTGACGTCGCCTTGGTGGGACAAGCCGAATTACTCTCCGTTCTCGCGTGCAGTCGTCAATATTTTTACATAACCGAATGCTTTTTGGAGGACGGTTTCAGTAATCACGGTCAAAAATACGTAATTGCTATTGAGGTTAATCAAAACTAAAACACAAAATTTATTTATTGAATATTAATTATCCAACAAGCATTAACAATTAAACATTCAACTAAAAGTAAACAACATTTATAACTGTGTGCTCAGTAATTTGACTTATAAGGTGACTTCTAGTTTAGGTATGAGAAATCATAATCTATAGATTAAAGTGCTTGATACGATCCTGTCCTTTAAATTACCATAATTTAACAGTCGATATCGTATCAATAGTCATAACCCCGGCTGTATGTTTTCATGATCGGGAAGTAGCACGAAGACGCTCGAAACGTAATACAAACACCTATCTGAAATGCCGATATTGCATAATATGCTTACGGAAATTGATATATTCAAAGCAACATCTTTGTAATATATGTAATAGATACAGTACTAGTTTTTGATCAAAAGTGTCCTCTTACAACCGTTATAGGATAGTTTTGTAAGGACTAACAAGAAATTGTCCGAGGCGAAGCCGAGGATAATTTGTTGTTCGTCCTTACAAAACTATCCTATAACGGTTGTAAGAGGACACTTTTTATCAAAAAGTTGTACTTTATCTTACTTATACTCCGGCAAAAAGTAAATGATCTCCAGAGAGACAATGATTGGCACAATCAATTCTGGCACAATTCATAAGCAGAACACATATTGAATTTTAGAAAATATGACTCTATGTAACATAATAACCTTGGCCTAGCACATCTGAGGGATTAACTGTCATATAGATTGAGTAAAAATCAAGAAACTATTAATACAACATATAAAAGCTAAGATTACACAAGCAATTATTTTCCACATTCATGGATTAAGGCTTTATGCACAAAGGTATATAGCATATTATTTGTCTTCATTTTTTTTTTAAATATATGATTGTCATGGAATTCTTTATAAAATTAATGTTTATTGTCAAACAGGATCATGTTAGCCGATTCTTACATATATCTAAAACTGCTCAGTTGATGTTAAGACACTGTGTTTTATTTTATAGATATTAATAAAATGTTTGTATTATAATAGTGCCGTAATGAATTGACACATGTTCTAATTTAAACATTCATTTTAATAGGGCTACATAATTTGATGATTACTAACTACAATATCATGTTGTATTCGAGTGATTCTAAGGGACATCATGTGTGTTCATGAAGACAAGTAGAAACTTATAACTGCTTTCGATCATTGTATAATAATAATTCAGGATTCTTATCGGTTGCACAATGTATATTATTTTTTTATACATTGTTTATAGGTTTGCTGTATTCCTCCTGATAACAAATAGCGTAAAATATTTCAATTTTGATGGATTTTGCTCTCAATTTTGTGGACAGCAATATTAAAAGATTAGCCATTGCCCTATAATTGTTGGGGTGTAGATAAATTGTGATTATTTTGTTTTAGTATTTAGTTCAACCAAGACTAAAAAATATAATATAAACAATTAACGCTACATGTCTTTGTTTTATTATTTAGTTTCACAAGAGACACTAATAAAAATGTAATGCTGCAAATTTGATTAGTTTACAGTAGTACAGTCATGTTAATCCCTCGTTGTGTGTTTTTACAATGTTTAGTCTTCAGGCAATCAGCAGTGACATTTATTTAACTGTGTATGTGGTTATGCAAATCTGAAATAGTTTGAAGCTTAAATTGACCAATCATTTTCTGAGAAAATGTCTCACAAAAGTGTACATTTATAGAAATAATGTACACTTTATGAATAGAGTCAGTGGGCATGACGGAGTATAAGCATGCATACAAGTCAAGATCAAGTCAAATTATTCAGGCTATTCCAAAATGATACTAAAATAGTTTTAACAAAATCTATTCGATTGAATTAGCAATTAACCAGCATACGCCATAATGAGCACATGTGTAAATGGACGTATGATCAAAATGAAAATAGTTCACAAAAAGTTGATATTGGTTCGACAGGGCGGAATCAACATGTCCAATGCAATAATGGGATAATGTCCCCTTTCCATGACGATAGTGGTTTGAATGTGTGACGTTTGACATTTTCCAGTGGACAGGATTTGATTGTTGGTTTGCATTGCGTTTTTGTTAATAGCTAATAATACAAAACAAAGACTCAATGGTGAGCGGAAGATTTACTTTAAACCGAATAATTAACATCTAACACATTCCAAAATGTTTTGTAGTCAAAATTCTGTGTCCACATTTTGCCTTCTCGAACTCACAGCTGTAAATAAAACAAATTAATACCGTAAGTGATAAATTAAAGGTCATCTGAATAACAAAATCGGATGCTTCTAAAATAAGCACAAACCTGTGAATCGTGTCTATTTTTGTTGTACATTACACTTACAACTGTATTTACACAGTATAATATTTATTTGAGATACATGGTCTGTTCAGTACATTGTGATCAGTAAACTAAGACCATTATATGACACAGACGAGGTTAAAACAACCTAACTCCAGATTGGCAGTAAAGTGGGTCTACTTACCAAACTACAATGTAAGTGAATAAGAGAATGTGTACGATGAAGTTGGTTCATTATGCTATGTCAGACATCGATAGTGAACAAACAGACGATTCACGATTTAACTTTTGACAAACGGATAATGAAGTGCTTTACCGTGGGTGCCAAACTGATGGTGTGTAAATTATCTTGCAGTATATACTTACACGTTGTCATAGGTTACATTGTTGGTACCACAAACCATCTCTATATTATTAGGACACGCTTTGTGCATCAAGTCCAGACAGTGCAAATCAAAGAGTTTGTCGTGGTTTATGAACACTGACTCTCTGGTTGTACTTGGTACGGCTTGTGTTGTAGTTACACTACCTCTACCAGCGCTAGTTGTAGGCAGAGCTGTTGTTACCGCACAGGCGCCCGAAGCTTTGATATGAATGTTTCCGTCTTTGCATTGTGCCTTCGCGAAATAACACCTACAATACAAGACTCGTATAAACATTAACACCATTATGATTGTATTAGTATCATTATACTCTTGGCAACATTTGATATATACTGAGCGTCAAAAGTTTCGCAAAAAGAATAAAACAATTTTTTTTTTAGATTGTTAACTCGAAACAACTTTTTGCCACCACTGTTTATTGGTGTGCCCACAGTGTTCATGTTGAACCCATTTCCGATGGCGTCCGTCACGCTTGAATGATCACACCATCACAAATGGTAAAACATCTATTTAAGCGCGCAAAATAAGGGGTATTCATTTTCGACTACATTTTTTCTTCCTATTTACTTGCAACATGACTGTGATAAGAAATACACAAAAAGTTAGTCAAATTAGTAAGCATTGTACGCACAATTTGATGGCAAAATTCGATAATTCTGACATAACCGTGTATATAGGAGTCAAGAGGCTGGCGTTTCGCTAAATATAGTTTGTGTCGGATAAAATTGATATGTTTCTATCATGATAAGACAGTTGTATCATATCCAACAGACGGACCGTGTATATGACGTACCACGTGACAACAGTTCAAGGGTAGATGCCGCTGTCCTAGACAGGTAATGCTGCTATAATATTAGCACGAAACTCAACGGCATTGTTTGAGCGTAATCGTAGTACAACCGACATTAGAATTTATGAGACAAGTCCTTTTATTTTGCGTTTTTATGACCAGCGCGCTGTTTCTTAAAAGCTGACATTTCGTACAGTGTCTATTACGACTTTCACAATTGTCTGCGGTCAAAGGGAGATTATTTTATACAATAATCGATTAAAATTACCTCCCTTCCACTACAAAACGTAATGAAGCGTTTATGCTCACAAATGTCAATTTTTGCCATCAAATTAAGCTTAAATTGCAAACTAATTTGACTTACTTTTTGTGTATTTCGTATCACAGACATGTATTAAGTAAATTGGAAGTGGAAAATAAGTCGAACATGAAATGCCCTTATATTGCGCGCTTGAATAGACGTTTTACCATTTGTGATGGTCTGATCATTCAAGCGTAACGGAGGCCAATTGAAATGGGTTCAACATGAACACTATGTACACACAAATGAACAGTGTTAGTAAAAAGTTCTTTCAAGTTAACAATTTAAAAAAAAAATTTTTTTAATTCGTTTGCGAACCTTTTGACGCTCAGTATATTTCTTTGGGTTCCAAATTAATGACAGGGACCGACTTCTGGTATTGGTTATGATCATGTGTTAGGCGACATGGAAGTCAAGCTAGTTTCTTCCGATGGCTCCCGATGGCCGCCGATACTACCCTAAAGTTTCTTATTATTATCGTGAGTGAATCCACGAGGCAAAGGGACCGACATATAACGTCGGAAACATATCGTGAGTTCTCCTTATGCCTACCGGTACCCCCAGTTTATTCCCGATGTATATAGGCCAATATGAGGGGATTAAATCCAATGTCCGCCAAAATATCCCCGAAAGTTTGCATCGTAGTCGATGTTTTGGGGGAATCGATGATGCCTAGTCTGGAATACCCCTCACCCTACATCACTTCGTTACAAAAACGCTATATTGTTACAGGTAACCTGACACCGAGGTTGCCACAGAATTGTTTACTCATGATTTCATGTCGGCAATGTATCAGGCGGCATCCCCGAAGCACCAAGGGCATCGGGGAATGATCGGTGATACCTCATCACGATCCCATTGCCTGTACTCACGTGAAGTATCGATGATCATAGGGAACCATCGGGACCTGTCGAGGAAAAACTGTTTTGAGTTCTACGTCGCCGAAAAGTAATTACTTAGTAGGACTGTGGGATTTCAGCATACAATTGAATGCCGATACATGCATTGAAATATCCCGGTGTGATCGCGATGTCACAAAATGCCGTAAATCTTTCTGACGCTGCGCCAACGTATCGGGGATCTTTCCTCATGCATCGGGAAATCATCGTGTTTCCATCAGTAGTTCATCCAACCTTCATAAGATCGGGAACACATCGGGAGTTCTCTCGGTGCCTCCCGATTGCATGACTTCCCTTAAGATTACCGTAAACCCTGTTACCGACGCCTGTTGTTGCTCACTAACTTCCTTCGGGAGTACATCGCAGAGGAGAAAAATGCTCAGTGATACCTAGAATTAAGACAGTAAATAGCGTCCCACTTATTGAACGAAAACAGAGGGGTAACAATTATGAACTTCCAGAGAGGGCCCAATACGATGACCACCAATGAAGTCAGTTGCACTGTTTTTAAACTAAATGAAGACTACCTGTTGCCATATGTCTTTGTGTCAGTTCCACAAACCTTCTGAGTCGTGTATGAAGTACAGTCTAGAGAGTTTACCCATTGACAGTTTAAAAACGGTTTATTGGTAACTGAAAAATAAAATAAGTACATGATGTATACGAATGTTACGTTACATTATTTGTAATTATTTATTTACTACATGAATAAATTTGTATATAACCTCACAACCGTTTGTAAGCCATATAATAATACGGCGAACGAGACAAGTCACCCTTGAATGTTCAACTGTAACTCGTGCAGTAAATACGGCCTTATGTGATTGGTATTGTGAACCTATAAAGTACTAAAACAAAACGAAAACACAAGCATAATTATTAATTTTAATTGTCAAACGAGCATTCTTAAGTAAGAATTCAACATATCATTGACAATGTGTTAATGGATGCACAACAATTTATGAACTAATAAGGACATTTCTAGCTTCATCCTGAAAAATAAAACAATTTACCAAATTGATACTCAAGTATTTCAAAGGTTATTCCAAGTTGAATATTATCCAACAAATATCAAAATGAGAAAAGGTAGTATTGAACGTCACCGAGTGGACCATTATAATGGATAGCGCTTTCGAGAAGATTGCAGGCTGTGTGATTTCCAAAATTTAAAAAAGGTGAGGGCGTGTATTTCATTTTATATCTCCCAATGAACAGCATTCGCCTGATTTGTGTGACAGGAAGATACCTGTTTTATAAACAAACGTACTATAAAATGCATATATGACTCTAAAACATATTAAGACTTATGCATTAAACATGGCATATAATATTTTACCGGGCATGAAAAGAAGAATATAACTTACCATAAAGCCTTGATTTTACAATATCATATTGCTGCAAGTTTGGAATACGTAACACTCTTTGAAGAAATTGCAAATAATATAATGAAATTATACTTACTATTTTCGATTTATTTAAATCATGACTATTAAGCATTAATACAAGTCATTGGCAACAGTATTAACAACTGTGGCCGAACACTGAATTGAGATACAATAAAAAAAACGAAGGTTTAACTAGTTGATACAATGGACCAAAGTTCTTGACGTGTAATTCCATATGCGTACATCTGGCTTTGTCGTATTCACAACTGAAATAAACAATGAAAATACATTTGTTATAAACATGCTGACAAATACTAGTTTAACACAATTATTAACACACGAGTATGTGGATGATCCGTGTATCTAAACTTATATATATACATATATGTTTTAATGTCAAACACCTCTCGATAACGTATACATTAGACGAGATAAAAATTATAAGAGGCATTGGCAATAATCTTATCTAGATAAGTAGGGTTATGGGATCAAGTTTTGTGTGCTTACAATGTGCTAACACACCTGACAATCTCCGATAGATGGCACCTAATAGCACATAATAGAGTGTGCTTTAATCTATGAAAATATGCTGTCACGTAGCGGTTAAAAGTGCCATGAATTAGAGAAAAATACGTGGAATTGATTTTATATCGGGTTTCAAATTAATTACATCAAATATTGAGGTTGCAAACGATAAATTATGTTGACACCCCCTGTCTAGACATTTTGGGGCACGGACCCAGGCTCCTACAAATACAGGTTGTGATGTGGTTACACGAAATCTGCCCACCGCTGGTTGATGTAAGCGTAGCTGTTGTTCGGGCAAGCGCGCCCATGACTTTGATATGAATGCTTCTGTTTTTACATTGTACATTTGCCAAGTTAGACCTACAATACATTTTTTTCTCATATAGACATTAACGTCTTTATTATTTGTGTTATAGTTATTATTTTATAATAAATCCCGCATTTGCTGACGATATTTCGCTAGAATGCCAAACCCACTACACCTACAAAAAACAGGTCGATCATATCAATACTGTAACCACTAGAATAGCTATTAACGGACATAAAAGTAGCGTTACAGTCTTCACCAAGAAACGTTCCTAACCAAGAGTGGGTAATTTGAATGGCAGTTCATCTATCAGACAAATAATTTCGTCCATCTTAGTATTAAGCGCTCGTAAGGTGTACATGTCTGTGTCGTCAACCCACGTATATCTGCAAGTCATTATACTAAAATCACCGAATTCCACCGATACACCGATAGCCCTGTATGGTTTAGAATTATGGAAAATCTACTTACGTCAGACTTTACTGCAATATCTCGATTTCAACATTCTGCTGTTAAGCGCATTCAAGGGTTACCAATAGCTACCGATCTAATATTGCAGAATCTATGCTAGGTCTGAACCGACTGCCTTCCAAGATAGAATCTCTCAAACTTATGTTTTTACTCAATCGTATGACCATTCCATCGGGCTCTGTGACAAGAGATATTTTTATTCGAAAACTATTTCTTAGTGATAAATAAAAAGTCACTCTTGGATTCATCCCTGGCATTATTTTTTTAACATTCGGACTATATATGGCTTACAATCAATTATTAATAATTCCATAACCACTCCGCAATCCACTGTCTAAGCGAAAGTGGAAATATACTGTAACATCTGCAATAAAACTGAATCAAACTCTCTTATGGAACAAAAGAATGTCCAAGGACACTGCTTTTTCTTTCTTTTGGATTCTTCATCCACGAATAACTCCATCGATAATACACTCAGGGATAAAAGAAACGCAAAACATACATAATGGTATTTTTTAAAGTTATTGTTTTTTTCAAATTCACTGAAAGTTTACAAAATTATTGATAAAACATTAATGAGCAATACTACAAAATTTAATTAATTTCTGTTATTGGATAATATTTTTACATAGGTTTGAATGTAACTGTCCAACAATGCAAAAGTCACATTTTTGTCACATTCATTATCTGGTGTTAGCACCAGGAACACAAATGCACTTTAAACATCCACGATATAATATTTTTCATGTATAGTTTGTGGGATCAAGTTTCATTCACGAATAAAGGCTTCACACGTGCTGTAAAGCCAAGAAAAACATAGACGATGTTTCAAATAATTGTCAATATAAATTGATTGCTTATTATCTACCAATTACGAACTCCTAAACTGTACATGCATGTTAATAGTTTCGGTAGTTGGAAAAATGCACTAGGAAATACTTACATATGTTAATGAAAGACTAACTTAGTCAGTATTAATGATACTGCTGTTAAAAGATTTAAGAGGTGTAACGTTGATTGACTAAATATAATCGACTTTGAAGTATATCGTTATCATCTTTAATGTAAATTGATATAAAATGAATCAAAATGAACGTGCGATATTTTAAAAAAATAAATATTTTTTTCAAACAAATTGTCATTTTGTCTACCTGTGGGCTCCTATGTATCCTAAGTTTAATTCTGGCTGGCCGGAAGCAGTTCCTGCGATATAGCATGAGTATGGTCCCGTCTTGTCGTTGAGTGGTTATCCGTGGTTTCCATGTGTGTTTGCGGTCCTTAACAATTCCAGAGGCCTGTTATTGTTCATGTAGTCTTGCAATCATTGAATGGTGGTAAAAGAATTGTCCGACAACATCAGAAGGACTCGAACCCGTTTGGAGCAGTCCGACTGCTTCGGGCCGTGGGTGTTCAGACAAACATGTCATGTTTAAACTTATTTTATATGTTTTTATTTGATGAGTTTTCATAAGTATTATGTATACACTGTCATTCGACAATAGAAATGTTACGCTTTGCGATTTCGCACTTACTTCATGTGCGAAAAATGGGTTTTACCCTAAACTGGTAAAAACCCGTTAAAAACACATTTAATTATGTACAAAGGTGCTGATATGTCAAGGTTGTAACCCTTGTATCATTTACATTAAACGAAAACAATCTATCGCACTTATTTAGAAAATTATGACCCCCCGAAAAAGTTTTGCATTTCTTTTGTCCCTGAGTGTATAATTATTATGCTATTGTCTAATACGGTATCTACCAGTTTCACTGCATTTTAACTAATTGAAGAATATGTGGTGTCCTTAGGTCGTGTTGTCAGTACCACACACCTTCTGAAAAGAGTCTTTAATACAGTCCATATTGTTTAGAGTGACTTTCATGTTGTAATCTAGCCGGTATGAATATATCCGAATGGTGATCAACGTATTCGATGACTTCTCTTCTAATATAACTAGAGTAATGAAGTTACAAGCTGGTGCAGATCAATCAATTATCTCGCGATTTTTCTTATTTTCTTTATTTTAACGTCGCTATTTACTGGATGGCGTCATTTTTTGTAACCAAGGTGAAGCACGCACCGTCGAACATCTCGGGTGTAACGTTATCTCAGTGCAACGGCGTGCTATGTAAATTGAGGCGAAACTTGTTAAACCCATGCGATATCACCAAGATGACTTGACTAAATTGTACACTGATCCTTTACGCTCCAAATAGGTCATTTTAATAATTATGAGTCCATTGTATATGTGATTGTAGGGTTTCTGTCCAAGGGACGAGTCAATAAAATATGGATAAACAGCAAAAGTAACACCTCGGCAGGGACACTTTCCGTTAATTTCTGCGATAAAGGACGCGCTGAAACAAATGTAACTGGTGAAAACGAAGACAAGTATAGGCTACAAAACTTTAAATCGTTGACTCTAGATAAAATGGATTATTTCGATATTTCGCCCTAAACTTGTTACGTCGTGCTTCATTCTTTATCGGAATAATCGAATCTTGAAAAGTCAACTACCCTTTTCCGAGTTTAGATTCCAATAACGCATTCCTCACATTCCAGAGTTGGGTATTAATGACATATTTCAGTATTTAAAAAAAAGATCTTATACATGGGACCCGATATCAGCCCAGAAAGGATCTGTATACTGCTCTAACGGTGACGCCTGGAATGACGTCGCGTGACTCTAACGTCACATCCACCTTGTATGAATAAAAAACAAGTTTTATTAGTGCATTCGGTCGGAAATATCTTACTATGAATGGTTTTAATTGGCTTTAAGCCGTGCTGCCAGTTTGAAATTGCTATATGAAAAGTCCTCCAATATCTTGATCACCCTTCGTATATATACGCTCGTATATCAACAGAGCCACTCATCATTCACTTGTTAAATTATTATCATTAATTCATTTGAAATACTATTTTACATTGAATTTTACACTACTACTTTTTAATATTTCTCGTAAAAATGTGTATACTACTTAGATGGCAATCCTGAAAGAATCTGTGCAACTTATCACTCCTCCCGAACCCAAAGATCATTTGTTAAATAGTCAGGAATAAAATCAATCGCGCACGCACTACTGAGTAATAACGATAAAACTTATTCTCGACATCTCATTCCTAATGGTATCCATCGCACTGGCATTTGGGATACGAAATGGTAACACAAGTACCAAAGGTATTCATCTTTTGTATACTAGTATTTATCGTCTAAATCCGCTTTCAACATTGTCACCAATTCAATAAATGTTTTAACCTTTTGAATACTGCCGTTGCATATATACACCAAGACGAGGCGACATACTCTCCGTTCTCGGATAAGTATCTATAGATTAAAGTGCTTGATACAATCCTGATCTTTGAATTAGCATTATTTAACAGCCGATATCGTACGAACATTTATATCCCCGACTGTATGTTTTAATGGTCGGGGAGTAGAACGAAGACGCTTATATATCTTTATAAGTGTTCATAGTTACATAATACCTACAAAACGATTTGACACTTAATCGACAGCAAACCCTCTCCATTACAGTGTGATATCTTTACAACAGTTTCTCTTCCTCCTATTTACTTCGTCTCCTTTGATTAACACATGTTGTTATAAAGTTATTGAATAAATATTGATTAAACTAAAGGTCAAGATCAGGTCAAATTATTCAGGCTATTCCAAAATAAGTACATGTGTTATTGGACGTATGACCAAAAGTTGATAGTGGTTAGTCAGTCGGGCATCAACATGTGCAATGCGATAAGGGGACAATTACATTACTTTTCCCTTTCCTTGACGATAGTGGTTTGAATGCGTGACTTTTGGACATCTTCCAGTGGACAGGATTTTACTGTTCGATTGTATTGAGTTTTTGTTAATATGCAAATAATACAAAACAAAGACTCAATGTTGAGCGGAAGATTTACTTTAAACCAAATATTTAACATCTAACACCTTCCAACATGTTTTATAGTCAAAGGTCTGTATACACATTTTGCCTTCTCGTACTTGCACCTGAAAATGCAACACACAAATACCGTTACTTATAAAGTAAAGGTCATCTGTATTATAAAACCTGGGGCATCACCCACCAACGTTGTAAGTCTAAAACATAGGCTTAGACTTTAAATCATCAAATGTACTATTCGCTCTCATGTTGTTATAAATGTATTGATTTTAATATAAATTGGTATTATACATGTTTAGTGGGTAACAACTAATAGTCCGATAAAATTTCCCATGATTAAATCTAATTTCAAAGAAATGCCAATGCTTATGAAAAATGACAATTTTAAGTCAAAGTTTGAGTTTTAGACTTACAACGTTGGTGAAGTTGGCCCCTGGTGCTTCTAAATTAACCACAACAGTGGATAGTGTCAATTTTTGAATATTACACAGTAATAATATTTACTCGAGATGCATGGTCTGTTTAGTGCATTGTGGTCAGCAATACTAAGACCATTATATGATTCAGACGAAGTTGAAACATCCCAACAGTCACTATAGTTGATCTACTGACTAAGCTAATTGAATAAGAAAAAGTGTGAATTTGGTGCGTTATGCTATGTCAGACGTCGATGATGAGCATACTGTTATATCCAGTCGATTCAAGATTTAACCTTTGGCAAAAGGATAATGAAGTGTTTTATCGTGTGAGCCAAACTGATTGAGTGTAAATTATCTGACCATATATACTTACACGTTGTCATAGGTTACATTGTCGGTACCACAAACCATCTCTATACCAGTTGGACACGCTATGTGCATCAACTCCAGACAGAAGAAATCTGAGAGTTGGTTGTGGTTTGTGAACACTGATTCTTTAGTTGTACTTGGTACGGCTTGTGTTGTAGTTAGACTGCCGCTACCAGAGCTAGTTGTAGGCATAGCTGTTGTTCCCGCGCAGGTACCCCAGGCTATGAGATGAATGCTTCCGTCCTGACATTGTGCATTCGCCAGGTAACAACTACAATGCAAGACTCGTATAAACATGAACAGCATTATGATTTATTCTTTACATTTGTATTATTAACATTATACTATTGGCATCATTTGGGTCACAATTAATGATTGGGACATATTACTATTATTGGTAATGATTAGGTGTTAGGTGATGTGGAAGGCAAAATAGTTTCTCCCGATGGCTACAGGCGACCGCCGGTACTTCCCCAAATCTTCTATTTAATATCTGGATTACATTCAGGAGGCAAGGGACCGACATATTACGACGATGCCTATCGGTACCCCAAGCTTACGGTATTCCCCATGTATAATATGCAGGGATTAAATCCAGTGACCGCAAAAAAACCCGAATGTTTGCGAAACATAGCTGATTTATTGGGGGAATCGATGATGACTAGTCTGGATAACCAAACCCGCTAGATCACTACGTTACTAAAACTCTATAGTATGACAGGTAACCTGACAACGGGTATGCCACATAATTATTTACTCACGATTAAATGTCGGGAATATATCGGGCGACATCCTCGAAGCATCAAGAGCATCGCCGAAGAGAAAAATGATCAGTGAGACCTAGACTTAAGACGGTAAATAGCGTCTCTCTATATTGGACGAAAACGGGGAAAATATACTGATGGATTTCCAAACAGGTAATTTATTTGATCATATTTCTTTAAAAAAGTATGTAATTAACCAATGATTTCAGTTCCACTGTATTTAATCGAAATGAAGATTACCTGTTGGCATACGTCTTGTTGTCAGTACCACACACCTTCTGAGTCGTGTATGCAGTACAGTCTAGAGTGTGTACCCATTGACAGTTTAAAGTATTTGTATCGGTAACTGAAATTAAAATAGGCACATGTAATAAAAAAATGTTACGTTAAACTATTTGTAATAATTTATTTGGCATAGATCTACAAAAAAGTATGTTGTTTGTATTCTATCTCTAAAGAGGTCATTCCAAAGAGGTCATGATATATAATGTATCCAACCTTCCACCCGTTTGTAAGCCATATAATAAAACGGCGAACGAGACAGGTCACCCTCGAATTTTCAACTATAAATCTTTCAGTAACCATATGGTATTTTGTGATTAATACAACAGAAGAAATATGAGAGTTGGTTGTGGTTTGTAAATACAATGTACTGATTCAATAGTTGTACCTGGTACAGCTTGTGTTGTAGACATAGCTGTTGTTCCCGCACAGGGACCCAAGGCTCTGAGATGAAAGCTGTTGTCCTGTTGGCATTGTGCTTTCGCCAAGTAACAACTGCAATACAAGACTTGTATATACATTAACATCATTATTAATGTTATTACTGTTATTATTGCCATTGAGCTCTTGGCAACATTTGCAATGATATATCTTTTGGTTCAAAATTAATGTTGTAAAACAGTAAATGAAAAACAGCGCCCCTGTACATTTGTATATTCACCCTTGTTACCCTGATAATCCCGAATGGTACGGATAAGCCTGAACGAACCAAACATGGCGGACATGAAAAAAGTGTTTAGTACATTGTTTTTGCAATATTTTCTATATAAACAACCCCGATTGTTTATTGTCATATAACAGATTTAATGTATAACATAACTATACCCATTTCACTAAACAATTCGTATCGAGGTAATCAATTTAACTATGAAATGCCTTATAGAATATGTACATTTTGTGTTTGTGAATGGTTTTTGCGTTTTAAAGCGTTGCCAAACTCGTTATATGGGCTTTATGCGTTGAAAACAATTTCAGAAGCATCGGCTATTGTATAAACTTCGCTTTTGACATAAAGACAAGTTTTTATTTTGGACCAATTAACGCTCAAAAACAATAATGTGAACATGCTCAGTATTTTATGGATAATAATCTGAATAGGACCGGAAAATATATGGATAATCTCCGAAATGGTATTGGATAATTACCTGAATTGTCAACTGAAATCTTGCTAATGTGGTATTCAATGCACCAAATGAGTAAACACAGACGAAGTCAGCTCATGCATTTTTGGCAACAAGTTTATAAGCATACCCAATGTAAAGCAAAAACACCCATTCAATGTCACATGTTCCTGAATATAACTCATTAAAACTGAAAATTATGTTTTAAAGTAACAAATTATCAAAATACAGAATAAAATGAAATGTTGATCAGTCAGAAAATGTTTTAGTTAATATGTTTGAATATTTTCTCTTTTTTTCAAATTTACAACAAATATGAACAGGTAATCTAAATGTAAAAAATACAAAGGGAATAGGGGTATGCTATTATTATATGTTTTTCATCATTGAATATGCTTTCAACCATTTTAATAGATAATTTCACTAGTCACATATTGCTACCATAGTGAATCAACATTTTAAATTTGTGTATTAACTGTCTTGTCTTTGTTATTACTACACTATGTGTAAAGAAAAAAAACAATAATTAGTTACAATTTCATTTGAATTTAATTTCAAACATGTGTGTCGTCTGTGTTGACATTTGATTCCTCTCATTGATACACACGACTTAGCTGATACGTGGCAGACATATATCAATAAAGTATGTATATTTTATTTAATGCTGTATCACTCACTGAAGAAAAAGAAGAATACGCAAATAAATATATGATTATATAAACCTTCATGTGCATTAATAACGACGAATTTGAGACAACTTCGCGTCTGTTCAACTACTTTATTCTACATATAACTATATATAACACATGTATTGAGTTCTTTGCGATTATTTTATTGTAATTATGCAATAAGATTAAGAAAAATGTCTAAAATGTTCATTGCGTCATCAGATGTTGAATTGACATTTTCATCAGTTGGCTTTTCATCTTTCACTGGAGAGTTCAATGGAGTCAACTGCCTTTCACAAATAAAAAGTGCCCCATCCCTTACTTTAATTGTTTTATGTTGTAGTTCCAGAGTTCTAGAGATGATGCCTGGAAGCACTTTCGTCATGTAGCCTAATTTTCCTGTTACTTCGTCCAGAACTAGTTCACAATATTTAATGCACAACTCTCTATGACTATTAATAGCATGGCTCACTACGTCGGACAAAGAGCTCCATCCCATCTCACATCTTAAGCACTTGAAGCTGTACACCATCAGAGCTGATATATAAAAACAAATATTATTAAATATGTTATTATGGAAAATGAAAGATAAATATGAGACGAAGTGATTATCACATTTTGTGTACAAGTACCATTATAGTATAGACATGTCAGTTGTCATTACCAATAAATCATAGCACAGTATGCAATTGTGCTTGTAAAGACTTGTAGTGTTTACAATTACGACACGTATGCGAGTGTGTGCATTTTATGTGAGTATGCAAATGATAAGCTGTGTTTGTGAAACCAGTATACAAGTTATTAACCTGTACTACTCGCCATGTTTTTCAACCACACATCAATAGTGCTTGTTGCACACTGAAAAACCAATGCAGTCAATTATCCCCTTGGAAATAGAACCATTTCAGTGATTTATCCACTTTAAAATAGAACCAATTCAGTGATTTATCCATGACCATTATGTAAATTATCCAATTTTCATACCTGTGTCACTACAAATAGTTCTTAAGTAAAAACCACAAGTGTAAACAACTTTCTATGAATTAAGTCAGATAGTGAAAAGGTACAGCCTTATAAACGTTTAATTACAGCCAAAAAAAGGTAACTTGAAATATGTGTAATTCGCTTTCCAAAAAATAAAGCATTGATTCTTGTAACTGTTTAACATATTGTGCTTCATATTTACAATAATACAGTAAAATAGTTGCACTTTCATGAAAACAACTTACCAGTTTATCTTCATGTAGCACCAGAACATTGACAAATCAGTTTAAATCGGTACAAATGGTGAAAATGTGCGAAAATTAGTTAACATGCTTCCTCCATGTTTGGTTCGTTCAGGCTTATCCGTACCATTCGGAATTATCTGGGTAACAAGGGTGATATTGGACGAAAACAAAAATTAGACATATCGACTTCCAAAGTTAGGAAGTAAGTAAAGTTTACTTTAAAATATCATAGGCCAATCATGAAAAGAGGTGTTACTCGGTCAGTAAGTATACTTACTTTAACATATATACAAGTAGTGAATTTCTGTGGAAAGGAAAGTAACTCATTATAAATCAAAGAGGTAACTCATTCGATTTGTATTCTTTAAATAAGTATGTGATTAACTTGAAGTGAATAAAAGTAAGAGCTTAATATGGTGGCTACCAATTATTCCAGTTCCACTGTATTTAAACTAAAAGAAGATTACCTGTTGTCATAGGTCTTGTTGTCTGTTCCACAAACCTTTTGAGGCGTGTAACTAGTACAGTCTAAAGAGTTTACCCATGGACAGTTTAAAGTATTTGTATTGGTAACTGAAATTAAAACAGGTACATGATATATACAAATATTACGTTAAATTATTTGTAATTATTTATTTACTACATGTATTGCATTGTATTCAACGTTCCAACCGTTTGTAAGCCATATAATAATACGGCGAACGTGACAAGTCACCCTCGAATTTTCAATTGACCTCGTCTAGTAATCACAACCTTATGTGATTGATATGGTGTATGTATAAAGTACTAAAACAAAACGAAAACACAAGCATAATTATTGAATTTTAATTGTCCATCAAGCATTTTCACGTACGAAGTGAACATAACAACAACGATTTTAAATGGATTCATAACAATGTATGACCTAATAAGGACATACTAGCTTCGATCCTGAAAAATAAAACAATTTACCACATTGATACTCAAGTATTTCAACGGTTATTCCAAGAGGCAATTTGTGAAATGAATAGAAGCTCTCAAATACCAAAATGAGGAAATATTACTGCATCTACATAGAAGTAAACTATTACGGGTATGAAAATGGAAGATCACTTACCTTAAAGCCTTGTTTTTACCATTAAACCGTCTTGGTGCGAGTTTGGAATTCGTAAAACTATTGATAGAAACGGCAAGAAATATAATGAAATGATACTTACAATTGTAGAATTATTTTATTCATGACAATTAAGCATTAGTATAAGTCATTGGCAACAGTATCAACAATTGTGTCCGAACACTGACATGAGATACAATCAACAACGATGGTTTTACTAGTTGGTACATGGACCAAAGTTCTTGACGTGTAATTCCCTATGCGTACATCTGGCTTTGTCGTATTCACAACTGCAATATACAATGAAAGTACTTTTGTTATAAGCATGCCGACAAATAATATTTTAACACAAAATTAACACGCAAGCATATATAAACGTAGCCATGAGACTAGATAAAACTTTTAATAGGCATATAGACTTAGAGATCTAGATAAGTAGGGTCATGGGGTCGGCTATGACATCATAGAAAGGTTGTGTTGAGTATGTGTAATCCCTTTTAAGATTTTCGTGTATAGCTTTTTCTGTGCATATATACTCACTGTTATCAGAAATGCGTCTATATTGTACCACAGGCCTAAGAAATTATATCACAAAAAACGGAGTTTAAAAAACCTAAATATTCGCTCATTCATTAGATAATTATAATAACAGGTTTGAAACGTCTCAATCCGTCCCTACGCGAATATACCATTTAACGCATAAACAGGCAAAAACATGGATTTGGTCGGATCTAATTGTGTCTCTACCACACAAAACAATACAAATATATATTATCTTTAAACGTGTTAAAGTTATAATACCATGTACTGTCGGTGATGCAGCGTTTCCGGATTGGAAGCCAATGTCACGTTGTTTATATATTGACAATGGAACCCAATCCGAAATGTTGCAAACAAGTCAAACATATACTATTGGTAAAAGCTTTTATAGTTTTTTTACACAGTACTAATGGATAGTTCCACTGCGTCAATGGATTTGTATCCTAACTGGACTGTAGGAATCTGCCATTGGGACTAAACGATCTAAACTGTTTTACAAACGTCTCAACATAGCAACGATCGCCGTTGTAATATATTTACAAGTTAGAAATAAACTAAAATAGTTGTTGATTGTAATACATTGTACATACCAAGTGCATTTCTCTAAAAAGGATTATCAGTAAATTTAAAATTGTTTCAATAATTGACACTATATATCGCTGGCTTAGAGCGTGAAGGTCGTTAACGTGTACAAACTACAAAATCGATATTTTAAACAAGAAAAAACTTTCTAACATTAACTCTTTACTTATGGAAAAACAAGTTTTTTAAACCTCAGTTTGGTCATGATGAATGGTTCCGACTTTTATGAAAATAGGCCCATAAGAAGCGCCTTATGATGCAGCGTTCAAATATGTATCAGTCTTATCAGGTCTACTTACGACCTTCTCATATAAAGCCAGTGATATATAATGGTATTGAATTGCGAAGACATTGATTAAAACGTGTGTAACATACAAGTTGCTGTATGTTCTGTTGTCTGTACCACACACTTCACTCTGCAAGTCCGTCGCACAGTCTTTGTGGCTCAGAGATGTACAGAAGAAATTCAAAATGACTTCTTCTCCGCTTATTCCGCCAAAGGGAGATGGAGTTGTAGGGATATCTGCTGGTAGACATTCCCCATCATGAAGCAGATGTGTTCCAGGTTGTCTGCAATGTTCCTTTGAAAAGTAACACCTGAAATTAATTGATTTACTAGTCAGCTTTTCTGTAGGAATAAGATGGAATATTAGTTTCTTCGTCCGGGAATGGAACCCGGATGGTAAGACTAGACGGCCATCGCGTTAACCACTGAGCTGCAGAGGCTCAACAATGAGATTTTTTATCTAACTGACAAAAATGGTGGCCATGCAAACTAATTTCAAAACTTGTTTGTTTGCTTTATAAAATGTATAATGATGCTTGTAAATACAAAACATGTTCACACATTGTTAATGAAAGTTTTGACATAATTATGATAGTGTTTACTACAACTATTTGGTGTGCATATTTCCAGATAATATTTGCAAATCAAATTGTTATATAACAAAGGTTATGAAATTAGATGTTCTCTTTGTAACTATAAATGGCATTATACGAGTATGTGTGTGTGTATGTATGTGCAATATCGTGTGTGCCTACATGTATCATATTAAGCACGCATGCCGTTTATACTGTTTAACTGTATTCATGGCAGCCATTTCATTTGTCAATTAGAATAACCTTCAAGTTATTATTAATGTAGGGTTAACGCATGCTTTTTCGTGCTATTACATCTGCAGAGTACCGAGAGACGGTTGGTGCCCAAGCCCATCAGGTGTGCGCGAGAATCTTTACAATCAGTACCTTTCTTTTCCCGTTTAAGTATGAGCAAAATCACAGTGTTTATGCTATAATACTAGATAATGAGCCAAATGATGCGTGGACAATAATTATTATTGCGAACTATGTTAAAGCGCGACTGTATAATCACAGGTAACAGTATCGTTGTATATAATACCTAAATGTTGAGCTTTTTTTCCAATTTCAATTTTTTTTTCAACGATACTGTTACCTGTGTGCATAATATTATTTGAAATCAGTGATGAAGTATACCTGTTGGCATAGGTAACGCCGTCAGAACCACATTCCTTGAAGTCCTCGTATGTAGTACAGTTCCGTGAGTTTACCCAGTTACAGTTTAAAAACTGACAATTGGCAACTGAAAGTAACCAATCATGTTCATACAATGCAACATTCAATATGTGTTCTTATCCAACCATTATCGTTATATATCGACGGTGCCAAACCAAAACCCCGTAACTCAATTTTGGCGCGAAAACTTTTTTTGCAGCATCCGCATCTGCTAGACGTCCTGTGCATTTCTGTCTTGTCGCCATCTAAGTAACGCGATTGGTTATCTAAATGGCGACAAGACAGAAATACGCGGGAAGTCTAGCAGATGCGGATGCTGCAAACAAAGTTTTCGCGCCAAAATTGAGTAATGGGGTTTTGGTTTGGCACCGTCGATATCAGCTATGATATTGTATTATATCAGCTGTGTGTTTAAAATAACAAGAAAAAGGACCTCAAGATAACAGCTTCCTTTATCCATGTGACCGGGGTGATAGTTAAGACGGGAACAACAAAAATTGTCAAAAAAATGTTAAAAGTTAAAAACCGAAATTTCATTCAGAAAAATCAAACACACCATAAAAAGGCACCGTTAAACGATACATGAAAAGAATGTTCAACGCGTACGGGTTTAACACAATATTTATTGCAAAAATGTACCTACTCAGCATCTTCCGTAGCTCACTGGCATAAGCGGGCGATCCGGGTGTATCCACATAAGAGCTCACATAAAGCTGTCTTGCAAATGAAGGTAGTGCTCTGTATTTTAATATTCGGATGAAACTTACCTGCAAAGATTTCTACAAAAGCGACCGTAGATAAAATCCAAAGCATTGTTACACGGTGACGTTAAATGTCATAAAGGCCAGGGATGTCGTTATAAAACTGGTATATTAGTACGACTGATAAGGAAACAAGGACACCGTGACTTTATGTAATACTTGATGTCTATATTTGTTGCAACAAGAAACCTTAAATACATTAGCTTAAAGTATGTGACACACTTGAAGCAATAAGGTGAGAGTTCGAATTTGGTCAATCCATAAACGTGTACGAGCGCACATAAACATGGATTAAGTCAGCGATTTTCTTGCTGCCGTTCGTACTAGTCCATTCGTTTGGTATGTTCAGGCCATCGGATGCCGATCATTGTGTTGTTTCAACCTCTTTGAGCGCCTTATTCACCAACGCTGCAAGTCTAAAACTCAGACTTAGACTTAAAATTGACAATATTTGTATTTTCTGCAATTACTTTGCAATTATATTTTACCATGAGAAATTTTATCTCATTATTTGGTGTTATCCTCTGAACATTTATACCAATTTATATCAAAATCGGTACATTAATAACAACATAAGAGCGAATAGAACATTTGACAATGTTAAGTCTTAGTTTGAATTTTAGACTTACAACGTTGGTGAATAAGGCCCCAGGTTTCAGTACTACACCTATTGCATCTCAGTAAACCCATTTCAGTGAAGTTATTATGTGCAGTTACTCCTTCAATAATATATGGAATTTTAGGACACTGTGCGTACAAGTTATTTTCAAGCATGATTATAAGTTTGGTAATACGTGGGGTGATCAAAACGTAATGAGACAAATGCTCTCATTTTTAAAGTTTACTTAATTGCCGATGTTTACGGATAACACAAAATGTTCTGAAAAAAGCTGTTCTTTATTAATGCATCGTCAGGGTTAACGTGTCGCGCTATGTCGCCATATGGTATGGAAAACATTCGACTTATATCTTATTAAATATTACTCGAATATTTATCAAATTAACTGGACAGGACGCTTAAACATTGAAGAAATAAAGATTTAAAACGTGTTTGATGTATGTGTGTTCGTTTTTAATATATGACTTGAAAACTAACAGTAGCTACTTGAAAACTACGCAATATTTCGGCAAAAAAGCACATCTCGAAAATATCCAGTTCTTCCACAAACTAGGATTAAGGTCAAGACAAACATTTAAAATGAGAAAAGTGCATCGGAAGAGAAGTCTGCAAGACGTATACGTATGTATCGTTACTGGAAAGGGGTTTGTGACGGGAAAGAAAGTCTATTATATCAAGTCAAGATCAGGAAAGCATCAGATTTTTTATTGTTACATGTTTGGTGGACCACGTACACGAAAGTCGTATTTAGGATGAAATTGATCGAATAATTATTCAACATTTCATTGATATTTTATAACGACTGAATTACATTAGTCAAATGAACAATTGTTCTCAATCAATACTAAATTATTAGTAAATATGTCCAGTAGTTTTTTAGACACAAGCAGTTTTTCGGAGCAATGAGACGTTCGAATAGTTAACAATTTACGTATGTGACGTCATTGACGTCGTAAATATGCGGCGAGTCGCTGTAAAGGTTTCAAAATAATTGATAGCTCTGCCAGTAATGAATGAAAATTTATGAAACTCAGCAGACGGAGAGAGGATACATTTATTATTTGAAATAAAAACTTATTTCATCGATATCACGAATAGTTATTATCTTAGAACGTTTGTCTCATTACTTTTTGATCACCCCACGTAGCATGCTGATTTTATTCGTAGTGTTGTCATTAAATATTCACTTTAAAGGTTCATTGATTAGCTCACCTGTCATATCTTTTGTGATCACTCAGTGTCCTTCCACTGTCGTCCGCCTGTCCACAATTTCTTTACATGACCCTTTCTCCTTAACCACTTGGCCAAATTTGCTAAATCTCTGCAGGAATGTTCCTTGGGTGGACTTCTACCAAAGTTGTTCAAATTGTCAAAATTGGCCCCACCAGGTTGTCACCAGTTTTACATAGTCTTATATAGGGAAGACATATAAACATCGTCTTGTCTAAAACTATGACACCTAGAGCTTTGATATTTGGTATGTAGCATCATCTAGTGGTATTTAACAAATATTGTTCAAAGGGTTCCGGTCTGTTGATAAATAAGGCCACGAGGCCCAAAAGGGGGGTTTTAAAATGCAAACTTCAAATAAATTATTGCCACAAAACCACAAGTCCAAGGGTTTATATTTGGTAAACAGCATCAACGAGTCATTTACGACCAAGATTGTTCATATTATGCCCATGTGGTCAAAATTGGCTCCGCCAGGGGTTATCAGTTTTATATAGACTTTTATGGGGAGAAAATTCAAACATCTTCTTGTCTAAAACTGCAATGCCTAGAGCTTTAGTATTTGGTATGTAGCATCATCTAGTTGTCATTTACAAAGATTTTTCTCCGGTCTGTTGATTAGTCCTAAAAGGGGTTTTAAAATACAAACTTCTAACAACTACAATGCCTAGAGCTTTGATATTTGGTATGTAGCACCATATATTTTTACTTCTTAGAAGGTGATCATTTTATGAAAACGATATAACCATCACAATACTTATCTTTTTAGCATTTCACCAATGCAATATGAAAACAAGTATTCAAAGGCAACGGTGGGTTTCCTCTATTCAGAAAGTCGGTAAAACGTCTTAAATGGCAGCTAGCAGCAATGCAATGTTCTCAGTACAGGTTTGGTGTTACACTGTAATGCTTATCATAAAACGATTTCATAACACCAAGTACAAATGTGTGGAATAGTAGGACCAAACACCGGTAGGGCAATCCGTTTCGTAAACAATGCCTTATATGCGTATTAAAAATTACTCAAATCTATTGGCGATAACACAGTTTTATTCTGTATAAACATGTTAATGTGTCTATCAAAGCAATCCAGTAACGAAGAATCATGCAAAATGTATTTTTTCGATGAATGTCATAATGACGTTCAATTTTTAACCCAATTGATAGCATAGTTCGTAAAGTATTGAATGATAAAACATGTTCAATAATATTTGTTAATAACATAATATTTTGATTTGAAAGTTTATGTTATATACAACAAGTTAAAAATAATTCAAGGTAACATTTACTTTGGTTTCTAGTTGCTAGGCAACAAAAGAACATAACCACACAAATAAATTCTTGCTTGAAGTCAAGCAAATAGGTGACAGGTTTTCAAATAATATTTTTTTCCAAATTAATGTTTTATAATCAAATAGACGGGACAATAATAGTTTAGACGGAAAACACCGAAGATCATGCACTTCTTTACTGAGTATGAAAGCGAGAAAGTAATGCTTTCGTGTTAGCTTCTTTCATCGCCTAGCAACTGGTAACCAAAGCAACTGTATCGCAAATAAGCTTTTAAATTATCACAAATGGATTCAACTTTCATATCAATATAATATTTTTGTTTTTAAAAACTTCAAGACTGGTTATATCATGCAAACCTTTAGAAGCTATGTTATTCAACTTCACGGTGTATACCCGTATCGGCACCCTCTCTGTGCAAAACAGTGGTTTTCGAGGATACCAGTTGTCAGGAGAGGTTCGAAAATCATTGCTTTTTCCCAAACACAGATTTGTGCATAAAAAACAATAGCCCACGGAACAACCCGATGATTAACCACTGTCCTCATGTTGTTCCATTTGTTATATGAGTTGCCACAAATTCAGACTTAGATGGAATGTTGACCTTGGGTACTGGTTCGAATGAACAAGAGTCCTGATTTTGGAACTTAAATGTGATTTTTCCTCAATATAAGAAATATCTCTCACCTCAAATGGAAAGTCCATGAACCAATCTGGCCACTAAATCCTTTTAACATGGCAACTTTCATCAAATTACGCAAACAACAGCCTGCTTTCGGTTTATTTGTGGCAACGGCGCCCTTTCTGTTCTGGCACCGGCACCCTCTTTGTGCTATAGTTACTAGTATTGTGAGTTATTTTCCTAGTCATCTGCAACGCACAAAGAGGGTGCCGGTGCCACAACGAAACCGAAAAAAGGCTGATTTTACGTTATTTGATTAAAGTAACTATATCAAAAACCAGGCCAGATTGGTTCAAGGACTTCCCATCTGAGGTGCGAGATATTACCTATATTGACGAAAACTCGCATTTAAGTGCAGCACTTATGACTGCGTGTCCATATGAACAAGTACCCATGTCAAAATTCCATCTTAGTCTGAACTTGTTTCAACTGATAAAACAAAATGAACAACATGAATGCAGTGGTTAATCATTGGGTTGTTCCGTGGGCTATCGTTTTCAAGCACAAATCTGCATTTTTGACCAAATAAATGATTTTCTTTTCTCTCCTTGCTCAAAAGTCATTGTTTTGCACATAGAGGGTGCCGGTGCCAGCAGAGAGAAGATGCCGATACAGCGTTTTACGCAGAGAGGGTGTCGTTACGGGTATTCACCGTGAACTCAATATGGACGTCATTTTGACA
Organism: Spisula subtruncata; assembly: GCA_963678985.1. Taxonomy (NCBI): domain Eukaryota; kingdom Metazoa; phylum Mollusca; class Bivalvia; order Venerida; family Mactridae; genus Spisula; species Spisula subtruncata. The sequence goes on along the minus strand of OY787672.1, from coordinate 23,941,314 downwards.
TATATCCAAAAAATTGACATTTTTCAGAAACCGTTATTCCAATGTTGCTTTGATAGTAAAATTGTCATATTATATACTAAATAAAAGTTTGAAATGTTGGCTTTCTATTGGTATATGAAGATGTTAGATGAGAACAGGCATGTACGCATGACATGTATTTGTAATGGGGACAGATATTATGAAACACCCTGTATACGCATACATGACCCGGTGAAATTATTATTTGACCGACAGATTACATCGCAATATGAAACTTCTGGCAGCATTATCCTGCTTACTAACCTTTTCAGGTGAGTTTGTTTGTTAATTTTCATCTTGTTTCGAGTAAAGTGTCGTTTGTTTTCGACAACATTTTCGGGAATATTTGTTATAAAATATGTACTTGTCTTTAAACAAATGTTTCTACTTTCATGGGTTATAGTAGTTCAATTTTTTGTAAGGATGGTCAACATATTGCCTACCAAGAGCTACAGGCGAAGCCTTCGGTGGTATAATGTTGGATATTATTATGTTCATGTGTCATAATGTCAACCAATAGCTACGTTTGTGTTATTTCGCCGGAACCGGAAACGTCAAAATTTGGATGAAATGACAAGGATGATATGACATGTAGCTGTTGTTGTTACTCCGTCCCATCGGATTAAGCAAGAAGAGTGATCTGCCCTTGGGCAATATGCGTTATATATATGCGTTATATAGACCGGTCAATATGTGATTTTTGGGCCGGCTGACTTCACATTAAAATGAGGAGTGAATATGAAAATGAGGTGTAATGCTAAAAAAAAGCACAGTTTAATACATTGTGTCAAAGAGAAAGTCTGGAAGCTTTCAACATATAGTTATTATATGAATTGATCATCAAAGCAAGCGTACACTAATTAATAAATTAATAAATAGATAGACTAGCTGTTCGCAATTTCAGACACTATATGCAAAAATGATAGTGTACGTGTATACATGTTACTTTGAACTATTTCAGGGGCATTGGGTGACGAGTTCTATAAATGCTATTGGATTGCATCTCCACAAATAGACTGTGTACGCTTTGAAGCAGATTCAACATGCGGTACGAATAGAGTAACATACGCTAACAAGTAGGTCGTATTCGAAAAACTTCAAAATCTTGAAACCGTCACAATTTCGTCCGCTGACAGACAAATCGGACTTAAATTATATAATAAATGGCTGAATGTTTTGGTGAGTCGGTCTAAACATTAATACGACAGATAACCAAAGTCGACCAACTTAAATTCAGTAGAATATTTAGACGATTTAATACATTATTCGTTCAACGTGAAGCTGTTGTATTCTAGGGGTTCACTGATGCGAAGATTCGAATGTACATGTAATTGATAACAATAAATATTGCAGGTGTGAATTCAGCAAAGCTCACTGCAATGACAACACCATTAATGTACTTCACTATGGAGCCTGTACAAGCACCGATATGACTACAACTGTTCCCGGGGCTGGATTGACTACAGCTGGTCCCATTGTTGGAGGGAATACACCTACTCCAGTTGCTGGAGGAGATGTGGTGTTTGACTTTATGTGTACATCTCTAAGTCATAAAGATTGTCCAGTGGGAGGACCTACAGTTTGCGCTAATGATGGGAGGACGTATACCAGTTAGTAAGTACAAGAGCCATGATCACATGGCCATCCCCGCCGACTGAACTTGCTTGTGTATGGGAACATTTGTTTTCTAGAGCAGAATCATTACTCTTAATACTCAGTATCTGAATGGTAAGCACGATAAGCTCCGGACAAAATTAAATTATGTAAATACTAAAGGGGCGATAATTCAAAATTTAAGACAGACAGAGTTATGGTTCTTTGGTCACTGCCCTTCTCCAAGTTGCCATCTAATTATATTTCAAGTTTCAAGTCAATAGATTGAATACTTTTCAAGAAAAGCTCCAGACAAAAATTGATTGTGAAAATACTAAAGGGGAGATCATTCAAAATTTGACACAAATAGTAACATTTAAAAACAACAAAAGGTTTTCTAGTATTTGACCTAATGACCTAGTTTAACACTTGAAGGTCGAATATTTAACTCAACCTAGATTTTGTTGAGAGGAATATTGTAATCAAGTTTCATGAAGATTAGGCAAAACTCGTGACTTCTAAAGACTAGACAAGGTTTTCCAATGATTTGACCATGTGACCTTGTTTTTTACCCTAAATCACCCAATATCAAAAACACTAGATTTCGTTGAGATCATTATTTTGTCCAAGTTTTATCCTGATCAGATCAAAATTGTAACATCCAGTATGTCAATAAGTAATTATTGATACTGTAAAATCATTTAATTTCGTTGGGACGAAATTTCGTGGTTTTGGTAAAAAAGACAATTTCGTTGGCACTTGAATTCGTAGATTGTGAATTTCAGGTAACAAAACAAGGGTCAAAATCTATGTTCATTGGGATTAAAGTTCGTGGTTGAAGTGAACAACGAAATCCACGAAATTTAATCCCCCACGAAAATTAATTATTTTACAGTAAATGAATATTAATTGAACTTGTGACCTAATTATTATCTCCCATGACCTAATATCGTAAGGAACCCTTAATTTTGTGAAATGATCAAGTTTTATAACGATTAGGCCATAGCTGTTGCTTATTTTGTGTAAACAAGCAACATTATTGTGAACAGACAAAAGACAAATGAAGAAAATCACAACAGCTCACCTTGTAATTTTGTGACATGTTGCTTAAATGTCTTAGAATGTACTAACATGGTTACCTTAGATATCATTTACAAGTTCTAAGAGGCAAGTGACCCATAACCCATTTTTAACATTAGTCTAGATATCAGTAAGACTAAACATGCTAAGTTTCATGAAAATCAGTTTTGAACTTGACCTAGATTTCCTAGAGGACTACATTCTGAACCAGTTTCATGAAGATAGGATCAGAAGTGTTGCCTCTAGAGTGCACACAAACAAATTGTTGACAGACGGATGAACGGCGGGCAATGGACAAAGAGTGATCACAAAAACTCATCTTGTGACTATTTGACAGATGAGCTAAAACAACCAGTTTTCAAAGGTCTGAAGTGTGGTCTTATACTCGAGGTTTAACTGAATAAAAGTTCTATTGTTATTGTATATTTTCAGCTGTGAATATGAGAAGGCAAAATGTACACACAGAGATCTTCATGTTGTAACCTGTACCGTGTAAATATATACCAACACAGCCACTCATCATTCCCCTGTTTTATCATCCAGATATTCATTGCAAATAAACAGCTACATTGAAATATGAAGGGTCTGATTCATTAATGTATCATACCGCAACCATGGCAAAGTGGTTAGGGTGTCCATCTAGGAAGCGGGAGGTTGAAGGTTCGAATCTCGATGGAAGCCGGGCTATATTGATGAGACCGGTTGGTCAGTCACCAGCTAGTTAAATAAATAGATAACCATAGGCCCATCTCTACCAGGTGCCAAGCAATATGCGAAGTGATTTGGGAGGGACTATACACATGAAAGATAAGTGTCACATAAGTAAAAATTGATTGGCCCTTTGAATAGGGGTGACACTATAATAAACAAACTTTAGTTGAATGCCACTATCTACATAAAAGTTAAACTCAAACTAACATTGTCACCTGTAGAAAGCAATCACAAACGTTCGCTTTATTTCAATACACATAGCAGTTTGAGCAATACATGCCTATCAAATTCATTATTCAACAAACAAACGAAATTTCTTTGCAATATTAATTTTATTGAGAGTTACCCTTCACTGTATAGTGACAAATCTACACTGCATATGGATTTCAATACAAAATACCTTATATGTCAATATAAATATGAATAATCTATATTGTGGATATATCAAGTGAACAATGAACATCAAAATGTTGGATTTAACAAGGTTTTAAGCAGTTTTTTTAGATGTGTCAAAATTGTGCATAATTGCGCAAGTAGTTGCACACTTTACAGTGCCCACCAAAAATTAGTATACACTTTTTTACAGATGCAGAACTATAAGTCGTTAAATTATTACATATCTGTTAGTCAGAAGGTCACAAAACTAGTAATTTCTGAAACTACGTTTACTAAAGAAAGTTAAAAACGTGATAGAAATAGAGATAAACATGTCCTGCATTAAAATAATCATGGGGTCCGAGGGGCTGACTTTCCCTTCTTTTTATGATCCCAGTTACCTAAAGTTAACTTAAAGTTAGGCAAAAAAACTTTATATTTCGCATCTTGGCTACAAACCAATGTACGATATTTACACTTAATAAACAAAAACACATTAATGGTCTTCAAAAATGCTGTTGCCTCTCTTTTCTTTAATAGTTATACAGGCAAGTAAATGGGGAAATTACCTTAAGCATCTTAAGTGAAAACTTAGAATTTTCTTAAAATCTCAAATTTTCCTTAAGTGTATCAGCTAAACAGGAAAACTAATATTAACTATTGAACTAATATTAACTATTATTTACATTGCTTAGAAGCATAATGTAAAGAGCTACAATAATAATATAGAAAACATGGGCTATGTTTTCATTTCTTGTGAAATATGGGCAGCTCAATATTTTAACTTAAAGTCAAAATATCTAATTTTTCACTTAAGATGCTTTATAAATACCGGCACTGTTTACTTATTTTTGGTGTGCACTACAGATATAAGTAAGTAATCCTCATCCACTTATCTAAAGTGAGCTGCTACAGTGTCCTTTATTTAAAAATGATTGAAATTGCACCATGATAATATGCAACACAATGTTCAATCTATTGCCACAGGTAACTGTATCATTGATAAAGACAATTTGGAAACCCAAAAAAAAATTGTAAAATTTATTTTTTTCTATAGAAAGAAAAAATTAATTTCCAAAAAAAAAAATTCGTTTTCTACGATACAGTTACCTGTGGTTAGAACAGTAATGATAAACATTCCATGTACAACTAAACGTTTCTCTATAGATAACCCATAATAATACAATGACTGAAATTGCAGAATATGGCTTTTATTGACCCTAGGTATTTTAACTGATCTCATATCATTGAATTTCAAAATGGTCTGGTAAAAGACAAAATTCGTTGCCCTTGCAGAAAGGTTTCGAAATAATTGTTGTTTTTTTCATAGGCGTTCTTTTAATACAGGTTTGACAGTAAACGTGACAAATAATGATTGCCTTTAAGTAGGCCTGTATATCAAAAGGACTGGCACATGAATACACAAGACATATTTATTACTTCATGACTGTTTGTGTTTGCCTTTTATCTGGTCTTTAACAAATTTTATCACAGCTGTTTCTTTCACATAGATTATTACCATGGTAACTATTAGACACAGTCCACCTATCACAATGTGACCCAGCCTATATACCAATCCTTTATCACAGCATAAAACACTCTGAAATTAAACCAAAGGAACATTTTAAAAGGACAAAGAATGAAAAGGAAGTAAAAGTTGAACTGCACGTACAATTTCTTCATTTCACTTGGTACATGCTCCATCATGTGAACGTCCATAAACAGGGTGTTAAAAAAGTTGTACCTCAAAATTTAAATACATTAGTTAAACCTGAAATAAGACTTCGTCCATAAGGCATAAGATTGTGACAAACAACTAACTTAAAGTCATTCAGGGGCCATACTTCTGTTGAAATTTTTATTTAATAGTATTACATGACTTCGATAGCTTATTGTGTTTATGATGGTAAACATGTATGCCAAGTTTGAAAGCAATGCATTGAGGGACTTCAAAACATTTTGAGTTTCAACATTTTGTAATGGAAAAATGGACAAATGAACGGACAGGATAATCACTATATCATGCCTCCTGCATCAGTAGATGCCGAGCATAAACATTATTCTTTTATATGAGATTTTACTGATGTAAGAATGGTAACATATTAAACGACCATTTCATATCTATACTTACCTCAGACAAACTGGTAACACAAAGGGAAGCTATTAGAGCTAGTATCACAAATGGGGATGGCAGGATGTCATGTAGAGGTGTATATTTACTCTCCTTGAAATAATGATGTATATAATATATGCTGGAAAAAAGAAAGTAATTATCAGTATCAATGTCATAAAGCTTAATAACTGAATGCTGTCATGAAATGTATTAACTTTATGTATTGGTGCATTACCTGAAATCTGAGTAAAATAGTAAGTATATTATCTAAATTAAACATCTAAGTAAAATGTGTTAGGAAGGTTCTTTCATTGACATTGGCAACAGTAACCATGTCCTCTACATGGGATCAATTATCAACTACTTGTGGATGAGCATGTTAGTACCGGCTAATAACAAACTACAGGAATATTGGTGCTGTCATTTTACTAAAATACAGGATACAATTACTAAACACAATAGAAACAAGACTGCGTTCAATAAACGCTTATGCCCCCGTGGAAGCCATATCCATAAAAAGCTAAGACAATCAGGGGCCATTATTCAGTTAAAATGTTTAATAGTGTTACATGGCTTTGAACTATAAGGGGCTTATGATGGTAAACGAGTAATGCCACATTTGAAAGCAGTGCCTTGATCGACTTCATGTGTGATCTGGTGATACAGATGTTATGGTTCTTTGTCACTGCACTTCTCCAAGTTGCCATCTATTCATATACCAAGTTTCAAGTCAATATCTTAAACACTTTTGAAGATACACTCCTGTCAAAATTTGATTCTGAAAATACTAAAGGGGAGATAATTCAAAATTTAAGACAGACAGAGTTATGGTTCTTGGTCATTGCACTTCTCCAAGTTGCCATCTATTTATATTCCAAGTTTCAAGTCAATATGTCAAATAGTTTTGAAGATATACTCAGAGCAAAATTTGACTATAAAAACACTAAAGGGGAGATAATTCAAAATTTAAGACAGACAGAGTTATGGTTCTTTGTCAATGCACTTCTCCAAGTTGCCATCTATTTATATTTCAAGTTTCAAGTCAATACGTTAAATAGTTTTGAAGATACGCTCCAGACAAAATTTTATTGTAAAAATACTAAAGTGGAGATAAGTCTAAGTCCAAAATTAGGTCAAGGTGAATGTCAAAATGGAGTCAGGTGATACAGGCGTGTGGAGAGTGGTCATATACAACATCCATGCAAGTATGAAAGCTTTGTAGCAAGCCATTTTAATGCTAGAAGAAACGGTCAATTTGGGTTAACCAAGAATTTTACCTTTCAATAAGTCTAAGTCCAAAATTAGGTCAAGGTGAAGGTCAAAATGGAGTCAGGTGATACAGGCGCGTGGAGAGTGGTCATATACAACATCCATGCAAGTTTGAAAACTTTGTAGCAAGCCATTTTAATGCTAGAAGAAACGGTCAATTTGGGTTAACCTGGCCGGACGGACGAACGGACGGAAGGACGGACGGACGGACGGACAGACGGACGGACGGACGGACAGGTAAATTACTATATGCCTCCCGATCTATCGATACGGGGGCATAAAAACAACATAGTTTCAGTGAGTCTTGTGTCTTATTCAGAACTATTTATTTGAGTTTTCCTCGATTCATATCCAGAACCTCTTAAAACAACCTGTTCCCCTACAACCTCTCACATCATTTCTATGTTAAACTTTCTATTTGTCTTACCTATGTATGATACGAGCTGTCATATTGAAGCAGTTAGCTAGGATGAAACCTACACTACCAAACAGTTTAACCAGTACCAAAGATGACAGTAGAAATATTACAGAGAATACCACCATCTTCTCATTATATCTGTAATACAATATAAACAATGGTACAAGTTTGGGACATGTGTATAACGTCTAAGGCAAGTAACTTCTGCAGGAAATATAAGGGAGTATGCAGGGAGTACAAAGGAAAACTGATCACTTTTGCTGCCAAGAGCAAGTGGCTTGAAATCCTAATTTCACAGAATGGTAAGACAGCAATTGCATAAAACTTCAAATCACTAGTGCTTATAAACAGGGTTTTTTTCCAGTATTTTGGGAACATGACCCATACCCTTGGAATAGGGAATTTTAGCAGCATTTAGTCCAAATTGGGAAAAGTACAATTTGAATTCCGAAGCCTAAAAAGCGGATAGGTGTACAATAACTTAAATTTTATGTTAAATTTGCTGTAATTAAGTGTTATTCAAGCTCAAGTTCAGTTGTGCTGGCTGTTTTTATAGAAATATCAATCAATTTTACCCCAATTTCTTTTTTAACTCCGAATTGGGAATTTTGGTTTGAAATTGGGAAAAAAGATATGATTTTCTATTGGAAACATAGCCCATATTTGGCTATAAAATCGCCCGAAAAAAACTCTGAATTATACAAAATCATTTGAAACGATGAGCAGTTTCCACTAGGCTAAATAATACTAGTATAACCACACCTGCAAAGGGCTATAATGCTAGTCAAAACCATTGGCAGACAAATTCCCTAACCACATCTACATGTGGAACATTTTTTATTATTGAATGTTTAAAGGAATATCTGCCTAAACTAAAGGAGGAGTTTTGTCCAAACTAATGTGCCTACGGACAATAGCATTTCAGTAATACATAAATTTAAACTGAGACCCCTTTTAAATGGAAAGGTACTGCGAAAAGTATTGCTTATTATACGTACACAGCAAAATATATCCCCATCCTTTGAATAGGGGTAGGGGGGCATGTGACGAAGCATAAGACTTTTATTCCTTGACAATATAAGACATGACTTACCTATCTACTTGTGCTTTACTCATTGTAGCAAAAACAAAACATTCTGTGGTTCCATTCACAGCAATAATCAATACATATAAGCAATACCATCTTAATAATGTTGGACCTGTAATATAAATGTATTCAACAGTACAATTATTTTTTGACATGTTCATCTTTAATTTGAAATGCTGAGCCAAGCCTTTACTTGCCAGTCACCTTTCTGCTTAAATATGGCAGTCATATGTGTGCAGAGGCATACAAGGTATTTGCAATTAAAAAGTAGATTAACACACATATTATCCAGGGTCAGATACTGTGCATCAGGTTAAGTTAGGAACATTGCAGGGCTCACACTGGCCATTTTAAATTAATAGCCACTTTTATTTACTCAACAAAAATAATAGCCAAAATTGACGCGAGCTTATTAATGCATGATAGCGCAAACATAGTTTAGGGTCATTTTTGGCATTTTATCTGGGTGGGGGAGGGTCAGGGACATGCCCCCTGCATGCACAATTAAGCACACTCTGGTTGCAGGTCAAAGACAAGATAACTAAAATTTATCATCATTCATTGATCAACAAAATTCATATGAAATGAGTATTGTCTTCATTATTCATACAAATAGGTATCTTTATTCAGGTGGTACAGAGGTATACTTTCGTGTTTTATAGAAATGTTGCAAGTGGGTTCTGGGCAGCTTTCAGACTAAAAATCAAGAATGGTCACCAGGCATGCCCCTACCTCCAATCAATTTTTAATCAAATTGTCATTTCTTGTTGATTGATAACTTTCTAAAGATTTGAAGAATACCTTTGTTACAGCAAAATATTGATACATAAAGAAGCTGCAATGCTTTTATTACTAATTTACTGTAAGAAAAGATATTAATTTAGTGTTTCAATATGTCAATAAACCAAAGCAAAATGAAATAAACTTTTCAATTGACCCATACTTACAGCTCAAACAACTATGTGAAACCTCAAGAGTGCTTGCAAACAGCAAAATTCATTAATTTCAACCTTTTAAAATAGGTAGTTTTATCTAAAATCGTGTTCAAAATAATTCAATTATTTTGGAAATGACGAGTATCCGAATTTTGCATGTCTGGATACTGGTCAACTTTGTTTATCTAGAAGGCAGTGAAAAATAAGTTTTATTGAATCATTTGGTCATTGTTTACCCCAAGCAGTCATTATTTGACAGATATTTAATGAATCACCTGTTACTAACTCTAAATGGCGATTAATTTTATCTGCAGTCCACACGCTCAGATGGCTCAAATTCGTCGTTGTTTTAGACCCAGTTTCACATTCGTCAATACTTTAGACCTGTTCCACGCACGTTGTTGACAGTTAATTACACCAATTAAACGGGGATTAAAAGATGTTATCACAACAAACTATCAGTAATTAGACCCCTAATGGGATTAGTGGTGGTCTGCATGACATTCCCTGTGGGCTAAAGGTAATTAACAATGAGATTATATGGGTCCAAGTTGAAGTGTGAACACGAGAATTTATGAGACTTGTCAGATTGGTGGAAGATAAAATACGAAGTTACACAGTTTTATTTTTGAAATTTTTGTTGGATTATTACCTGGTCGACATTTTTTATCGACATTATGAAATAATATTCGCCAGATTGATAAAACTACCCGTAAATGGCGACAATGTCGACCGACAGCGTGAGCCCTGCATTGAAATATTGGCAAATTTAGCTAATTTACTCAATTCATTAACATTTCATCTAGAGTCAATTTTTGCCGAGATATTCTTAAATTGTAAATATTTCTACATGCCAACACAGGTAACTGTATCATTGATAAAGACATCCTCATACATAAACATAAGTAGTTTAAGTAAAATTTTCAGATTAGCTTGTTTTGGACAAAAAACACGCCAGACTGGTTGAACGTGAAGGTAAGAAAGAAAAAAATATATAAATTTTCTAAAATTGTTTATCTTATTTTTTCAATTATAGTTTTGATACAGTTACATGTGGCAGCCAAATGTCTTAAATTCAGAACTCTATAACTTGTTTTGATATTTGAAATATCCACTCATACAGTATAAGCTGAACTTAAACATGTACATTTTTAAGACTAATAATTTATAAATAAACTACACACAACCACTAACCTGTTCCAGAGGAGAGTATACCACCACCATATAGATCTAAGGCTAGGTAGGAGTATGGTATACCAAACATCAATATTACCCCACCAATCAACACTACAAGCTTCAATAATACACTCAGTACATCTACTGCTAACTGACACGAATCCTGAAAATAAATATCATATTTTAGATTAGTTTATTAATAAGTTTGTACTTTTGAACCAACTGACCTACTGTAAAATCATTAATATTAGTGGTGACATGAACCAGGAAATGAAATCCTTCATGAATATCAATATTTCCATAGCATCTGACTTAGTGGACAAGGTATCCTGTACGACCCAAGAAATAGTCTTATTCATAAAGACCATGACATTTTGTCCCATTGAAACTAGATGATTTTACTGTACCTGAACCAGGTGCTAATTATCTGTCTAATATGGGTGGAACTGTCGACAAGTTATTAGAGTTCTCGGAAACCAATCTGGAGGTCCCTGATTAAAATCTTGGCTAGGGCACTTCAAGTTTTAGAAATCTGTTTCAACTATTTAGATCCAAATAGAGAGGAAAAGGTCGGAAACCAAGAGGTAGTCTTACATGTATCTGTGCTATAAACCGGGCACGTTTAATTTAAACAACCAAGGATATATTCACAGTTATACATGGCAGCCCACTCAGATTCCGTATATAACAAAAACTTTCTTGTTTCTTCCCTTGGCCACTTAGGCAAGGATAAACCAAATGGTAATGCACTAAGACTGTCTCAGTTGCATGAAAATGCTAGGAATGTCACTATTTGGTAAATTTGATAATCAATTTACTGTTTAATCTTCCGAATGATTAACTGAATAACAAATTGTATATTTGCCCGATGCTATTCAGACGTGCAATATTTTCCCCTCACACCAGTAGTAGTTACGTGGTCATTATTACATTGCGATCATATAAAATTACTAAGACTGTCTCAGTTGCAAGAAAAAAACTTTCTAATCAGCGACATGTATCCATGTGAACAATACTCACCTGTTTTTGTTTATGCACTGGTTCCCCTCTTACTAAGAGCTGAGAGAAGAAAAGGTATCCACTCTCCTCTATAGGCTGAAACACAAACCTAGCAGCCATAGATCCTAGATTGTTCACAATATCATAGATACCTGAAATGTATAAACTTCCAATAAATGCACTCCAATACCACACTTTAAAAATTTGGAAATGGTTTAATTTTGGCTTAATTCATCACCTACGTCATGTGGCGAAAAGGAAACATGCCGAAATAAAACCACTACGTTTTGTGTGAAAATGGCAAAAATATGACCACCCCAAAATATACAAAAGTACGGTATACACAGATATCAAAAGCCTCGGCCAAAGTCTAGTGGTTATTGCGCTATATTTAAAATCCAGACATCATGGTTTGATTCCCAGTTGCTGCAGTCATACCCTTCCATGAAAAGTAATTAGGTTGATTGTCCACATTATAAATTTATCTTATCTCGCAGAGAAGTTGTGGGTTACAAAATTTCCAGGAAGACTGGTTAGGTCCCTGGTTCGAATCTTAGAAGGGGCACTGGAAATTTCAAAAACATTATTCAGTTGGGAAATTTCCACCCAACTAGAGATGAGCTAGAGATCCTAGGGCAAAGTGTTCTTGAGTTATTGAATGGAAACCATTTTGGTCTTACAGCAGACAGACAGACGGACACACAGACGAACATGTGCAAATCAGTATAACCCCTCATCAAAGATGGGGGGCATAATAATAATAATGAAACATCACACAAGAATTAAAATCAATATAAACACCACCAACCTTGGTCAGCAAAACTCAATACTCCAAATATTGTCATGACATACTTTTCACCTGTAACAACATAATTTGTCATGTCTTTTAACATAGTCTACCAAATTCCTCAACAATCAAATTTTGAAGCATTTTTGAAATTGTGACCATTTACACCATAGATAAAATAATTTTATTATGTTAATTCATGCCCCAATCATATGTCCATAACTAATTATTTTCCAATGATTGTGTATGGAGGGGAGACAATCAAATTACGAAAACTGACTTAAACAAGATCCCTAATCAAAGCAGTGTAATTCTAAAATTTCCACAAAATCAGAGTTTAACTTCTAATCTAGGACAATATTTTTTGGAATACTAAAACGTCTTCTCGCTAGAAACAGATCAATACACTTAGTAAGAATGTTATTTTTGTAACTTACTTATTGAACATAACAGAGAACTTCACATTCATCAACTTCTTATACATTTTCTTATAATACTGTAGATCTATTTCTTACATTATTTTTTTTTCTTTATGACAGTTATTCAGTTTGTACAAATCGGAACATGCTGCAAATTTGTGTCTGTAAAAATAGTAAGATTTAAAATGGCCATCAACTCCAGATGTTGATAAAGTAATTCTGCAAACTTTCTTGGTTATGATGACAATATAATTATGTTCTTGGAAAACAATTACATTACCTTCAGTGAGTAGTTGTTTAAGGAAACTTTGCTTGAAGATACTGAATGTTAACCAGGCTTGATCTTTGTCAATGAAGGACTGAAAATAAACAATATATACATGTATATATCGCTGGCTTAGAATGAGAAGGACATAAGTATAAATCGCTATTTTGAGAAAACAAGAAGAAAGTTTTATTTATTTTTATCACATTTCATGTAACCAACTAAAATCACATATAAAACACACACACAGAATGTTATTTATTCCCCTAAGGGGCAATCATATATCTTTACTTCTGAAGCATTTAAACGACCACTAAAAATAATCCAACAACAATAAACTAGTACTTACAGTATCTGACAATCTGGCTGGAAACAACTGTTGTACTGAAGACAATGGAAAATTGTCATCCTTCTTTTTATTGTTGTTAATGTAGTAAATAAAATATCCATAATATACCAGACTTGTCATCAATCCATACACAACCTACAACAGAAAATGTACACTAAGTCTTTACTTTCAAACCTGTCCATACAGACCATGACCTTATGATAGAACACATCATGATCATACTTGATAGGTGGTTAATATCACAAAAATAGGTCTGTTAGGAGGTACAATTAGACAGTCTTAGCAAACAGGTTTTGTAGGTATTTGTTTGCAGATGGTCTTCAACAAAGGTCTTACTGTACTAAACTAGAATTGTATCCATCAACATGGGTGCCCCATTGGGGTATGTAGTTAAAGTAACAAATGGCAAAAAATCCATCCTCTAGTCTACAGCTACACAACATGGTTATTGATAATTGAAAGTAAGAAGACATTTTGCCCATCAGTTTGTAAGGAGTTCAAAACAAATGATTTGTCAGTGCACCATGAACAATTTACCACAGATGGATATTGTACTTACTTGGGCTATAGCAAAGTTGATCAGTCCAAGACCAGGGAAACATATCACCAATAAAACTGTTAAAACACATTTACTGATTTCTGCAATTCCAGCAGCAAAAACCTGAAAATAAAAGACAATAGTCACACAAAATAATAATTGTACATTTACAAAGAATACAACTACACATTGAACACATTATCAAAACAAACAATAAAGTTAATTTTCTGTGATAAATGTCAACAAGGAAGAACAAAACCTGCCTAACACAGAATTAAAGCCCTGATTGGTGCTTATTCCATTTGCTTACCGAGCTGTGAGGTCAGTGTATAAATAAGTGAGGGGCACAAACAGAAATATAATAATATATACCTGGTAAGTTTAAGATAGGACGCGAAAATATCTTACCTTTAACTTGACAAACATGCATTTCTGTCCCAGAATGTAGAGTGGTCTGGATAGGATCACTAATACAGTAGACACAGCAAAACTGACAACACTTATGTTATAGTTGGGCATCAACTGTGGGTCTGGGGTTTCCCACAAATATATCCAGGCATAACCCAATATAGTTGATACAACAAGACTTGTTGGTACACTGAAATTGAAAATTCACTTAATATAGCAATAGTTAATGTTTAATTCAAGATGATTATTTGATTTATTAAACTATTCTATGTCACATGGGTTTAAATTTTCTTATGACATGTGTCTGAAGACAAAGGATAGTAAGCAATGAAAATGTATTTGCAAAATTATATTTTATTTACATGTATTTAACTTCTTTGAAGTAGATAATCCATCTGATAGTACAATTTATATCACTTATTCAGAACATAAATTAAGGTAGTTTAAAGTAAAAAGGGATGTTTGTACAACATGTATGCCACATAGCAGCTCAATAGTTAAAAATAGTAAAAGGTCACACAGGCCTTGATCTAAGACCTACTGACCTCAAAATCAATTGGGGTTATCTACTGTTGCTGGCCAATCCTCATCGAAAGTACATTGTAGAACCTAGGACAAAGTGATCTTGAGTTATTGAACAGAAATAACCTGATCTACAAACTGACTCCTGGCCAACAGACATGTACTGTACAAAGCAGTATACTCTCTCATCAGAAATGAATACCCTCTCTTCAAAATTGGGGAAGGGGAGCATAATAAGTGGAGTCACTCACTGTGGCGTGTAAAAAAGTTGAATGAATGTTGTACATAAATATATTCCTTACGTGCACCACATCAAGTTGATAATCTTGGACCAGTTCTGACTCTCGAGTTTGCTTAGACATGCTTTATCAAACGCTTCTGTGGCCAGAAATAATGTAGTGGAATACAATAAGGTGAGTCGTACATTGACTACACCCAGCATATCTTTAGAAATGAATCTCAAAACAAAGCCATTAATCACAAATGTCAGCACTCGTAGCATAAGCTGAAATACAAATTGTAGAATTCTGAATATCATTTATTATTATACTCATAGGATTAAAAACCATTTGTTGGGGTTCACAGATGTCTAAACACCCAATCTGAAGGATCATATTGAGTAAAGCCTTGAAGTATAACTTATCTGAATGTGTGAAACAGCTTAAGCCTTGGCTTTAATTTAAACACAGAGTGAACTACTAAGTTACATGTATAGTATGCGCATGAAGTAAGAGAGGATTAAGGTTAGAAAGTGAATTATCTGTAAAGCATTATGCCACAACCCATAATCAAGCCACCATACCAATCAAATCTTACATAAACTTCAAAATAAATTCATTACTTCAATTGAAATCGATTTAGCATACCACACAACTTTCATATACCCTATTCCCTTGAATAAACGCCCATATGCCATTGATGAAGCAAAGTTCTACAAAATATTCATAACCATAGTATAAAACAATTAACATCAATATTGAATAAGTATATGATTTTTAAAAAATAAAAATTCAAAAAGGGCGAGGTTATGACACCTGGGAATACAGTAGTTTTATAAATCATTCTTACCTGAAGAACCATATTATAAGATGCTGCCTTCACAGCACCAGCAAGAAGTTTGCTGTCATGTGTGTCTTTCTTCTCAGCCATGATCCTACAACAGACAACATAGTTTGGATGTGATCTTGTATAACTGTACCACGACCATAAATTAGTACTGCAAAATCAACTCTATTATTATGCTTTTATTTATACCTTCCCAAGAATAGAAATCCCATACTCTATCGACTGAGCTAAGTGATAATAAACTGTAATACTAGTCTACTAACCTGTTTACAATAATTTAGAAAGGCTTATTTTGAGTTAAAATTCGTAATTTGGTCGGTCTGTGAGACTGTGAAAATATGTTCACCGCATTGGACGGACAAAATTTTTCTTATATGATACGTGACCCCCTGTATTTTTTTTTTGTATTTTCTTAAAGCTGGTAGCCACTTCTTTTCATCAACATCTGTCACCTGGCCATAGACTAACATGTATCAACCTGGGACTGACTATTGTTACTTAACATTGAGTTAACGAACAAATTTATTTACTGGTTTGTGACCTGCAAGTTAATGATGTCACCATATGCCACTGTAATGCAGGCATATCACTAGAAATTATAATATCCTATGATATCATGTATTTGCGTTTATAACTGTTTATAATTTGATTATTTCACCTTATTATGAGTGTTATAATTGGCAACACTTGTTTGAAAATGTATTAAATCACTTCAGTCTTTGATAAGAATGTAATGTCGCTTTTAAACCTAAAGTACCACGCACACAAAACACTGTCCGAATTGTATCTCATATCCGAAATATGGTATACTTGAAAACAACGGATAATGCAAATGTCAAACATTTTTGCAGAAATATATTACCTATGTTCGATTCTACTTTCTAATAAAATGACTTTCTACAAGTCTAAAAGCATATGGTCAATTAACAACCTCGAAATTCGATAAAATACGTTTAATAATTTTTTACACGTATGGGGGCGGCCATTTTGAAAAAAACATTTACCCCAAAGATATTAATTCAACTCAAATAGTTAGAATTGGGACAAGCTAGCTAATTTTGCTTAAAACAGGGTGTATGTCGTTTGAAGTAGACAATATTTCGGTCTCCGGTGGTTTTCTTTTTCTTCTTTGTGACGCGTAGTCACTAGATCGTGATTGTTTGACTAGGATTGAAGGAAATATACCACCTAAAATAACCAAGATAGGGATTATTTGAGCGTCCAATTTGTGTTCTCTCCAAATTATTTTAATGAATTATTGAAGGTCTACCATGCTACTGTATGGTTACATAGAGGGGCATTGTAAATATCACGTGGGCAATGTGGTACTAAAGCATTAGAGCCACATATTATATTGATATATCTATTTGATATACCACTTTCGTAAGTGATTGACAACACATGCACACGTGATACTAACACGTGCGTGTGTGATTAATTCAAATTTAATAAACTAATTCTAGTGCGCTTGATTTATTTCCGTCCCTTATTCCATATCAATATATTGCGATAATGTTTTATAAGACACGAGACAAACAAAAATCAATACACACTAGAATATAATACCCCATGGATACTGACAATATTTTTTTTTAATGAAGCGATAAGATCTATACAATTAACTTGTCTATATAAGTAGTCTTAATAAGTCGAGATGCTAGGCCTTATTTGCAATAGGCCTACGTGTATTCATTATGTACAATGAGGAGTTAATTGGAAATTAATATAAAAAAAGCGTATTTGAGAATATAGTCCTATACGTTCTATAAACTATGAGTTCAATTTATATAGATCTTTGACAGAGATAACGAACACATACTTTAAAATTGGTACTTGGTCACAAAGATAACATTTAGTTTAATTGCTTGTGACATTTTGTTGATAAGACAATTCTTCTACACGATCCGAGCCAAATCAGTTTATATTCATATCATCAATAATAAACAGGCCGAACAAAAGTGCGGAATTTTAACCATGTTCCTGTTAATTATTTTTAGCATCGCCGCCACACAGGGTAAGTTTTATCCTTTGCCATGGTTTCACTGGCTTAGTTAGAATGAGAATGTTGTAATAAGTAAAACTCATGCATATTTGAAATATGCACTACAAGGCGCTTCTTATTGATCTATTGTCATGAAAATAGGAAATTGTCACTGTTGACGAAACTGAAGTCCAAAAAAAAATCATAAGTAAAGAGTAGTTTTCAGGCATATTTTCTTGTTTTGTCAGAATATCAATTATGTGATTACGACCGTCTCATTCTAGGCCAGGGATTTTTATTCCTTTTTAAATAAACGACAACTTATGACATGCATGCCACTACATGTATATCACTCGTCTAACATGTGTGTCACGTTATCGTTCGCCGAACGCATGGAACGGAAGCACTAAAGATTGTGTATATACCAGTCGCCTATCATTTGTGTTTGCCAATGAATTTGAGTTTTGAAATGTGTACATTTGTACGAGATATGAGTATAGCGTGTTTAGTTATGCTCAGTAGTGATGCCATAGTTTAGGAGTCGGGGACCAGAATTTCAATTTTCATTTACAATAGTACCCAATCGGGTACTTTGATTACTAGAAACATTCCATTGATAGTTTTGAATGATATACACATATAGGCTTTGAAAAAAAAATGGATGCCAAATATTAAATTGGTGTAGATTTATTAACAGGGGCAGCAACTTTTGCTATTATCTTTTACAGATGTGTTTGGCCAGACCGACTCACCCTTCTACGCATGTGACTTTATAACACAGTTCCCAACGTGTGATAGGTTTTTATCGGGACCTTATTGTGGCACTAATATTGTTACATATGATAACAGGTCAGTCAGTGTTTACTTTCAGTCACACCCTAACTATTTATAAAGACTTTGAGTTGTAAGTACATTCACCTTTTAAGATAAGAAATGAATAACCAGGCCTTGAACAGGACATTGTCTTAATTAAGACATTGGAATATTCTACTAAGTGACCAATGCACCAGTCAATATTAATATGCCCGACTGGGGTGATTCAGGGGAAATTACACAGACGACTCTTTCGAAAAGGCGGGGATTCGACAACCTTATCGACTCCAGGTCTCGGGGAATAATTTTTAGGTTGCCCCATCGACTGGTGGACAATTTTAAAAATCTTTCATCAGTATTTTAACCATAAATTTGGGCAGTAATTTCCCGTCTTATTTGTATGGTTTGTTTGCGTTCAATTGAGACAGTTATTTATTCAGCTTCCCTTGCAATATTAACCTAACGCTCGACCTTCGAGTAGGAGGGAACATTTGTATACATGTTGTACATGCACATGTTTAAACCTGGTACAGACGTACTAAGATAACTACAAATGCCCACCTTGAATATTTGCATGAAGCTGGGTTTCACTGTATCTGTTTTATCATGTCTGGTGGTCCGACGGATTTGTGTACATGTATTTGAATAAAAGCGCCATTGTACTTTAGTTAACCACACTGATGCGGTCTGATAGTTGACATATTTCGGGCACAGGTGGCAGTATCAGTGTTTGGAAAAAATATTCCGTCACTGCGATAAGAATACTTCATAGTATACTTAGCTCAGTGACGGATTTGTTTATTATTTATTTTTATACCACCTATGATTTCGGGTATACTTGGAAAACTGGGCAGGTCAAATGTCCTCCTGGGAAGAAGTTGACAAATGACCGAATCCCCATGCAAACCGCAACCATCTTCTGACTGTAACTTGTTTCATTGTGAAATTGATCGTCATTGTGCAGCATTATTCTTTGTTTAACAAAACATTTTGTTATGGTATACTCTAGGTGTGAATTCAGCAAGGCTCACTGTGCAGACTCCAGCATTGATCTGTTACACGCTGGTGACTGTACATCAGTAGATACTGCTACCGCATTACCTGTGGCTGGTAATGAAGTTATTGTAGACTTCTTCTGTACATCATTGAGCAAAGATGATTGTCCAACAACAGAAAGCAAAGTATGTGCAACAGACGGACGTACCTACTTGAATTAGTAAGTAAATTATCCAAGTTATATTTAAATGATGAATTTTTCCTAATGACGTTACTTCACATGCCTGTGGCGTAATCAAGGTATTTGCAAAACTCCTTAGTCAACCGCTGATATTTGATATGCGTCCTATAATTGGAAGCGCACAGTAGACGTGTACATACAGTAATTAGTTCTATATAATATGTTGGTGGATGCACTAACTTACATATTTTTGTTGTCGTAAATCCGCCGAAAACGTGTGTACGTATGCCACTGCAAACATTGTAAAAATGCGTATTTGTCGTACATAATAACTATACTGTATTAAACAAATGCTAGTATTCTCTGGGTGAACAAATCATAGGCAGTGTCCTTTTGGGCACAATCGGAAACTGCATTACTTCTCTAGGAGTGATTCATTAAAAAGTCATTCCCTATAACTAGCACATTTTTCTGTACTATCACATTAAATGAGCTACACGTACAAAGTACTATCAATTATCATAATTTGTCAAAAGAAAGTGTGCCAAAATAGCTCTCTTTAATGTCAAAATTATATTTAAATCATCAATAATAATTTATCGCGTCCAGTGATATATTATTATGTGGTCAAAGGGAAACAACTCATGACTATTTTGGCTCGTTACCGTCATTTGTTCTCACTCTTTTCTCGGAAATTAATTGGAGCTTTTTGTTGAAAATTTGAGAAGTTCAAGCCATAATGATTCTCATGTAATGTATAATTTTCCTGAATCGATTTAAACGATCAACATTATACGGAACGCCTCTTTAAGTATTAATGATGTCAACAATATTTCTTTGTTCTCTGAAGTAGCTGAAAACAGCATTCCACAATTATTGGTAACTTAACTTTAACTTATCCCAATTTGATTGAATTCGTACGTAGAGTTTATTCCAACTGTTGATAATAAAGACCGATCGCACGAACAGCCCCTGTTACATTGTATGTCTTATACACACATGTATATATATACCGACCTGTCGGGGCGGGACGTTCCGACCCTGTTCACGCTGCTTAGAAAATTTCACAGCAGTGCCACCTTCATGTTGTCAACGTACCGATGTAAAAAAACGCATGTTACTGTAAGATTATCCATCTGAGAATAAACTCAGAATATGTTTATTTCAGTTGTGAATACGAGAAAGCAAAATGTACCCACCGTGATTTGGGAGTGTCCAGCTTCGGGGATTGTCCATAAACAGCTCTTCATAGTACATTTGTATTTTCTCCAGACATTAAACACCAAACCACTGTGTTGGGCAAAATATTTTTTGTCATTAAAACAGCTGAATTATATCACTTGAATGGTAGTGTGTAAACTGCTTTTGTGTGAGTGAGACAATGAGTTGAAATGCTCCCCTCAGAAAAACTCTTCAGATACAGAATTATCAAGAAATAAAAACATGACGACACTTGTCGCTAAATTTAGCGACATCCCTCTTAGTATGACAGCCAGCTAAGTACTAGGACCAGGTATACATACTATTATGAACGTTGTTCATTACAAACTGTGCGAAGGTTTATGACGATAAGTCTGCACTACTGTTTGGCAATCCACGAGTAGTGGAGTGGTTGAAAGTCCAGGAACACAGGTTTATTCACAAGTGTTGGTTGACAATCCATGAACACTGGTTGAAAACCCACGAACACTTGTTTAAAAACCCATGAACACTTGTTGAAAACCTATGAACTCTGTTTATTATTTGATTTGACAAATATAAAAATGTACACCAATTGTAAGTCAAGTTCATAGACAAAATGCTTAATTTAGAATACACAGATAAACGACAGTAGTGCGTTGTGAAACAAGTATATATAAAATGACATACAACACAAAACATTGAAGCTTGCAAATACGGGTTGTCACTGTGGCGTGGGTAAACGAATCCATTATGTTAAAGACATCGTCGTACAAAACTATAACACGTACGCACACCACCGACAAACGGTGAATGAAGGCAAGTCACTTTAACATAAATAATATGGGAAATATCGCTGGCTTAGAATGAGAAGGTCGTAAGTGCAATTTACGACCTTATGAGACGAATACATAAGGCACTTCTTATAAACCTAGTTTCATAAAATCTTAACTTGTCATGTTGACCAAACTGAAGTTGAAAAAGTTTGTTTTACCATAAGTTAAGGATGATTATTAGACAGTTTTTCTTGTTGTTTTTTTCAAAATATTGATTTTGTAGTTACGACCTTCTTATTCTTAGCCAGCGATATGTTGTCTCCATTTTAAGTAGGACGTTAGCACAAAGTCTTTAATCAGTGTATATTATTATCTCGTGCACATGTTTGGAACGCCATGTATCATTTTCATATATCTATCACGTATCAAGTGTGCTGACATCTTTGGTTGACGTTGTCGTGTCAGTAGCCCTTTCTTGTTGCCGACAACACGTGTGACGCCTGAAAGTTAAGAAATGTAAGGTATATTACTACTAGTATCTGGTGGGCTCTGTTTACCAAATTGCCTCTCTTGGGAAACCATAGACTGGCCTTTGTTGAGTAATTTCCTTTCATGGAACACCAAAAGGAACCTTGTTTTGTAATCGATCTCTATTAATTTTAGTAGCATAATAATGCATTTTTTAGTAAAAATGATTGACTGTACATTTAGTTACTATTTAGCATGCATTGTATTACATACGAATTCTTGTGGTATGACCAGGTCATAAACCACACAAAATGGTGAAGTCGATCGAATAGCGTAAGAATGTCCTAAGATAATTAAAAACGAAACCTTAGTTAGAATACAAGTACATTACATAAGGTTACCTTGAACAGTCATGAAATCAGCAAAGTTCCACGGCATCTCTCCTACCAAGAATTCTTTACGTAGAACGTCAAACGCCTTATGGTACTCTTGTAGAAACTCCGTTTGATATTCTTCGGTAAAGACGAAGCTAGGTACCTGTATAAAGAACGGAAATAAACCAATATCAAGGACATTGTCGACAGATTTGTACAGAGTCCCTTAGATGCAATCGATTTCGTTTCGTAAGTAGTTCCAAACAGTACGGTATGGAAAGCCTTGGCTGTCTTATACGTACAAAATGAACTTTTTTGTGCCCAAATAGCAATATATTAAGCCACTTTGTCAATATATGAAGTCAATATATCAATATATTAAGTGAGAATGTCATTATATTATGCCGATGTGACCTTATATTGAGCCAATCTGTCATTATACGATGTGCATTTATGAATACATTAAGTGAAACAGTCGTTATATCGATTCAACAAGACAATATATCATGCCGATGTGACCTTATATTGAGTCAATCTGCCATTATACGATGTGCATTTATGAATATATTAAGTGAAACAGTCCTTATATTGATTCAACAAGACAATATATCATGCCGATGTGACCTTATATTGAGTCAATGTGTAATTATACGATGTGCATTTATGAATATATTAAGTGAAACAGTCCTTATATTGATTCAACAAGACAATATATCATGCCGATGTGACCTTATATTGAGTCAATGTGTAATTATACGATGTGTATTTATGAATATATTAAGTGAAACAGTCCTTATATCGATTCAACAAGACAATATATCATGCCGATGTGACCTTATATTGAGTCAATCTGTCATTATACGATGTGCATTTATCAATATATTAAGTGAAACACTCCTGATATCGATTCAACCAGACAATATATCATGCCGATGTGACCATATATTGAGTCAATCTATCATTATACGATGTGCATTTATGAATATATTAAGTGAAACACTTTGAATCGATATAAGGACCGTTTCACTTAATATATTCATAAATGAACTCAGTATAATGACAGATTGACTCGATATAAGGTCACATCGGCATGATATATTGTCTTGTTGAATCGATATAACGACTGTTTAACTTAATATATTCATAAATACACATCGTATAATTACAGATTGACTCATTATAAGGTCACATCGGCATGATATATTGTCTTGTTGAATCGATATACCGACTGTTTCACTTAATACATTCATAAATGCACATCGTATAATGACAGATTGACTCTATATAAGGTCACATCGGCATTATATATTGTCTTGTTGAATCGATATAAGGACTGTTTCACTCAATATATTCATAAATGCACATCGTATAATGACAGATTGACTCTATATAAGGTCACATCGGCATTATATATTGTCTTGTTGAATCGATATAAGGACTGTTTCACTCAATATATTCATAAATGCACATCGTATAATGACAGATTGACTCAATATAAGGTCACATCGGCATGATATATTGTCTTGTTGAATCGATATAACGACTGTTTCACTTAATATATTCATAAATGCACATCGTATTATGACATATTGACTCAATATAAGGTCACATCGGCATGATATATTGTCTTGTTGAATCGATATAAGGACTGTTTCACTCAATATATTCATAAATGCACATCGTATAATGACAGATTGAGTCAATATAAGGTCACATCGGCATGATATATTGTCTTGTTGAATCAATACAAGGACTGTTGCACTTAATATATTCATAAATGCACATATAATGACAGATTGACTCAATATATGGTCACATCGGCATGATATATTGTCTTGTTGAATCGATATGACGACTGTTTCACTTAATATATTCATAAATGCACATCGTATAATGACAGATTGACTCAATATAAGGTCACATCGGCATAATATAATGATCTCACTTAATATACTGATATATTGACTTAATATATTGACAACGTGGCTTAATATATTGCTATTTGGACACAACAACGTTCATTTTGTACGTATAAGACAGTCAAGGCTTTCCATAGTACGGTATGAAAATATTATACATCACAACAAACTGATAAGGTTAAAAGGTAAGTCGACCGAACAGCTTTCCGGTTAACGAATGTCCAAGAGAATTTTGACGAGAACCCATATTGAAGTTGCAGTACACGGGAGGTCTCTTGAGGCTTTACAGCCATGTACAAATCCAGAGCCCTACTGAAACAGTCCTTGGCTCAAGAGGTATTCGGTAGCGCTGTCTTAAAAAAAGATCCTGGTAACGACATGCTACCGGAAACAGGCAAATAAACTGCTAGGCCAAAAATAATAAAATTATTATTATACTGAAATTCATACATCGATAAGCGTCACCGTGTCAAAAATAATAATAATAACTTCAGCATGAGTGGAGTTAGTTTATTTACGGTTTTTTTATTGAATTGCAAGGCCCTGTAGTGTAATATACCTAAAGCAAATGAGAGATAAACTCACCTGATGGAATCCTGCGATAGTGTCGGCACCATACTCGGACATGATGACTGGTAGGTTGAAGGTTTGATGCCAATGTCGGAGATCAGATTGTAACTGTAACTGTATCACTTCTGTATGACCAATGTCTGAATACCAACCATAGTAACGATTCACCAGTATGATATCTACATACTGAACCTGTTCATATATAAAAATAAATACCAATCGTGAAAGCTCTGTCATTTTCCGTTTGTATCCAGTAAATAAGTAGTTTGTATTGTATAAAAGCCAAGGTGATCAGAATGCAATAAAAACACCCCTCCTTTAATTAATAGACCAATCAGTTGCATCCACGACCCCATGTGCACCACCGGGGGGCCTGAGATTTTTTACTTTTGAGTTGTCAAAACCCCACCGTTCCATGGTCCTGCGGGGACAGCTGATAGTATTTCACCGATCCACCGGGTATTGGTTCGGAGATAACATCCCCAACATTTCCCCGGCAGTATGGGAGATATGGAAGGTAAAAACACGGCCGATTCTCCGACTATCCATCCCCCTCTCTGCGTTAGGGGCAATGGGTGCAACAGTTACTGACTGGTGCATAAATTGTAAAGCATACACAGGCATATATGCATATCCGCACCAGTTCGAGACTAAAGTAAGTTTCCTTTTTAATAACAATAAATAGTTTATTTATAGTGGCAACTTAGTTAGGCTACCAAATATTAGATACGAGACCAAATCACAGAAAGTCCACGCCAACTATCAAACGTAGTCTCAGCTATAATAAATTGAACGAACGCTGGCATAGCTTCATCAATAAAAGCTCCAATGACCTAATTTCAGCGATAAAAAGTTGGCTTACTAGTCTCTAGTTTCAGCTGTAAAAACTGAAGTATTTAGTTCTAGCTGCCAAATAGTTTAGTAAAACTCCACAGTCGCACAAATGGTTTCTAAAACATGTACACATGGTAAACCCCATACTTACAGCTACATCCGTATTATAATCCTGATTACACACAAATGTTACAGGTCTGGTAGAATCCAGGGAACGTACATGTTCAATAACTTCTCTGAAAAACAACATTGAAATCAACGTTATTGGCTGTCATGTAAGTTGCAAAAGGAAGCGAATGCTGCAAGAACGTCTGGTTGGACAAGTGACGAAATTTGTATTTAGCCCACTAAATTTATTTCTTCATTCTTTTAGCTAAATTTCTAAATTATGATGTTCTTTGACAAAGGTACAAGGAGCGTAAGTGTTTGGTCATTTTGGTTTCTGCCACCTTAGTCAATAGATTCGCCAATAACCCTCGATTTACGGACAGAGTTAGAGACAGCTGTGTGACACAAGGGACCCGACTGTGGAATCCTAGACCTTGTCCGCGTATAGACTGGTGGATTACTAATCAGTTGATTGCTAGTTGGGAAAGAAACACTACAACTTTACTGACAAACGTTTCCGAAAGTGTCCCTCGTTGAGTTTGAATTGTGTTAAAGCTTTCTAATTCATAAATATGGAAAATGGAAAAGGTCGGTCAAGTGACTAGGAAAATAAAAACTACGTGTAGTGGGACATTGATCTCTTATCTCTGGTCAAACAAAGTGACCTATAACCTATACAAGTGTTGTACTGTAAGCTATATATATCTACCATATGACTTGGTAATATAATGGCCACTTAGACAGAGAATACATGTAGTACTAAACTAGTGACGATTCGAAGCATTTTGTAGACATATTTATCCGTTGTGAGAGCCAATACTGTGCTCATCATTAAGTTTTATGGTACCGGGTATTGTGCTTAGCGTTTTTACCCGACATATTTTTCATGTAATAAGATATTATAATCTCAGGTAATTAATTTCGAAGTGACATTTTAAGCTACAAAAGGTGTACTTTGAAACTATTATCCATACTTAAAATAAGGTCCAGCTGCTGCTTTGTTTGTTGCAGGTTCGTTAGCTACTGACCATATGATGACAGAAGGCCGGTTCTTGTCTCGTTGATACATCTCGGACATCACTGCTTTATGATGTGCTAAGGATTTATTACTGAAGTTGTCCTCCCTGAAAAAAATAATGTAACTTGTTTGGTCTTAAAAGTCACCAATCTTCGAGAGCTGTGCTCAGCATATCGAGCCGGTTAACCGCCCTTTGGTATTTTAATGGCTTCCCTGCATGGCATTCATTTAACGAAAAAAAAAACGAATGTATGAATTTAGTTGGTATGGTCCAATATATAGAGTATGTGTTTGGCAGGACTTAGCTGTGTTAAGCGGTTATATGAAAGTGTTTAATTGTTAATACAATTTTATTTCCTGAAAGTATTATACAGGCACCGGGTTCTTAACATTTCACGCGGTCTCGCAAAAATGGCAAATGCCGTTAACAACATATGATATTGCATATTTCATGATATAGAACCTCAAATATGTCGGTTAAATGTCAAGATATATAGAGATCTTTGTAAAGGTGCAAGTTATGCACTGGACAGTCAATTGAAACCATGTGCTCAAACCCCTGGGGATTGTTTTGAGCTAAAATAGCGGGGAAATATAGTAGTGACTTTTTCATTGCAGTGATTTAACTCAGGGTTCGAAAAACAGAAGTAAATATTCACACACTTTACCGGGTTTTGGCGTGGCTTCAATTGACTAGTGCAAAATGTCGTGTTAATGTGACTACCCAACTCAAAGCCGATGCCATTCGTCTTCCAACAAAACATTCGGTTCATAAAAGTCGAATAACACACTAACTGTTTAGTCGGTATTCGCTTGCATGTTTTTTGGAAATCGAATATATAAAATAACATCTCAGTTTTGAAGTGTTTTGCTTTATATGCAGGAAATGAAACGACACAAAGCAACGCATAATACTGGGAAGACAATCACTCAAAAGAACAGCAGGCAACATTAGGCACACAAAGAGCACATACAGGGTGTCTCAAAATACATGTCCGCTTGTTGAAAGGCTTATCTTTGCTAAATAAGTTCGTACATTGATAACCATAGTCTCAAATAAAAGCTGAATTTAAGAATTGTTTGGTGAATTACACCATTTGTCAATTCAGGTATAGTTGATGACGACAAATACGGCATACGAATATCATTAGCAACGGACGTTCTAAAATGTATGAAGAAGCAAAATCCATGATTGCGCAGGAACATTGATACATTTTTAAATTTTCAGTGGGAACAGTAATCGACAGTAGTACCCTAGTATCATGCTCAAACTGTCCGACACTGATAAGTGTGCTATATCAAGTACTGAGTAATGTAAATGAAATTGGACGCATTTTAGCGAGGGGGGTTACAGATTAAGACTAAAGGTTTGATATTCACGCATGCTAAGCATACCATACTCATTAAGGATGCACCAAAAGCATTGAAAAACAATGGGTAGGTTTAAGGCTGTAATTTAGCTCAGGCCTATCTCAAAACGTTCATTAGATCATTTGATGAAACTTGAAAGTTTAAAGTACCCAATGTCCATCATCAAACACTGTCGTGGTAGGAGGACGAATATGGTGATACTACTAGTAATGTTATTGAAATCGGGAAAGAAATAACCAAAGATTCCTCAAAAAATTATTTCTACTGATATTATTTGGAAGTGTGATTATATAATGCAAATTATTTAACTACACACAAACTGAATTATATCAGTTTGTGGAGAGAATGGAATTATCACACTAGACTAGGAGTTATGCAAACGTCAGTAAAGTCGTCAAACGACGTCAAAAACCGGTTTGACGAATTTGACACAGCTACTAAGAATTACTTTCATACGTTCCGTATGTATCGTTTTGGATAATTAATTCGTAATTTCAAGATTGATTTGAATGCCCTTTGGTCATACATATAAATCAGATACGTAAAGCAATACATTACGGAGTGGTATGTCTTCAACAAGCGGACATGTATTTTGAGACACCCTGTAGATAGATTGTGTATGCATTTAAACTGTACATATGCGCATGATACACAAAAGAACACACACTCACAGGTTACAAAGTCATCGTCGACTTGAAAACAACTGACACTGAATAGCTACAAAAACGATATTCTTATATTGATTGATTAACATGATTCACAGGCACTCGAATAAAATGCATATCAACTAATAAAAGACATTCAAGCAGTATATAGATACGTTTTCATGTACAATTAATGTATACAGATAGATCCGTAGAAAAAGATACAGACACACATATACCGACGTTAAAGAACAATACAATACATCAACGAAGTCCAAAGAAAAGAACTACAAAGAAAGCCTTTAAGTTTGTACTTTCTTCTTCTCTTTTCCTGCGGCTTTGGGTTTCGTTAGACTCAATGACTCGCACACATATTGAACTCCATTGTATATAGAGCAAGATGTGTTTTCTGCATCAGCATACCGTTAGGCTCATGCAAATACGTATTTGGTTATTTACACATAGACCACCTCATTCTGGCAGATATAGCTTATTACAAGATGACACCAATCTCATGCAAATGCAAGTCACTACATGTACCATGCTACAGTCACATTATACTACCTATCGTTGCCTAAGATTGTACGCGTCTTTGGTAGTTTTCTAGCCTTCGTTCTATCCTTCCGTCTTATCTTGTCCTTCTTCAATGTCCCACGATACAAGTTCTCATCTTTACAAGGTAGTTTAGAGAACTTGTATCGACAACTTTTCAAGCGTTTGCTCCTTGAAAGCATTACAATGTACATGTACAGAGCTAATTTTAAACTCCGAGGTCACGGGTTACCAGTCCCAGTTGACATTTTAAAGTTGTTTTATTTTTTAAACTGCTGCAACTTTTAAAATGCTTTTTTTACCATAGTCATGTCTTCGATATATTTAATAAATCTTAATTAAACAAAATGACTAAGTTGGACATATAACATTTGTATAAACGATACGAAAATGATTTTTGAAGGGTCCTCATGGCAAGATGGAGGTGTTTTGCAAGGCGTAAATAGTATGCAGTACACTGACAATCCAAAGCCATGTACAGAAACGATGCCAGTGCCTGGCCACACGCACAAAAGTCAGCAATAGAAGGAACCATCCACATCCCCTCAAAATGGATATTTGAAGCAAGCCTTTATACATTTTTGTACTCATTCTGATGACCTCGGCCTTTATTCATTGTAATATAGGCAAACTGAAATGGCCGAGTTCTCACGATTGCCTATTTACTTTCTCCATATGAATCGCATTGGACATAATTTCGCTGGCTTAGAATGAGAAGGTCGTAACTACTACAAAGACTAATACGTATTTTAAAAAATAGAATCAGATGGTGCTTCTTATGGGCCTATTTTCCAGGGAAAATTGGGCCTTGTAATGTTGACCAAACTGAAGTTGAAACAGCTTGTTTTACCATAAGTAAAGAGTAATTTTTAGACAGTTTTTTCTTGTTTTCTCAAAATATTGGTTTCTACTTACGACCTTCTCAATCTAAGTCAGCAATTTATACTGAGTACTAGAACATAGGGTCTTACTTTGATATTCCTACACCAGGACTTTCATCTATGACGACAATACCTTGTTGGTCTGCCTGGTCCATGATTTCCTCAGCGTATGGATAATGTGATGTACGGAAACAGTTTACACCTAACCACTTCAGCATGGTGAAATCACGTGCTATCAGGGCGTAGTCAAGTCCTTTTCCTCGTATCTAAAATTGAAAAAAAGTTATGTAATCCACTATATAATGTATTTACTATTCGTGATATAATCTAATGGACAAACTCACTTGTCGTAGAAATTATATCTCAAAATACACGGTTTTGACATCCCACATTTTCATCCAAACACATGTATTTTCTGTATTAGTTATCACAGGCTTGAGGCATTTTATTACCAAAGACAGTTTTGACATCCCGGGCCACATTTTCACACAAATACATTTCACTGTAAAAATATTTTTATAGAAATAAAATGCCTTAGGCCTGTGATAACTTAAACAGAAAACACAGTTCAACTTATAACTTCAACTTACATCGGAGTCTTCATGTTTGTTCACTCCCTGACAATAGAATGGGTTTCCGTTGATAAGTAGTTCGGTACCAGTCACTGCTACAGTTCGGATTCCGAATGGCTGTCGATATATGTCTGTGTCGCTAGACCCAACCAACGATACCTGTAAATGCAACAATACAAAGTAAAATACGTGTACATTGAAAAGATTCAAACAATACCCTACTTAAGTTGATACTATTGTTTGGAAATACCAAACTTTGAACGAGGATAAAATTACAGCATTCTTATGTATAATTGGGAGGTAACCGTCTGTATAGTAGCTCGTAAAGTAGAATAATGACTGTTGGACTCTCAGAAAATTATCTGTTCTGGTACGACCAATAACCGATGGTAAGCTAACAAAATGTAAAATTTAAATAAATGTTATTGTGGCACATGGCATTCAATAATACGAACAATATAATAATTATTAGGTATTTGTGATATGTAAAATGTGTTTTATAACTTTGATTACTACATACAATGGTCATGTATTCATCTCGTTAAAAGTGGTGTTAAAGAGTTGTGTTCTCAAACTACAAAACTGCCCTCCCATGTGATTCAATCTACTCATATATCGCCGGCTTAGAATGAAAAGGTCATAAGAAAAACTGACTGAAATTTACTATTTGCATGTACTTTAGGAAAACAAACTTAATTTTACAACTTCATTTGGGTCAACGCGACAAGTTCCGATTTTCACGACAACAGGTTAATAAGACGCGCCTTATGATACAGCTTGTAAATAGGTATGAGTCTTATAAGGTCGTAAGTAGTAGCTACGATCTTCGCATTCTAAGCCACCAATATGATCGTTCTACGCCACCAGAATTACCCGATAGCTATAATAATGCATGTATCCCGTAAACCTTAATATTACCTTTAAAGTATATAGATAACCCGGTGATGTAGCATTCATAGTGTAAGGCCACCAAAAGTTGGCATTTGGTATGGTAATAGAATCAGCCTCTTTGTGACTTAATGCAACAACATTTCCTGTCTTATCTACGACCTCCACGGTAGCAGCTGCTCCAACTTGACCGCCGAAGTAAATTGTATAACTAACAATACCTGAAACGCACAACACCGTACAGTAAATGTACAGTTTGTGTACTACTCAAAAATTGCTATGGGCCAATGTTTCATAATAATACATGTAATAATAAAAAATATATTTCATCATAAAATATCATTCGATTCTAATGATGTATAAACTACACTTAGTCTAACGTAATTGCAATACTTTTGAAATTATTCATCGATGTTGAAATTATTGGTTACATGTAAAGTGAGCAGGTAGCACCCGATGTCAGCAATACAGCAATACACCAAAACCAAATTGTGATTTCTTGAAATCTCGGAGGACAACCTATTTTATGTAACCTACTCGTACATTTGTAATTATGGTAAATCAAGACTTCTAAGTTGGGATTGGGGTGGCAGGCGGATGTGTCCGTCAGGTCCGTAGCATTGGCTTAAAAAATGTAATTTTGCGAAATCGTACAAATACGGAACCTGCTTCAAGTTAATGGAAATGCGTGTAAACAGCATGACGCGATTCCGATCTAGGTCGAAAACACATGCCAAAATACCGTTGTAATGACAAACAGGCTGATCGCAATGGTTTCCAGAAAGAATGCTTCACTGTTGCGTAGCAACCTTCAAAATGCGACTTCAAGAAAGTCGATTGCATATTATACAGACATGAATGGGGGAAACAAGTTGAAAGTACTCCATTTATTACCATCGTAGCCATTGATACTTGTGACAATGTCAATATCTTCAACATATTGAGCGGGTGTTGTATACAAGGTCACGTGACGATGTAGACCAGCATAGTTGAAGAAATCCATCTGTAAATTCTGTACAAAATAACCAGGTGGATATCTGAAAGAAAACATTTACACCATGTGCAGACACACCGTACTTAAAGACCCTCTTAATTATAACGTCGCGTGTTCAATTCAAATCCCACTAGAGTTGCAACACGACAAAGACGATATACGAATTCAAAAAAACATGGTACTAATTTTCATGTGGTCTTTGGTTAAATTATGTGGTCTAATGTCGTTCGTATTTCGAACTGATTGCTTAAACCCCGTATAGGGATATGCCGATGTGAACTTTACATCATCCAATCAAATCGCTACGTTCACAAATCTGAAAGTGCAGTGGAATATTTACTGTAGTTTACAGCCAGAGATGTTTATACTTTTAGCATAACGGAGAGTTAATGTAGTTTTTTCATATCTAACTTTCAGTGCAAAGGAATGGAACAAATGTAAGGATACGATTTAAATGAGATTAATTACCATGTTTATTTGTACAATTGCATTTACAATTGTTTTATGCTTACTTTTCTAGATCAGTTTTATATTGAATGGCTCCAGGAGGAAGTGTTGTTGGTGTAAGAGTGTTGTTGATTGCTACAGTGATCACATTACTGTTTTCTACACGTACATCTTGTGTCACTTCCGCTTCGAATGGAAGATGGCCACCATCATGCCTCATAACTTCAACCCCATTCACCCACTACAATAAACAGCAAAATTCAAATTAGTCTAGTATGTTTTCCACGTAAAATTTACATTCGATGAAAGTGGAAAACAAAGGAGGATTTTTATCTTTCTTTTTATATAGTTGAAACCATATGGCACCCTCAAACCTGGGAAATGCCGGCTTTTTTTACTTGTTTTGTTTTCAACCCCTTGGTAAGATTCCTGCCCATACAGATGATAAAACCCGCACGGGTATAGTCACGACTATATAAACAATAGCCCCTCACTCACACGGTAGTGCAGTGCCATCAGGGTTGGGATGACCGTTGGTTCGATTGACTGTTCAAGTTCATATGCAACCGCAATCGTAACTACTCGGGAATTTCCGTAACTGAGAAATACGCACTTTCGTTAAATAAACCAATGATGAAACCAAATGTACAAAAAGTTTCGTAGTACATACACGAGTATTTGTTTTGAACCCAAAATGGTTCGTTTGTGAATTCGAATGTAAGAGTACAAATGAATTAATCTGCTAGATTCTGATTCGTAAATTTCCTGTTTTTCTGAACATATGTGTAGATCTCTAGATTATCAAAAAGAAACATACGACTATAGCGTAGTAGTGGGCACTGTCTATCCGTAGCACAATCCTTTGATTGAGCATTGATTTATCCATGTAGAACTTCCGGTCGTACCACGCCCAACCAACAAAGTCACGGATATGTTTCTCGTTCGTTATATCGTTATAACTTGACGGTACTGGCATTGGTATGGTGTCTCCGACCTGGTAAACAAACAAAACCGAGCATGGGTGTTAATACTTTTGATACTGATATTCTATGTATATGTCTATCTAAAGCTATCTATCTATCTATATAACTTTAATGCCTCCATTTTCTGGAGATATATCGTTTGCAGTTTCAAACATACATTAAACATATAGCAAGAGGAAGGACATACAGAAAGATTTATTTACAACACAAAGAAGAAAGTATAGAGTTAACTTGAGCAAACTCGATGCACAGAATGTCTATCAAATGCCTATATATAGGTTCACATGGAGGATGTCTGTACTTTTGTTACTGGTATTCTATGACGGCTTTTCTTTTAAAATGGTTGCTCTCAAGTGAGCGTTGAGCATAGTGTAACTTTATATTTTCTTATATCTTCATTTCTTTCGAGAAGGTTGCTCACACTTGTACAAGAACTATAGCGGTTGACTGGCATCGTCGACAACGTCTATTTAAAATGTTCAATGAATGCTCAAAAGGAAAAATATCGTATTGTTTTTCGAACATTACAATGGCTGTAAATAGTAGTTAGTGGACAACTTGCCTTCCAATCAATATCGCGCATGTATATGTGTTTTGTCATCGCATTATTAGTAAAGGTCATACTTGCAAAGTGGCCATGACTCTATCAAGGCAATGTCATTTTAGTATAATGGGGACTAGCTTAGTTATAGTTAAATATATAATCCGTGACAAACCCCAAATGGAATTAATTATTTAAAATGCAAATTATGGTTTATTATTATGATTGGCAACTAGAGTATGTTTAGACTTAACTTACGACGGACAACGGGCATAGACAAACCTGCATACGGTTGGTAAACCTGCTATTAGCAAACTTAGAAAACGTAGCTGGCAATTGATCTCTGATTTTGGTGAGTGTTAGTACCTACTGTATTAAGGACATAGTAAGGGACATGAGTTGGAGACTGAGTCTTTCCTATGAAGACGGTCTTGTTTTCCCAGTTATGTAACAAATTAAATGTCACAACACTGATTTGCACGATAATTTACGTTATCGCTCTCTTGTTAGCGATTCACTATCCCACGATGTTAAAAAGGGGGAGGAAAATGTGTAATATAACCACTTACCCTAACTATAGACACTACTGCTCAAAAACACATTTTAAACAAGGCATTCGCAAGTATTTACAAACGATAATAGAGCTACATTTTGGAGCATTTAAAACATGAGGATGATTGTACCTCTGATAAGCGATGCAAGTACCATTGATCGTCAAAGCCTTGATTTCTAGTCGGAGATTCGTCAATACGAAACTGCCACATCCCGTCCAAATGTCTTATAGACCGACTCTCGGAATCCCGGGGATAAAGCATCCCCTGCAACTTGGTGCCATTAATTCCACATAAATTGCTGAATATTTGTAAACACGACAACACTGTTATATGTAAGTTAATCTCCATCTTGGGAGAGCTGAGATCAACTCAAGTGCTAACCCGCGTGTAACAAGTTCAAGTTATATACTAGTGTACGCGTTATCTCTTCACAATTTAACAAGATATCGGTCCTACAAACCACTTATTGGATAAAATTGTACGAAGGTTACTGTAAGCTGGTAACCTCACCATCACAGTGGTGTAGATAGTGTCGTGTGAAGTCATATAATCCAATATGAGGCTCACTATAGCATCGATCGTATTTGGTGCCGCTCTTGTACAATAGGACTTTTTAACAAATATGTTGGGTTAAATTTCCAAGTTGTTTTATACACGAAGAGCCAGAACATTCCTGCCTATAGCCAGACACAGGGCATATCCGTCCATCTTGATGGTACAATGTTTTGTTTAATTCAGTACTAACAGTTAGACAAATATCCGACAGTCTTCATACATGTAGTTCATGAACACCAATACACTAGGTTGCTAATTTTCAGTGTTTGGCAACTAAAATGTTGCTTTTTAGTTATTGCACTCAAATAAACCATGTCCAGACTTTATATAATAATTAAACATGCAGCTCATTTTGATGATGTATCATCGCTTTTTGAGAAAAAATGAAAAACAAGAGGGCTTAAAGGGTCCAAACTCGCTCACCTGTTGCACAACTTACATTCTGACCATATTTCGCTAAGATTGGAACAAAACTGTGACCTCTGGAGTTTACACAAGGTTTTTCTAAGATTTGACCTAGTGATCTAATTTTTGACCCCACATAACTCAGTTTCATACTTGGCCTAGATTTCATGGAGAACAACATTTGAGTATACACAAGGTTTTTCTAAGATTTGACCTAGTGACCTGGTTTTTGACCCTACATGACCTAGTTTCGAACTTGGCCTCGATAATAGAGAAAAACATTCTGACCAAGTTTCATGAAGATTGGATCAAATTGATGGTATCTAGAATGTACACAATATTTTCTTAAATTTGACCTAGTGACCTAGTTTTTGACCCCACATGACCCAGTTTCGAACTTGGTCTAGATGTCATAGAGAAAAACATTCTGACCAAGTTTCATGAAGATTAGATCAAAACTGTTGCCTCTAGAGTGAACACAAGCAAATTGTTGACGGAAGGACGGAAGCTATGTAACAGCTAGGTTAGCTAAAAAGTCCAAAATTACTATTTACTTGTGTTAAAACAAGGTGTTTCAACTTCAGCAACAAGTGATCTCAACATGGTTAGCTATAGTTTTCTGACTATATACAGTAAGATGCAACCCTGTTGTGTTAAAGGGGACGATATGCCTACTGCATCAGATATGCCTCCTACATCCGATATGCCTCACGCATCTGACATGCCTCCTGCATCCGATATGACTCACGCATCCGATATACCTCCTGCATGCGATATGCTTCCTGCGTCCGATATGCCTCCTGCATCCGTAGAAAATGTGGCATAAAAACACAAATATATAACAAACTTGAAGTGAGTGTGACTTTTTTATTTGTAAAACAAACGGATCAACAACAACAATAATATATTTTATGGATAAAATACTCTTTACCTAGAAACAAGGTGAACACAGTAGCAGACCAGCTGTGAAGTTCATCATTTAATGCATGCATACAGAACATGAAAACATATCGATGGCTTAGAATTAGAAGGTCGTAACTACCAAATCGATATTTTGAGAAAACATCGAAAACTGTCTGACATTTACTCTTTACTTTTGGTAAAACAAACTTTTATAACTTCATTTTGGTCAACAGGTCGCAAAAGGCACTTACAACCTTTTAATTCTAAGCCATTGATATATGGTTAACACTCAATTTTTGAATGTGCAGAACTACATATATTTACCATCAACATATGACAGGTCTTAAAACCACTAAAATGTTAAATGACAGTGGAGAATTGAATGAGTACAATGTACATGTTAATGTTGTCTAGAAGGGAACAAATAACAATAGAAAAAATATCTATATTGCAAAAATTGCACTGTTTTGATTAAGTTTTGTCATGGAATATACAAATGTACAAGTATTTGACGTTTTGTGACAAAAAATTACTATGATATCACAAATATGTTAAACATTATATCTGATTTTGATTTTGTTCTTTTAAACATGTTGGGTGCATGCTTCTGGATCGAGAGGTCCCGGGTTCAACCCCCCTCTGCACCACTGGTTAATTTCTCAGAGCAAAACCCACATGCTCCACTCTACCATGGTGTAAATTGGTACCTGTGAGCGCAGTGTCTATTCCTGGGCGCCGCAGATCGATGTTGGCTGCCACACCCACAGGAGAGAAATAGTCTCCCAAGGGAGACACGAATTTAGGTTTCCATACGTAGCCCAATGACTAGGGGAAGTTTAAATGTCAAAGGGTGCTTGAGCAGCCAAACAGCTGAAAAGAGCCCTAGAAAATTGGTATTTTTTTTAAGTTGACTACTACTGCCTACTGATAGTTCAATATGTATTTGATTTCCAGAAAAATTGGATTTGGCAACAGGCTTAGCCTATATAAGGCTCTCCCCAGTTGACTACTGATGTAAGGATTTACAACTTAATAAAGAATTTTATTAAATATTAACTGGACAACAAGCCCATAATAACTAGCTCAGTCAATCATAAGGGGACCATAATTCTGTGGATATTTAAGATTGTGTAACAAAGCATAGATAATATAAGGTGTTAATGGTGGTAAACAAGTATGCCAAGTTGGAAAGCAATACCTTAATGGATTTCTGAATTTCAAAATGAACAGACAGATGGATATGATGATCATTTTATGCCTCTGGTATAGCTTGGCTATTTTGACCTGAGCCTGACGTTTATGCAGGAATATATTACAAGGTTCATGCTTTGAATATATCAATTTCCGCAAACAAATCGTGCACTATCGGTATTTCTTATTTGTTTGTATTACATCTTGAGCGTCTTTGTGATACTCCCAGATTATGAAAACATACAATCCGTGTTATAAACGTAGACAATATATCGACTGTTAAATCATGCTAATCAATAGGTCAGGCTAATGTTAATGAGGCCAAGCTATATATACTGATACAGGGGAATAAAAAGTATTCACATAAAAAAAACTTACATGTTCAATATGGTGATAACATCAACAACAAGCAAACAGAAATAAGCATGTGATATAATTGGTGACTCACTCAAAAAAACACTAATACACTAGTGAAATAAATGAAATATGACCATACATATTTAATATCATGAAAAAGTATAACACATGCATGAATATATGCACTATTTAACACTCATCATTGGTCACTTAGCCATGCCATTGTATTTTGATTTTCAGTTTTGCTTCTTATACATTGGCATAGAGTTGAATATAAACTTAATTTATGTTGGTGACAATGGAGATTCGAATTTTCATTAAATTTTGAAACAAATATTTTTTAATATTTTATTTCTAAGATATGTGTTACTTTTCTCTTTTTGCTAAAGGATAGTGGCCTTGATTTTGTACAAAAACTTCTTTTAATCTCTAAATTAAACCAAAGGAATTTTTTCCACTAAAAATGTTACATAAAATAAGTAATGTATGCCGACATGATTGAGTGTAAGTGTGGAGCAGTGCATTCAACAACAAACACACACAAGTGAATGTATTCAGTCATGGAACAATATCCCTGCAGAGAAATATAAAGTATTTGGTGGGAAAGGACAAAAATAATCAGTGTATAAAGTAACAAATGGTAAACAAGAAAAATGCCCAATCAAAAAAGTATTCAATGGTAAATGACAAAAAATGTTCAGTCTATAAAGTATTTGATGGTAAATAACAAACATGTTCAGTCTATAAAGTATTCAGTGGTAAATGACAAATAAATTCCCTGACAGTCTATAAAGTATTCAATGGTAATGACAAAAATATTTAGCCTTTAAAGTATTCAATGGTAAATGACAAACATGTTCAGTCTATAAAGTATTCAATGGTAGATGAAAAAATATTCAGTTTATAAAGTAATCAATGGTAAATGACAAAAATGTTCAGTCTATAAAGTATTCAATGGTAAATGACAAAATATTCAGTCTATAAAGTATTCAATGGTAAATGACAAAATATTCAGTCTTTAAGTATTCTGTGGTTAATGACAAACATGTTCAGTCTATAAGTATTCAATGGTACAAAGTGACATAAATGTTCAGTCTATAAAGTCTTCGATGGTAATTGACAAAAATAATCAGTCTATAAAGTATTCAGTGGTAATTGACAAAAATAATCAGTCAATAAAGTATTCGGTGGTAATTGACAAAAATAATCAGTCTATAAAGTATTCGGTGGTAATTGACAAAAAAAATCAGTCAATAAAGTATTCGGTGGTAATTGACAAAAATAATCAGTCTATAAAGTATTCGGTGGTAATTGACAAAAATAATCAGTCTATA
This sequence comes from Spisula subtruncata, assembly GCA_963678985.1. Taxonomy (NCBI): domain Eukaryota; kingdom Metazoa; phylum Mollusca; class Bivalvia; order Venerida; family Mactridae; genus Spisula; species Spisula subtruncata. The sequence goes on along the minus strand of OY787672.1, from coordinate 23,900,798 downwards.
AAGTATTCGGTAGTAAATGACAACAATATTCTGTCTATAAAGTATTCGGTGGTAAAAAACAAAAATATTCAGTCAATAAAGTATTCAATGGTAAATGACAAATGATGGGAACATATATATCTGTATATTAATCAACTAATACTACTGTATTAGATTTTGGGTAAGTAGTCGTTTTTGTTTTGAACTTTATCACACATGAACAATTTGAATGTATATGTGTATCTGTCTATGTATGCATATGAATAGCATATACACAAGTTAAAATGGATTTCAAAAAAAAGTTTCCTACTACAATGTAAAACAAATTGTAAGAAAAAATATTTGTAAATCTTACATTTTCTTTAGAATCGTGTTAGTGATCCGACGATAGTCGCCGACGATCGAACTATCGTCGCTGTAAGGTCGATGTCGCCGACTATCGATAGTGAATTGGAACAATCGATAGTCGCCAGTGATTGACTGCCATGTGAAGTGGTCTGTGGCAATTGAAAATTAGAACCGTTTCCCCTTATTTAAGATAAACATATCGCTCATTTACTTGTATGGATCATTTTAATGGAATCAATATGCGTTGCGCTTGCGTATGCCTCATAGACCACACCGCCATTGCTTGTTTGTTTATGTTTTGACGCACGCGCGAGAATCTTATAGAATCGCTAAATCACAATTTTTACAAGGAGTATATCCACAATCCTTAAATAAACCCCGCCTCCAAGCTCTATATATTTCTATTGGGAGGCGGAGTCTACGGCTACTAGAACGATTTACCGCACATCGATTTGTACGGAGTTTCTGAAGCGAGGAAAAATAAATCCAATTACCGTATATCTAGATTTGTATATCTGCTTTAGAGCAATAATGAGCGGCAACAATTAAATCATAAGTTCATGCAAGTATCTAAAATAACATAATTTGATATTTTAGACGTTAATGGCAACCGGAATTGTGCCATTTCCGATTGTCATATATTTTCGCGACCTTATTTTGTAAATCGAAAGCATAGCAATACTGTTCATCTTAACCCACCCAGAATTGTTTATTTACACAATATACACGTATTTATTTGTTGTTTTCTGGTCTTCTGAAGCTATATAGGAAAATGCTTTAATAATAACTTTTCTTTATTTGATGAAATATTACAAGAAGGTTTCATTCATGTACTAATTATTTACATGACACATTTTTACACAATTTAACATTTATAACACAAGCTGAAGCTAAAAGCAATGATCACAATATCATTATTGTTTAATTTGAAAAGATCAGTTTATTACCATAAATAGTTTCAACCTTTTAAAATCCATACATTAGGCCACCGTCAAGTAGAGTTCTACTCTATGTTTTAGAAAATGATCAATTAATATTGACTTTAACTGTTTATGAGGGTCCTGAGACTGGGGTCACACCCGGGTTACCACTACAGTCAATTACTTTGGTTCATTGCTCATAGTCTTAGGAACATGAGGCAAATTAATTCTCTCTTTCGACTGGAAAAACTATGAAGTCAATGTTCATTCGAGTTTTCGATAGCACAATCGATTGTACAATCGATAGTGAAATGAAAATTCGATTCGATTATCGATAGTGATTTTGGTCCGATTTTGGAACACTAAATCGTGTGAAACCCATTTCAGTCGGGTAAGTTGGGGATCATGCATTTATGCCCTCATGGGGATGGGGCTTAACAATAGAAAGGAAACGATAAATTATGTGAGTTGATCAAAACGTATTGACACATTTGCTATAAAAAATAACTATTGTAAACTAAAGATGCAATTCCCCAAATCAATACTTGAGATATTGCTACAATACATGTATATTAACTCAAATATATATAACATTTTGATTGATAACAATGAAGCCTTACAGAATAACGACTTCATAGTATACTGTAAAATCATTCATATTCATGGGGGATCTATGTTCATGGGTTTCGTGGAAGATCATTATTATTTTCCCCCGAATATAAATTAATTATAATGTATATGTCTTAGTGGATAAGTTATTCCTGAAATTATGTCACCACGAAATGGTCATTTTCACCAAACCATGAAATTTTGTCCCATTGAAATTAAATGCTTTTTCTATCAACAATAACACTTAACCTCTTATCAGTAATAATAAAATAAATATTTGGCACACGTTGTCATGGTAAATATTCTGTTAGCACTTTTAGCTAGATTTTTTAACAGTTTTTTCTTTTCTCCAAACCTCTCTTAGAACTCCCATACATACATCATTTCAATCTTTTTTCTGTCCATAATAAAAAATTGGACTGACTTAAACTTGGTACCTGAACTACAACATATTTGTTATTAGGTCTCAGCATATTTTTTGTAGAATACTAATATAAGCTTTCTCTTCCTTCTCCTTACAATGGTGGTCTGTGATATATTGTCTAGCATTCTCTGTTATTCTGTGTATTTTCTCTGGATGCATGAAAATATGGTCAACTTTCTCAACAAATTCCTGTAAATACAAATAGTTGGTGACAGGTTTGGACACTTTTTGGTGCGTATGTATGCCCCACCCACATACTGTGCACTACATCTTATACATGTAATTAACTATCAGATATTTTGAGATGTAGATCTACAATCAAATTCAATTTAAGCACAAATACTTGATTTCTATTGGACATTTTTAAGTCTGCTGATTAATTGATATTTTTATGATGGTGCCTCTAGGTTGTTCATACATGCAGAGACCAAAGGCTCTCCGTACGATTTTAGGGTCCTGCAGACACTTACAGACTACTGTTCAGATTATAATTTTTACAGTATAAACGAGGGGTTGAATATGATTAATACAAGTTGACAAAACTTGCTTAACAATTGACCTAAAATAAATAAGTATAAACTTAAGGGTTTTAAAGGACAAGACATATCAATAAGAAATTATTACCTCAGTTGTAGCAAAAATAATTCCTGTTTGTCCATCTTTTATTATAGCCTTATTACCTGGTATCCCTCGAGCAATCACTAGAGTTCCTAAAGCCATCGCCTGAACAAAAATCAAACTTTTTTAATATTTAAACATACACAATTAATTATAAACTTTAGAAGTGATATCAGGGGTTTCACAAGTTAAATTGTTAACAAATGATGGACAGTGTATATACTGTGGTGGCATGGGTCCCTGGTTCGATCCTCGGCTGGGACACTTGGTCATTTCTGTGTTTCCCAACCAACTAGGAATGAATTGGTTGGCAACCAAGAGTTAGTCATGCATGTATCAGTGATGTAAACCGGATACATGAAAGAACCAAGGGGCAGTATGTGCGTCTGGATACCTTGTATCACCCCACTGTCTCCTCTACTTGCTATCACTGCAGCAAAAAAACAGAACCCCATTTGAAATACATGCTTGCACTTCTATGGGTTATCCTTAACTAAAAGGTTTTAATTACTTAATATTTAGTTACAATACCACTCTATTCAGTAGATAAATTATTTACAAGCAGTGACTTTATGCCTTTCAGAAGCATTCCTTAGCACTCATACTGTACATCAAGTCTTAATCCAATTTTTTTCAGTTTTATTCACTATAACTATTAAAGCCTCTGTAGCTTAGTGGTAAGTGTGCTTGTCGTCTAATATAGTGCTCCAGTTTTAAATCCGGGGGGCGGTACTCATATGCCAATACTTGAAATTCTATTTCTTTTGAAAATCTATCATCATCATGGAACTTTTGAAAAAAAATCTGCAAAATAAGTCTTGGTACTGAAATACACAAAAAAAGTCCCACACATATGAATTTATTTACAGTACAACATATTTTACCTCAAGTATGGCAAGAGACATTCCTTCACTCTCTGATGTGTTAACTAAAGCAAAACTATCCTGTATGACAGTATGTGTATCTTCACTAGATAAGCCAGGAATATATATAACACCAGGATATCTGAAATATGCCAATATCTTAACATAAATCTACATTATGAAATAAAGAATAGCTAATGATAAAGTCTCTACTGAGCAAACAATATACCGACCAACATGTGCTGAGCAATATACCCCCATCAAAGAAGGGGAATAATTAACATAAGGGCTTTTATCAGGGTAGTGGCTAACGAATAAGGTCTTTAACATCCAATTATAGAAGTTGAAGGAGCAGCATCTGATTTGGAACATTACTAAGTATGGGTATTATATAATGCTAGTGGTAGAGCAACTGCTTTGATTTTGAGAATTTTAAAAAAAGACTACCGTAATGTGATTGGCTGACAACAATATTGCGCTTAACTGTCAAGCTGAAACTGTAACCTACATCATAAGAAGACTTGTTTTAATTACCTGTCGATTTCTTTTATAAACTTTTGGTAGAATCCATCATCAAACTGAAATACAGTATTGACACAAAAACATTAGAGTCATAACTCAGACAATGATCATCCAAAAAAAACTAACAATATGTGTTAGTACGGACAGATATACTGTTCATGTGAAGTTTCATTGAAATTTGCCAGGTGGTAAAAGAGAACAAAATTAATGCAGGCAAACTCATTTTTAACATTAAAGGGCTGTAACTGGCAGTATGCATAAATAGGCTTGCATGGTACAAACTATTCAAGTAAAGTATAATTTAAATACAAAAAATCATGGAAAAACTTGACATCTAGCACAAATATGCAAGTGTCCAGCAGAATATAATATGTACTCTGGAAGATATAATGATAAAAACAAATAATGGGACCGTAGATAAAATTATAAATAATTGATTTTTTTTTTTTTAAAATAGTGCAAACAGTTTTAAGAATAAGCCTGAAAATCCTCTTTTCTGTTGCGGATACATTTCAAAATATAATCAATTGCGTAATGTCATTATGTAACTATGCTAATATCACTTCATGAGCCTTGCAATGTCAATAACTAAAGACCCCATCTAAAAATTATAAGGAATGCTGTTTAAGGGTTAACTGATCAGAAGTGCTTACATTTGAGCCTAACAAAAGCAGCAAACAGTTTGTCCTCCCAGTTCGTTCACGCCAGTCTGAAATAAAGATAAAGACATATACATCTGTAATTGAAATTTATAACCATATTATAAACCATTTTAAATGATCTATTAAAAGTAAATGATACAAGGAGGTCACTTAATACAGAAGCACTGCTAATTTAACCTTGCAAATGTCCAGCAATCATGAAAACAAGAGCACCAACTTTTTCATTTTTTATAGTAACAAGGGCAGATGACTCAATAAATACAGGTCACAGTTTTATCAGGCTTGTCAGAATGGACTCCTCTTGTGATGGTGAATAACTATATGCTAAGTTTCAAGTGGATACCTTTGATATTTTATGAGAAATGACTCTTCACAATGAACTTAGAAGCAGACGTACACGATCCTGTTGCAACAATAGTTCAAACCTTTTCTTTTCCAGAGTCAAGCTAAAAATGCAGCACATAGCCTTTATTAGCCAATCAGCTTTCTCCTGAAACGTGACATGCATATGAATGCCTCCCCCGGTATTTGAACCCTGGTAGTCACATAAGCTTTTTGCTATGTATCACAATGTAATGCATCAACCAGTTACTTGATTGGGATAAAATCACATGACGCTAGCAACATCATCAGTGAATATCATAACCTTGTCATTTAAGAGACAACTTGCATTTAATTTCTGTCACACCCATGTGGTGCCAGGTAGATAGTACAATCAGATATTCAGAATACTAAAATTATGACATATGCTGATGCTTAAACATAGTTACCTGAAAAAGTTTTGACTATGTAAAGAGGATTCTTCACCGGTCTGATTCCACCAACAATACTAAATATCTTTATATCTGATAAATCACACCCATTCTCCATGTATGTATGGTTGCTATGGTAACCATTCTGAACTCCAGATTTCAGTTTCCCTTGTTTTAACAAATACTCCGTCAGTTTGAAGTCCATGGAGGGATTCACACATACACCTAACAGTAGGAAATGGAAATGTTTTTATATATAACCAAGCAAACCAAACAGAATGATAGATTGCATTTTTGTGCTGTTACATAACCTGCTGACTATAATTCAGAAAGGACCTGTTATTTGAAACACAAATGTCATACGACTCTATCCCAATAGGTTTGAATTTTACACCCTAATAAACATAAAAAATCGAAGATGTCTAATTCCCCTGGAAGAAAATATCATGTATCTAAGACAAAAGTCTATCTTTAAGTAATTAAAGTATTCAATTACAATCTAACAAGACAGACGATTTGGCATAAATAGACAAAGAGCAAGACTAGTATTCAAGTTCAACATGTATAATGTTTGCTATACCAATGAAAGTGATATCACGTTTTGCAAGTATTGCAAGTAATAGTAAACTGAACAACATACTCTGGCAAAGAAGCACTGGGTATTAATTAAGATCATGTTAAGTTTTTCATTTGTGAGGGCTGTTTTCAGCTGTTCAGCTGCTCAACCACCTATTGACATTTTAACTTCCGCTGGTCATTGGGCTACCTAATGAAGCCTATATTCGAGTCTCCATGGTTAGACTATTTATCTTCTGTATGTGTGGCAGCCCTACCTCTAGGCCACAGCTCCCCACAATTTATAAAGGTAAATAACCACTAAATGCCTACGCGGACCAAATTCAGATACAGTCAAATAGTCCGTTAAAAAACTTTAAAGCGACTGGAAATGGGGGTATGTCTTGACAAATCAGCATCAGAATCATGAAATTGGTGTTAAATGCTTTGTATGCATGTATGTGATGTAGTGAAATGGTTTTATTAAGAAATATTTTGTATTCTGGCTTAAATATGAAAGTGAAAGTAAGGTTGGGGCTAACGGACAGTGAGTAAATCCGTACATGTGAGAAAATCTGTTCACCGCGTTTGACGAACCAAATTTTTCTTATATGATACATGACCCCCTGCTTTTTTTTCATTTTCTTCAAGCTGGATGCTATTTCTATTGATTAAAAGATTTTGAGAGGGCCCCATGGACAAAAAGTTGACATTTTTTTTGGCTGACCTAGGTCACTTTACATTGAGTTAAAGAACAACTCTATTTGGTGGTTTGTGACCTAAAACAAAATAATTCAATTCAAAAGCTGTATTATACTATTTGACGTTTGAAATGACCTACACAAGAAAGTCACCAAAAATTTAATCTTATGAAAATTATTGTACAAACATCTAATAACAGTACTAACCACTGACCTTGGGGGATGATAGAGACGTTGGATTTATCATAGTCTGGCTGGAAAACAAAATCATTATTATTTTCATGAAATCTCATCCAGTGGGAGGCAGTCAAATGCACAACCCCAACAGTATAAGTGCCTACAACTGGAGTGATAGCGACCATACCAGCTGTGCCACTAAAACAACTCTGTAAAATGTTGCTCAAATGACACTGATATGGTCATTGTCACTACAGTATATGGGGTATAAGGTGGGAAATATTGCATTATCTCTGATAATTTAAACAACTATTAAAATTTACCTTGCAAACAGACTGACGAATAATACATTGTTTAACCCTTTCTTCCATAGATGAATAAAAAATATAACAATAATCAATTGGTGTCCCTATCACAAGGACTTCATCAACAATTTTAACAACAATGAGTATAGAGAGGAGATAATCGGAACATGTAAATATACATAGCAAGTCAACTTATAAATCAAGGAAGACAACTCTTTGTATTTGTACCTAAAAGCTCAGAACATGTGTATACATTCTAGCTAATCTCTCATCAGATAAATATAAAATGAATGGAGGAAGACAGGCCTGGAAGGTATCAAATTTCTTAATGATTTTAACCATCAAAGGTAGCTAAATTTTCAGATAAAATTCTCTTCTAGATCATGGGTCAATTTATTTTTAAATAATATTGCAACAGATTTTTTAATTCATTCTTTATTATATTTAAACATAATCAACAACAATTATACTCACCCAGCAGCTTTTAAACTTTTCCATCACTGACATGCTGAACGCAACAATGTGTCTAAAATATATGTAACAAAATATGAAAAATACAAAATTTCAACAAGTCTTGTGATTTTTTTTCACCCAACATATCTCCCAGCATCTTACAGAAACTTGATGTAATTGACAGTTTCATTTATGAGTCACATTGAATTCACCCAGTCTGACTGACAGTTGACAAGGCTTGAATAATAGGTGCATGTATGTACTTTTGCAGTTTTTGTTAATGGACAATGAAAAGATATTCAAAGACCCCAATAGCCATACCAGCCAAGTACTCCTATTAAAGTGGAGTAACTCCTATTTTCATTGTTAATTTCTGGTTTTCAAAGTTTGTCTAATTTTGAACAAAGGTACATTTTATTAATTTTATGATCTTCTATCCCATATTTATAACCACTAAAATTAATACATTCCTTAATTATACATCTAAATCACATTTAAGTCACATCTTGTGACATGTTTTGCTTTATCATTCCTATTTTGAAATTATATAACTAGCTTGGCAGGAATGCTAAGAGCTGATTTTATATTCTGAAATGAGGAGACGGCAACCCTTGTCATAGTACAATTACTTTACTTATTCTTCAAAAAACTTAGTATAAGCATATCTTATCATCCAAATGATAAAAAGAATTTCTATCATACAATTATACATATAATATACATTTGTAAAGGTTTGAGCCAAAAGTTCCAAACTCGGTTCCAGCTCTCCCATTTTAACTGATACATTTATTCTCGTTGAGTCACATTCATGAGCTAGAGACGATTACATTGCAAGGAGTTTGATTAGTCTGGCCACCAACTAGATAATATATTTCATCTATCAATAATCATATTTTTTTTCAATAGTAACATTTTATTTTGGACTTGATTATTGCCTATGTTTGAGGGTACAAAGGCAAATAATTTCATGAGAAGAGAGTAGATTTGGGAGTTGTCTTTATTAACATAGGGTATGTTAGACAGACTAGGAGTTTGACGTATGACTCGTTTAGAAATAATTACTTTGATTTGGATATAGCTTGTGACATCACACACATCTTATCTTCTTGTTTACATAACTCATTGACATCAGTACCACCCAGTATCAGTATGTATGGTACACGGATATCTGTAATATACACATACACAGTACAACCTCTGTAGAGCAATACCTTTTGAGAGCAGTAAATATTGGGTTTTGTTTAGATGTTGTTGCTTAACAGAGTTTAGCACATGTATAGGCTAAGGAAAGGGAAGTTTTCGTTATAGAGGTTGATGCTCTTCAGAGATTAACTTTACAGTAAGCACATGCATAGGCTTAGGGAAGGGAAGGTCTTGTTATACAGGTTCTTTCTCTACAGGGGTTAACTTTATAGTGAATATATGCTAAGGGATATTTTGAAGGTCTTATTATAGAGAGGTTGTTGCCCTTCTGTAGGCTACTCTGGAGAGGTTGCACTGCCAACAGTATGCAAGAATACTGTAATCCTTCATACTAGACTAGTTTTCTTAAGAACCAAGAATGGGCAGTTTGCATAAAAAGGTGAGAAAATTAGCACTAACTAAACACCATCAGACAATTATAGCAATCACCATGCAATGCTAGCAAATTGATATCTGCATTTTTGTGCTAAAATAGATCTATTCTTTACAGGTACTGAAACGGCTGAATATGTCAAGTCATGCTGAGGTCACACTGAGCTTTTTTCTTCCTAAGCAGTGTACTCCAGACGAAAATATGTGAGAATTAATGGGACATCTGGAAGAGATTTTGAAAATTTTCCAATGATTTCCTGAAGCTTGCCCTATAACCTATACCACTTGGTACCTTTTCCAGATGCCTTGCGGTGCTCATTTATTAAATGGGGTGAACATCGCCTAGGTAAAATGGTCGGTGGGAGCTAGGCTTAAGATAGTAGACCAACCTGTTAACAATCTGCCTGACTTATAAGCATGTACAGCCACAATAAGATCAAAATTTTTATTGTCAAGCCAACCCGACAACTCCTGGTCTGACATCTGACCAGCATCTAATACAACACAAAACACTCCATTCTTCTCAAGCTCATTCCTGTAAAAAATAATCATGATAAAATGAAAATTAATTGACAAAATGTTGATAAATATTTTTAACATTGCACCTGAGGTAGGACTTGCACCCATTTTCCCTCATTATTATATCTGCCAAGCAAAATTTGACGAGTATCAAAGTAGAAGTAGAATATAATTCCTATAAAAATGTACTAAAAGAAGCTAGCTCTTCGTTTTTTAATCATTAAAATTACCTGAATATGTACTTAATAAAGTATGAAGAAAACATGAATTTACCTGATCCTTAAAATGGTGGCCGTGTTTCCTGAACATGGCTGTAGAGGGGACAGCAACATGACATGCTTGCCTTCAGCTGCCATTCAGTCATCCACAGCCTGATATCACATTAAAACATCATTTATTCAGCAAGAGTACAACATTTTCACGTTCAATATTAATTACAATAATTTACATAAATACATGTATGTATATTCATAAATGGGGTCAAATCTTTAACTTTAGAACCAATGTCTAAAACTCAAAATTATACTCACTGTCTGCCATGAATTATTTAGAGATTAATAACTGGGCGCGCTGTGGCATTGAATGATAATATCCCCGGCGCGTCGATAATGGCTCGAGGGCTTTAGCCCGAGTGCCATTATCAAGAGCCGGGGAAATTATCACTCAATGACACAGAGCGCCCAGGTATTGAACTTTTTAATACACTTGTTCCAGGGAAGGAAAGCTATGAAAGCACTTAATGTCAACTAACCCAGTGATTATAAACATTGGAGTACATACTCCATTGTCCAACTGTATATATCTACTCCATACTCCAATAGGAGCATTTCTTAGTTACAAAAACTGCTGTGACTTCTTTATTTCTGAATGAAAACATATGAAATGGGGGTTCATTTTCTTAGTTAGATCATTTGTTACAATTTGGTGTTGGTTTTGATGCACATTTCTAAAAAAAACTGTTTTTCAAGTTGGAGCGTCTACGTATTTCTAACGTAAAACCCGCGTAAATAACGTCACGTCGCGCGTGCGCTAGATCGCAGGGCGATTATCAATCACGTGATCGATAATATCCTCGGCGTTTTGTGATAATATCCCCGGCGGACCGATAATACGGATTTTGTCAATGCAAAAATGTTACTATATATAGTTACAGGTGTATTAATCTATGATAATTTCAATGTCTGTATTTTCTCGAAAAGGAAATTTAATGGCACAAAGAGTGGCATATGGGCTCATTTCGTTCAAGACTGTCTAAAAGGGTGCTCGTCAGTAACAGGTCTTGGATAATATTCTGGTGCCATTTATATAAAAAATACCAGGTTCCTATGTATCCACTACGTTTGTATCTCATTATCAAATTATAATTTATAGTAGTAGTACCAATAAAAGATTTAAGTGTTTGAACTTTGACCAATGGTACTGATTTTTGAACATAAACATTAAATAAATCATTAGGAGAAAATGAAGAATGGAAATAATAAACAAGAACATTACCTGATTTGCTGTACAATAACTTGACAGTGTCACATAGTCTCAGATTACCGTATTTATCGTCTAATTTCTGAATTGTTTGTAGTTACTCGGTGTCGATTTTTTTCATAAAGGGGAGCGAATTGTGTATACTGGGTAGTGACTAAATACCTGTTATGTATCCGGAAAGTACGGACAACCAAAGTAGCATCGGCTGCATCACAGCATTTGAAAATTACAATAATAATGTCAATCAATTACATTATACACAGCTTCAAAATATCTAAGTGTACACATATAAAAACTCTGTATGTGTTACTTCAAGGTGTAACCACAGGGTTGAATGCTCATTAAGTCGAAAAATTAGGTCTCCACCACAGGCCTATAAATTTAGAAAACATTGTCGTTCTAGGCCTATTTGGTATACAGTACCACAACATATTTTGCGACTCAATTATCATAATCCCTGTGAGTGTAACCAAAGACAGTGGCGTAGCTTCCTATAAGCCGTGTAGGCCTAGACCTACACTATTTTTTGAAATTGTGAACAAATAAAAAGGCTAAAAATGAGATATTAATGGAGATAACAATCGAGGCCTTAGAATTGCAGCAAAAAGACCCAATCGTTCAAAAGGTTCATGGGGAGCATACCCCGGTCCCCCTAGAAGCTGGTCTATATTTATAGGCAAGCTACACCACTGGAAGACATTATGAATGCATCCATTTCATCCAAATAGTTTCATGTGCAATACTGGGAGTTAAAAACGGGTAGGTTTATTCTAAATACTGTAATGAACAGAACCAATCTCTTTGAAACATAATTACTAGTACATGTACATGTATATTGATTTCAAATATGTAAGCCACTATTAAGCCAATTCCGTATCGTGACCCGTGGAAGTCCTGTCCAACAGAAATTTTGCCCATCGAGAGGGTGGGGCGTTGAGATTGAGCTAGGCTATCAATCGAAATTGTTGCTAATCTAAGTAAATCAGTTTAAATATTGAGAGAAACTATATACATGTATCAGTATGGAAAATGTTGATAGAAATACTTGAATACGGAGACTCATTGTTGTGCCTATTGGTGTTAAATTGGTGTTAGATTGGTAATTAGACGTAGACAATGATGACTTTGAGGGTCTATCGCCCACTGGTTGAGGTCGTCGTTGTCGTTGTTGATGTCGTTGTCGTCGTCTTCGTCATCGTCGTCGTCTAAAATGGATTCGGTTAAGAAGACTAAATAAATTAAGCAATACTCTATTTTTATAACTCTATTGAGTATATAACCAGGTTTAAATAACAAAATCTAACAAAACTATTAAAGTACAGGACAATTTAAAGTCATTCACCGTGTAACACCGACTAATACGTACTCCCAACTTACATTATACGTTGAATGATATCGTTAAGATTAAGAACCGACCTATTCACTTTGATCGATCTTAAATTATCGATCCTTTTACATACACACGTTCCTATGTAACAAGTATCTATTTAAACTACACTAGGCCATTACCTTTTATAAAGTTTAACTGTTATAACTTATGTTGATTCGTGTTTACTGTGCAGTCTGGATAGTTTGTTCCTGGCTTAATTAAATACATGTATACATGTATTGTTAATAACTTCATTTTGAAGATTATCCACATTCAAGTTTAATGGATTTCTTAACGGTATGTAGTTTAACATTAAACATTTCAGTAGGCCTATTTCTTCAAGAGCTGCTAATATTTTGTTTTATTTTCTTGACATATTAATTTATTATACAAACGATTAAGTAATCTTTCTATACAACAACCCTAGCACATGTTATGTTGTAATACCATACCTGATACTGCGTAATACATTTTGTTGCAAACACTTTCATTTGAGTTGATATGTGTAAAAACCGCAATTTATATCCCACTTTCATTTGAGTTGATATGTGTAAAAACAACACTTTATATCCCACTTTCATTTGATTTGATATGTGTAAAAACCGCATTTTATATCCCACTTTCATTTGAGTTGATATGTGTAAAAACAACATTTTATATCCCACTTTCATTTGAGTTGATATGTGTAAAAACAACATTTTATATCCCACTTTCATTTGAGTTGATATGCGTAAAAACAACATTTTATATCCTACTTTCATTTGAGTTGATATGTGTAAAAACTGTATTTTATATCCTAGGGTTGTAGAGTTTGGGTATATTGGGTATACCTGTGTCGTATTGGGGTCTACAGGGGAGGGGGGGGGGCATAACTTGACGGGTGCCTGTGATGATAACACAGTATACATCAGTTTGTTATATGTCACTAGTATGCTCTATGGTGTAAGCCTATGGTGCTTTTAAATTCTTTGTTTGTTGCTTCTGGTTCCAAAATTCGTCGATAATCTATCAACAGGTTGCTTTTCAACTTGCCACTCCACTTCAAACCGGGTTTCATTTTCGTGCAAGTAAGCACCCAAACAACGCAAACCGACGGGCGTACGCAGGTGCGATTGACCGAAGGAATTGTGTCTTTACTTGTGTCGACTGAATGATAGTTAGATTATTTACAACTATACTAGTATAGTGTATCTTGACATAGTTTTATATTGCCTTAATGTGCTTGAACAATAATTGACCTTAATAATCAACTAAATTTACATAATACAATAGGTAAATTATAGGTTAAAGTGGTTATTAAACGCACAAAGTAATTTACCACCTCAAGGAAACAAAAGACGTATATCTTGATATCCACTCCTACGCATAAGTGCCTGTTCTCTCCAAAATCCCCTAGAAAATGTAACTGTACATCAATTTGTAACACCTCATGGTTTATTATCATTACCCTAGTCGGACCCTAAAATCCTTCATGGTGTGTTACTGATCTGATCCTTATCTAATTGAAACCAAATGCTGGTCAGCAGAGGTCTGCGTGTTTGCAAGTAAATTCAGCAGTCTTTATATCGTCGTCTCCGTGCGAAAATGTTGTAACTCAGTTTTGGCGCGAATTAGCATTTTGCATATTCTCTAATCACATTAAAAGCCCGCTCCGTTTGCGAAAATAGCGAACCTCCTATCCAATCCTGTTACACTGTAACGGCCATGTGAGAAAGTGGCAAAATTTCATAGGACGACATTTTTGTTTGTCGAAAATGTTGTATCTCAACGTTAACAAGCACGCCGCCGGTGAGACATCGACTTAGTGAATTGTTTTTATCAAATTGAAGATAGGTTCAATTATTTTATGATTCTAGATATAACATTACATGATGATTACAATAGATCGACATTTATTATACATACGTGTTCGAAAGCGGATTTATAAACATGAATCGTATGTTTTTTTATTCGAACGATCGATTTGTGCAATTATCAAGGGGTCATTCCAGGTTTTACCGGATTACAACACGTAATAATCTAGTGTTGAATATGAATAATACGTCAGAGGTTTATAATTGTATGTTTTTTTAAACATTTATTTTCATGTCGTCGTTTTTTCCAAACACGCCACTTTTGCCACGTCGAGCAGATGCAAGATGATGTTGCTGTGATTCAAGTTGTATTGGAAAGACAAAGGGGGGCCAAAAGGCGAAGGCGGTTTTGGGTTCGACCATGAGTGGACGTAGGTAGACGATTTCAGCATGGCCATTATCACCGGCTCATGCCAGAGCTGCGGTATGAGGATCCATCTAGTTACCTAAACTACCTCCCAATGCCACCCGTCTTGTTTGACAAGCTCCGACCAAGCCTTTAACTCCTGAACGTCCTTCCCCAGACTACATTGTATCTGCTTTGGAATACCATAGAGCATCGTTCTTACTAATGTCCTTGTATGCGTTTAGCTTTTTGTTATACAATGTTGGTTATCACTTAACCATGTGGCCATATCCTCCTCTTGGTCAATAGTCAGGTCTGTAACAATATTTCCTTTGGGGCTGGATGGGACTGTTTGATCGAGTGTTGAAGCAAGATGGCAGCTACTTTGGTGATGCATCTCGAACTACACGCATGGACTTGGCTGGCTGGCTGCCGGTCGATACCCGGGAAGCAGGGTTAGAGATAGTGCTCGAACATAATGCCTGCGGTGAATTATCCCTGGGATCCTGTGTTGATGACGGTTTATCTGTGCTTTCTTCTAACGATGGAGGTAGACTTTTTCCTATTTGTTTCTGGCTTTAACAGATTTTCCCGCGCGTTTTGCTGGCTTTGTCTAACCTGTTCGAGTGCAAACATACAAATGATAAAGATGGTAATGTTACAAAAAACATTTAATACTGTATAGTGCCATCGTCTTCAACACACCTTTAAACTCAGTGGGGGCTTGTAGGAGCGCAGTACACACGCCGTGAAGGCGCAGTAAACGTAGTGGACGCGCTGTGAGAGCACGGGAAGTCGCAACAAGAACTCCGTAGGCACGCATTACAACTACGTAGGCGCGCAATAGAACTCCGTAAGAACGCCGTGTGAACTCAGTAACAACGCATTAGTCGCCGTGAAAACGCCAGGACTTGTCAAGTTACACGAAAGTATCAGATTTTCCGGCGATCACACGGCGTTCTGGAAATTTTAACAACACCGGGCTGACGTAGTGGAAACGCAATGTGGTGTGACAGGGCCTTGAGGTACGTTCGTCCTCCAGTTACGTATTTTACCTCATCGTACATCATAACAAACTACTGACAAAAAAGAAGACGCCAATATTTTTGCAATTGTGTATTTTCATGGAGATCAACAATTATACTGCATACGAAAATAAAACTTATTTTATAAACACATGCTTATAGATAGATGTCACCAAGGAAAAGAATATTACGGTATCTATCTATACCTGCAAACGCTGCTCACTGAAGTAACTTCAAATATTTAAATATAAAAAACAAAGTGATTCATCAAAACATTAAACGGACAACAGTACGCAACAATGATTTTGCCATAGCATGGTTCATAATAAAAAGGCGTTTATGAACAGTCACATAATCATCTAAACATGCTGTAACGTGTCATAGAAACTATGATATTTCCGCGGAAGGACGGATTTCAACTGCATTAAGTGTTGGTATTTGGTCTTTTTGATAGGGATACTTCTTGTGTATAAGTTCTCCACTGTGTGCGTGGGTATGTGTACGAGTAGGTGTGCGTGGGTATGTGTACGAGTAGGTGTGTGTGGATATGTGTACGAGAAGTTGTGCGTGGGTATGTGTACGAGTAGGTGTGTGGGGGTATGTGTACGAGTAGGTGTGCGTGGGTATGTGTACGAGTAGGTGTGCGCGTGGGTATGTGTACGTGGGTATGTGTACGAGTATGTGTGTGTGGGTATGTATACGAGTAGTTGTACGTGGGTATGTGTACGAGTAGGTGTTTGTGGGTATGTGTACGAGTAGTTGTGCGTGAGTATGTGTACGAGTAGGTGTGCGTGGGTATGTGTACGAGTAGGTGTGTGCGTGGGTATGTGTACGAGTAGGTGTTTGCGTGGGTATGTGTACGAGTAGATGTGTACGTGGATATGTGTACGAGTAGGTGTGTGCGTGGGTATGCGTGTGGGTATGTGTGTTTGTGTGGATGTGTGGATGTGTGGATGTGATTGCTTTGCATGAGTATTTATTTAAAAAATAACATAAATTCATAAAATATCTTATAATACCATGCAATTAAGTGGCGGACATAATATTGTACGCAGCACGACAGCTTTAACGGGTATAGGCATTCAAATCGCGAAAAAAATGTTGAAATAACCAGAGTGCGAAATTGTCGTATCTCAATATTTTGGCAAAAGTGGCGTGTTTGGAAAAAACGACGACATGAAAATAAATGTTTAAAACATACAATTATAAACCTCTGACGTATTATTCATATTCAACACTAGATTATTACGTGTTGTAATCCGGTAAAACCTGGAATGACCCCTTGATAATTGCACAAATCGATCGTTCGAATAAAAAAACATACGATTCATGTTTATAAATCCGCTTTCGAACACGTATGTATAATAAATGTCGATCTATTGTAATCATCATGTAATATTATATCTAGAATCATAAAATAATTGAACCTATCTTCAATTTGATAAAAACAATTCACTAAGTCGATGTCTCACCGGCGGCGTGCTTGTTAACGTTGAGATACAACATTTTCGACAAACAAAAATGTCGTCCTATGAAATTTTGCCACTTTCTCACATGGCCGTTACAGTGTAACAGGATTGGATAGGAGGTTCGCTATTTTCGCAAACGGAGCGGGCTTTTAATGTGATTAGAGAATATGCAAAATGCTAATTCGCGCCAAAACTGAGTTACAACATTTTCGCACGGAGACGACGATATGAAGACTGCTGAATTTACTTGCAAACACGCAGACCTCTGCTGACCAGCATTTGGTTTCAATTAGATAAGGATCAGATCAGTAACACACCATGAAGGATTTTAGGGTCCGACTAGGGTAATGATAATAAACCATGAGGTGTTACAAATTGATGTACAGTTACATTTTCTAGGGGATTTTGGAGAGAACAGGCACTTATGCGTAGGAGTGTGATTATCTTTTCACGTGTAGTGCGATTATGTAAGATTTTTGTCATTCAAGCGCAAATAGACACGGTAGACGCGCCACGGGAGCGCAATGATCGCAGTTACAACTCCATAGAGTCATTGTGAGAGCGCAGTAAAATAAATAAGACTCCGTACAAGCGCCGTAGACGCACATAAGAGGCGCAGTGACATCACCTAGAACACCGTGCAGTCTCTGTGCAAACGCCTAGTACCACAGCGGCGTTCTAGCTGCGATATGTCTGTGCCACTGCGGAGTTCCCGTGGCGTTGATAGAGATCGTATTGCGCTTCAACTGCGACCCTACCGCGCGCTTTTCAGACCACTGACCGACGGCGATTGTTTTGAGCATACCCAAAATGTGCGCTGTCACTCGGTGTTCTACGCGATACCATCACGTCCACTGGCGATGTTGCGGCGTTGCATGTGATCGAACTGCGCTGCGCCGGCGTTCTGAAAATATTTTTGATCGTAACTTTCGTATCTCAGTCAGTGGTACAAAAATTCATCATTTATTTCAGGGAAAATATCGAAACTCACATTTAGGCTAGAAAAAGCTGTAATTTGCTTTGTCCATCATTTTAACTGAAAGATCAACTTTCAAAGTTTGAAGTTGGTAACTTTCGTCCAAAACGAACACTTTCTTATTATTTAGTGAAGTTTTTTTCTCCTCCTGAAAAAAGGCATTTTTTTACTTACGACATGTTCGCACGGAGACGACGATATATTGCATGAACTGATAAAACCTTGGTCCGAAATTATAACCAATACTTACACTCAACACTCAGATATTAACATTCGCTGTTTTTGAGTTTCATAGTGATATTTTCTTGAGAGCAAGAAGTTATATTGGCTGACTCCTAGTTTAATTTAGTTTAATCTAGAGCAATTTAAAAAGACTCATTATATAAGTATTCAATATGTAAGTGCAGAGTGCCGAGTTAAAATATTAGTTGTGATTCTGGCTCCAGATCACTTTTTTACCATTTGAAAATGACATAAATAATGTTATTTGTAAAGTCACATTATTTTTTTACATTGTTTAATTCATTTTATAGAGATTAAACAATTGAATAAACAATACATATTTTGCAGAAGAAAATAAATAGCACAATAAAAAGTTTGTATAGGCAATACATGTAATTGTTGAAAAGGATAGCCTTCAGACAATGAAGTATTTAACAATTAACGGAAAGTTAAGTTTGATAAAATCACATTAATTACAAATCAACACTAAAATAGATATCTATTATGATCTATTATATGAGTATGCATTGATCAAATAAAACTAATTCAATAGCCATGCGACCAAATGTATTTGAAAACTATTCTTTCTTACTAACACTATAATCACTAGATACATACTGAATCTGGTCACAATAATCAAAACTTCATGTACAATAATTAAAGAGTGTATTCAATATTTCTTTTAAAATTAATGAACTGTTCTTATTTTGTGAACAGACATACTTTTAATGTGATACATTTTGATAGCCACTTTATAGTGAATGGCATACACGGTACAAAATTAAAACAAAAAAACTTCTGCTGAAATAAACTTTCTGAAACATTATAATGGTTCTTCTTTCTCAGGATATAAAAGTACTGAATTACTCTTTGTTTGTGTTAACTGGCTTATCAGATGGTATTGGGTTATAAATTAGGCTACCTGCTGACCACTGACCACTTCAATGAATTAACGAGGTCATGGTAATTCTAGATCTAACTGTACAGGCTTCCTCAGAACTGAGGAAATTCTGACACTTATGCGTAGGAGTGATATCTAGATAGTTCGCATTCCAGATCCGAGATACAAGTACTGTAAAATCAATAATTTTGAAGGGTACATGTATATAGCTTCATGGATTTGAAAAAATGGTAATAATAGTTTTATTACCTCCAGTGTTGGAGAGCTCTTACAATAAATACGTACAATTTAGAGAGAACTTAAAGAAACCCGTCACTGAAGTACGTCAAGAAAGAAAACGGATGGTTTCTTAAATTTATTGATTCAAAGTATTAAAAGAAAACTATTTTGTACATATTTTTGACGTTAATTGTACGGTAATTTAGTAATGTGGTTGTATCTTAAATTCGTTAAATTCGTTTAACAAAAGGGTATCTTCGAGATCAGTTATATCGCTAATTTAATAATTGGCATTGGGTTGCCTCTTAAATTCGTAAGTAAAACACTATAAAACATTACTTGTTACGTTTCTTATGGCAATTAAATAAATGGATTTAATTTCTTGATCTTGTTTATCTACGAAATAAACAAAAAATAATTCAACTCAAAATTTGATAGTTTTATGGTACAGCAAAACGTAAACTTTACATTTCATGGAGTACCAACTCCCAATATTTTCTACGTGGTTGTCAGTAAACATATATGCAAATATTTAAATTCGAATTAATTTCTATATAAAGCACTTAAAATCAATTCGTGAAGGATTTAATATTTTGCTAAAAGTTGGGTTAAAGTTCGAATATTATCTATAGATTTTCAGTTATTGGGTGCAAACAGAGTGTTCATGAATAAAAATTATACCAGTAAGCATGTGTGTGTGTGGTGCATGTCTGGGTTTTAAAGTAATCTTGGATGTATAATTATTAATATTTAATGAAATTATTATTCGATGTGAATTATGGATGCAGAAGCACAGGTACATTACACGTGTATGATTAATTAAATAGCACAACTTGGTTATAAGCGTAGGGTTTGAATGTGTTCTGGTATAGAAGAAAAAATAAGAACCACATACCCGTATTAAAATTTTTGAAGAGTCAAAAGTATTTTATCATTATTTAGCTTTTGTTCCATGCTTTATTTAAGTAACTTTTTAATTGTGACTGCTGCTGTATTTGTAGTGTTGCTACTGTCATAAAATTATGTGAACTGGTAGTGTTTTTAACTGTTTATGTTTGACATTTAAGATACAACTTGATACTAGATTTTTTGCAAGTGACGTCTGTTAAAATGTGCATCCAATCTGACGAAAACGAAAGGGCATAAAAATACACGAATTTGTATGGCACTGAGTTTTTCATTAGTCTCGTGTAAACCATTTTCTGTATAAGACTATAATTCTGTCTTTCAAACAGTGTTGACGAAATAAATACATACAACAAGCAGCCAAAAGTATTGAACCAACTAAAATCTGACCCGATTGTTGTACAATGTAAAGAGGGGACCATTTAGTGTTGCTACGAATAAAAAGTAATTGTGCTTGTTTTTAACTTTTCTATTGAACTTATTTAACATTAACATTTAGAATAGCAGGTTATATGTATTGTATACGTCGATAACCCCTTTCTGAGCCCGGGCTATGATTAAAGATAAGGGCAAAACAAACACGAATGTTTGAACTTTATCGTCGTCTAATAGTATAGACACACTCACCAGAAATATATAAGCTAAATTCTTAGAATGGTCAATCATTTCAACATTTAAACATAACAAAAGTGGCAAACTTTTGTGTATTTAAATTGAAATGTTCAATGGTTCAAATCATATAATCTAATGAAACATTTACTTTTAAATAATCATCAATTTTGGGGAAATACTGGAGACATTTATTTATTGATATACATATCAACTGCATGTAATTTTTCATTTACAATTATGGATACTCATGCAGTAATACTTTCGTATTTATACTCATTTCAGAAGATGGATATTCACTATAACATAAGTTGAAGACATATACATGCGTGATCAACATGGCGGCGGAATATCGTATGTATGTATCCGCCCAGCAGTCAGATCTTCCAGCGCCCCCTATATGTGACCGCCCTGCATCACGTGAACACACGTCAAACTCCCTGGCATCCAGTACAGCATCCAGCCAGTTGTTCTGTCTCTGTTTCTCCGCTAGTTTACCAGACGAGAACCCATGCTTGTTGACAGGCGTGGCCTTCGTTGGTCGCGATATCGTAGTATGTGATAATGAGAATAAAACTATAAAACGGTTTGATTTAAGCGGGAAGTTTCACGAGGAGCTCTTTCTACGGGACCCGTGTGGAATATGCACACTTCCAAATTCCGTAGAGGTAGCTGTTACGGAACCGGATATCCGGCAAATTACTGTGTGCAAATTACAAGAGTCTCTGGAAGTGATCTTTGAACTCAAAACGGAAAAGAAGTACGAATGTATTACAGCTTTTCATGATAAATACGTCGTAGGTTGTTGTGAACTGGGAAGTACCAGTGTGGATTTTATTGACAGCAATGGGACTATATTACGGACTATTCCTGGTACTTTAGATGGACAATACCTGTTCAGAAATCCAGCAGCAATCGCTTGCCTCCCTTCCGGTGACGTCATAATATCCGACCCTGGCTCTTGCGTAGTGATCGGTATTACAACAAACACTAAGACTAAATTCCGTAAAAGCACACGTGGTCGACCGAGTGGCGTGTGTGTGGACAGCAATGGGGGAATATATATCGCGCAATATGATGCTAACTTAGTTTTAAGGCTTTCTAAGAATGGTACTAAAGATGGCGTCGTTGTAGACCGGAAGCACAAGCTGACGTCACCACTCGCAATGTCGGTGAATGCAAACCTTCTAGTTGTGACGGAAGAAACACCAAGCGATAGAATACTCGTGCTACAGGTAATACATGTTTTACTATTGATTTAGTGGTTCGTGAGCTATATTTGTTTTTGTAGACAAAAATAACGAAAGCAAGGACACGCCATTTTAAAATACATGTACATTTGTCTATATTTTTTTCAATGCTCAACATAAAACATAGTGTTCTGATTATATCGAATGCACCATTGTATGTTTGCCCCTCAACGTTGAATTTTGGACCATTTAATGCTATTTTTAAAATTGTAATGAAATAAATCTTATTACAAGTTATGTACAATTGCCTATTTAAATGGCGACTAGACAGAAATGTGCGGGACGTCTAGCAGATGCGGATGCTGCAAAAAAGTTTTCGCGCCAAAATTGAGTTATGGGGTTTGGGTTTGGCACCGTCGATAATGTTTTGTATCATCAGTTTACGATCTACGTCGTTGAGTAATATTTGGCTTTCTATCCAAATATCACAAATGTCAGAAATTCAATATTATATCTGACTCATCAAAAGGTACTAAATACATTTGCATGGAGTGAAGCGTAATAGAGAATTGTTTAATGCGATTCCTTTCTTAGTACATGTGCATGTATGTAGCATGTATAAATCAATAAATTAATCAGCTCTGTCATTTATAGTGGAGTGTTTGTGTAGGGGTCTATACTAGGAACGTACCTGGCAATGGATTGTCGGACCCTACTTACGTAAAACGGAAAAAATCAGCAATATTCCAAATTTTATATTTCTTATTTCAGTTGCCCAGTTTACAAGACAACAACGAGAACCCGGATGTCAGCATGTCAACATTGTGTTTTAGTAGTGTTTGAAAGTGTAATATTTGTTTAAATGTGCCAAAATATTTGCCTCTTGTATTATACACATGTACGTATATGCTTTGTTAATGACCAAAGGCTTTGAGTACGTTAAAATTGCAATTATTATATACCGATTTGCTAATAAATTTGAGCTTCTGTTTTTAAGTGACGAAGAAAATAAAGTATGTTTTAAAGGGACACAACTCTGTAACATTTTCAACTCAAATTAGCAGTTACTTCCCTTGCTTTTGAAAATCCGAGAATTGTAATATGGACTAGACTAAGGTTAAATGGCTGGATGCAGGACTTTAATTTTAAGTACATCGATTCATACTTCTCCATATCACCAGCCTTTGTGAAACACAAATAATTATGGTTGCTGTAAAGAGAGTGTTGCAACATAGGGAAACTACGAGGAAAAATTAATAGTAAATGACTAAATGGTTACTTTTGGATCTAACTTATTATATAGCTAAAGAGGGGTTGTTTCTCTACAGAGGACTGTTTTGGAGAGGTTGAAATGTACAGAAAATGTAAAGAGAGTCGATTGAATGAGATCATTTATCATATATTAGAATTTAGATTTGATTTTAGTTTTTCTGTAACAACAAATACTCTGTTTGTTGTTATCATCATCTTACTTTCCAGTAGCAATACATAGTTGATCTCTATTCTACCTGTTATATTTTATGTAATGGTAACTATAATGTGCCAAGATGCGGAAGGAACATTATTTCCTTTAACTGTGATAATATGTACAGCATATTCCCTCAAAACCGAACCCCTTTCGGACCAGATAAAAAGTCCTATATTCTGGGAGGTCCGGTTTTATGAGAATTGTATACATTGTACAATGTACACTTTGATTAAACGATCGGATAAACTGTGTTACATAGTTTTAAAACTTCAATTATAGTTTATGACTATGTTAATGTCATCGTTTTATGAAAGTTTTCATCTTATTTCTAACTTAGATGATTACTCTACATACTCATTTTTACCATAAAATTGTTTAGAATTGGTCCATTGGCATCAATGAAACAAGCCTACAAGCTCTGAAGACAAATCTCAGCTACTTGTGAGTCATATACCCCGTAGATAAAACAAGATCTAGGATAGTTTCTTATTATTTAAAGTTGTGTATTTGCCAAACTCTTCTTCATCCAATTCAATATTTAAATTTAAAACAAAATTGATCTCTATTCTACCTGTTATATTTTATGTTTATGGTATCTATACTTTGTCAAGATGCGGAAGGAATAGTATTTCCTTTAACTTTGATAATATTTACTTACAACGGAATTGTGTTTACATAACAACGAAATAGAAAATAAATTCTTGTTTTTCAAAGACCTAAAATACAGAGATTGGACCATCAATTTGAAATTTAGAGATAACGTAACATTTTAGTCATTAAACAGGAGGTATAAGGTATTAAAAAAAAAATTAGCGAGATTTCAGAAGACCTGCCACGAGATATTGTAAGCTTTGGTACATGTTTCCAATCTGTTTACTTTAGGTCTCTGATATTTGTAAATATGCTTACATAATTATCATATAAGTTGTATGCTCTATTATCACATTCGTAACCAGATATTGTCATATAAAGATGCTCCATTATTTGCCTGATAGAAAAGGGCAATTTCGAGTATTTTGTAATATTTTTAGCGAAAAAAAAAGATTAAAAAATTAGGCAAACTATTGACGAAGGCTAAACATGAGGTCATTATATTGTATAGAAAATTGTTGCAAGCAATATTTCATCATACCGGTGTTTCATCATCCTAATCATGTGTAGTGTTATGTGTCGTGTTATGTGTCGTGTTATGTGTCAGGTTATTAGTGTTATGTGTCAAACTATGTAACCTTTTACTTCAAAACGATTGCACATTATACTTATATTCATTGTTTTTATTTCAATTACATTTGTATATTTATCATTACTGTTGTATATTTAATACTAGTTACATGTACATGTATCGTTAAATACAGATATGAAGAACATTATGCATGTGTATTTTTGTTTTTAAATATCTTCATGGTAACGGTTTGTACGTACCACATACATGTGAATGACCGTTACGAAGGCTTATTTGTAGAACGCCGGGTGACCACATAATACCGCGTTATATATATAAGTCCACGCCTCATCCCTAACATTGGTGATACAATACGTTGTAAAACATTTCTTATTCATTTAAAGTGTATAGAGCTATATCGGACAATATTTTTTTTAAAGTTTCAAAAACTGAAAAACAATTCTGCTTTCTTATCCTTTTGATCAATTTTCGCTTCGGGTTTAACAGAAACTCTCTCTGTGATTTATTGGACATGCGAACTGTCCATTTTGATACGGAAGTGTTCTAGAACACCCTATGACATTATGAGAAATCGTCTATTTTTGACGATTGAATCAAAGTACACGGAACCCATCCAAAGTTTTAATTTGCAATTTAGGTAGTCTACTATCATACTAAAAACGATGCAAGTAATTATTTTGACATAAAATGACTGTTAGAATATAGCTCTATACACTTTAACATTTATGTATGTTGAACTTCTTGAACACATACAAAGGCATATAAATGACTAAAACTTTGTTTTGTTTCGGAACCATAATAATTATCATGCATGTATATATATTCCGGTTTATTTGATCGAAATATGCGGACCAGGCCCCGATCTCTCGAAGCATCTCAAGCAGAAATCTCATCTCAAATTGAGATTTTGCCCAAATCAGAGTTAGAATTTCAAATACAGCTGCAGCTGGAACTCATTAATAAATTCTATAATATACAATAAATATCATTTGCTGTTATGATACTCATTTTGAGTCTATTTGCCCTTGGAAATTATCCAAACGACGCCAATCGGAACTTCTTGGCCTTTATCTAACGCAAGTGCCTCGGACATAATAGGGAAGCCGCCATTATCACGGACTACTTTACAACATGCCGCATGGCAATGTTTTAGATGAGATTCATCTCAACATTGAGATGTTTGAGAGATCGGGGCCTTAGATTGTCTGAAGTTATAAAACGATGGGAAACACAATCACATAAGATCAGCAGGACATAGCCCCGTAATTCTAAACATGTTCTCTTTCTCAAACTCCATACTCTCATACTCCATGCTCAAATACTGAGTAGAATTTTGCTTAAA